>LPNX010410183.1:42507-68391 GCA_001517045.1 Pseudotsuga menziesii
TCAGAAGGAATCCAAAGATGTTTCTTTAACAGAATACACCGCTTCCGAAGCGAACAGTACTCCTGCGCTCTCGAAATCGTTAAATCGTGACAGGCCGCCGAGGAAAAAGACAACAGAGAGGACTGTCGAAGGACGCGAAGAAGGTCATGAGAAGTTGGTTGGACGGAAGATAAAGGTCTGGTGGCCTCTTGATAAACAGTTCTACGAAGGCATTGTTGAATCTTATAACCCCAAATCGAAGAAGCACGGCATATCATATTTTGATGGTGATCGTGAAGAACTTCAACTCTCGAGGGAGCGCTGGGATTTTATTGATCAGATCCCTCGTGTTTAGTATCGCCAAGAGTCGGGTTAGGTTTTCACATCATATCATTTATTTGACAAGTAAGTAGATGCCCTCTTCTCATTAAGATTCAACAGCCTAAAATTAAATTCCTTCTTTCTGGATGGATTCTGTATGAAAACTTCTAATTCCAGTGTTTGATTTGCTCGTTATAGATTAAGAATTAAAGAGACCCGTATGCTGGTATTCATATATTTCACCATTAGAAATGATGATGATAGGATTTATCCAGGGATTCTGTTGCTGAGGATGATGGATGCTTATTTGATATTAAAACAAAGGATCGTTTATGCAGATCTTTACAAAAATTCGTGTTAGTTTTGGCCACTGCATGGATTCACGAATCGATTCAAGCTATGAAGTATCCAGTGTTTAATGAACAGTTTAGCTTTCTGCAGTTTTTTTAGTATATGCTGAATTAATGTCAGAGTGCTGTGAAGCATTTCCATTGTGCGTTAATCATTTATGTAGATTATTACCTACCCTTTAGTCATAACTTTCATAATACTCATAAAATTAGGGCAAAGTTCAATCTGTGTTTGTTTGTTTTTTTATTTTTTTTCCCTGTTGAAATAAGTGAACTGTTTGTGTATGGCAAAGTTCAATCTGTTTTTGTTTGTTTTTTATTTTTTATTTTTCCTGTTGAAATAAGTGAACTGTTTGTGGGCAAGCCCCGTTGGAATAAAAAAAATTGAATGGCCATTCTGATGTTGTATTAGAAGGCTAAATGCTCTGGAATCAGGAAGGATATAATGAATTCATTTCTCAAATGTATTAGGGCAAATCTTAGTTGATTTAAATTACAAACTTAAACTAAATACATATACTTGACCCTCCAAAGTGACCCTGCAAAGTGTGGAAAACATGTATTGTTTAAGTTCTTAAATAAGGTATCATCAACTTTAGAATCAATTTACAAAGAAAAAAACTACAATTTCAAAGAAAGAGTTGAGAGTCTATGATGAGGAGACTACTATCTACACATAAGAGTACTTGCTAATAAACAGAGTTTTAGAATGAAGTAAGGAGTGCATAAACAAGGTCATTCAGCTTCAAACAAAACTTAGACATTTTGAGGCTAATCTTCCATATACAAAAACAGGACAACTAAATGAGAAAAAAAAAATAGAATCATACTTAAGCATCTAGTTTTGTCTCCCCTTTGAAGGAGTGGTCGAGGTGTTGCTTAGAGATTCTCCTGTGGATTTGAAAGGCCACTCATATCAAATTTTGCACATGACGAGGCTAAATATTCTTCCTCATGTTTTTCAAAGGGGCCACTTCCTCCTTGAGGTCAGTTATAACCATGTCTCGTCCACTATCATGGAAACAAGAAGATCTTTCATGCACCAATAAAAATGGAAGGAACAACATATAATGTCAATATAGACAGAGTGTCATATAAGTCCACAATGTATATAAGTTCACAATGTCATGTCCTCGGCCTATTACTGGTAAGTGTCTTATTGAAGTCAAATATAAGAGTGAAAATGTGGTGTTAAGTGTGTATATCAAGTATACTTTAAGAATGCAATTTATTCAATAATAAGTAATGAAACAACATCACACTAAGTATCATTCAAGTGATAATCAATTACTTTGTACACTTCCTCCTTGAGGTCAGTTATAACCATGTCTCGTCCACTATCATGGAAACAAGAAGGTCTTTCATGCACCAATAAAAATGGAAGGAACAACATATAATGTCAATATAGACAGAGTGTCATATAAGTCCACAATGTATATAAGTTCACAATGTCATGTCCTCGGCCTATCCTATTACTCGTAAGTGTCTTATTGGAGTCAAATATAAGAGTGAAAATGTGGTGTTAAGTGTGTATATCAAGTATACTTTAAGAATGCAATTTATTCAATAATAAGTAATGAAACAACATCACACTAAGTATCATTCAAGTGATAATCAATTACTTTGTAAAGTGCAATGTCATAAAACAAATATTATCCACAGTGTATCCACTATATAAGTGCAATTATAGATGAAGTATAAACGTTCATTTTAGCTCAAAAATCCAAATAGAAGAGCACATGCATTAATATATATAGTTATGGGAGCAGTAGATACAATACATATTGAGTCATAATATAGTAGCATTAGTCATGTTGAAATGATGACACTTTATTTTAACATTTATTTTATCCAAATTACATGCATTGAGCTTTATATGAAGGCAACAAACACTACCAATTCTGAAAACAATGTTTTAGCAGCAGGTTTTGAATTAGCATTTATAGTGGCATAAGTTCGAGGGTTGGAATTTGAAATCCAATCCATTTGTCAAAAAGTTGATGTTAAAAACAGGTTATTAAAAGTTTTACGCATTCCAAGCTTACTTTGTGACTTTTTATTTTGTTTTGTACCTATGTTTGACGGGAAAATCCTCTCATAACAGGAAATGTCAAACTCTAACCCTCTGCATAACCACAAAGTATTATGCAACAATAAAGTTTCTCATTATAGTATAGAACCATCATTCATTATATCTTAAAACTGACGTTAACCCATGCATACATGAGTCATCAATCATAGTATTTTTAGGAGCATTAAATATGCTTTGGCATTAACTTGTTAGGTGTTTTGCAAACTAGATGTGAAAGTGAAAGGTGTCAAGCAAGTGTTACTAGGACAAGGCTAGGGTAAATGGGATGGCTTAAGTGTAAAGGGAATCCCTAAGTTAGGGGTTTGAGTTGTCAAAAGGGAGATCCCTAAGGTAAGGGTTTGAGTTGTGAGAAAGTGAAGAGAGAGAGGACTAGAGTAGCAACCATGGTAAAAGGAAACTAAGGATTTTAGGGTAGAATTAGGATCGTTTTAGAGCTTTTTAGGGTATATTTTTAGATGTTTGCATTTTTTGGATATTTAGGTTCCCTACAATTCCATCTTAGGGTGTTTAGGGCTTTGGAGGCTAGGGAGAATTTATACTGAAGATGACAAAATTTTAGGAGGCCAAAAGATGCAAAAAAAATATTTTTTTGATTTTTAGGGTTTTCAACATAAAAATGCACACCTAATTATAACCATAATTTTACCAGTGGCTTTGAATGAAGACGTGTGTCTCATAGCTAAAGCAGAGGCCACTAGAGCACATAAACATGATATGGAGCCATGTGACCCAGTGGTCAACCCTTATGGGCCCTAGACACCAATCGTGAGGCTAAAACCCTATAAAGGGAAGTGAGCAATGTCATTAATCCATAGTACCAAGGGGCCTAGCCATGACCACCAGTTCTGAATAAAACCCATCCTTGTCGAAAAATTTGTCCCTCATTCCGTGGGGTACACCTAAAGGTGCACTCAGTACAGGTGGAGGGCAACAATGCCATATTCACCTTGCCACACCATTCTCGCCCAAGTAGCATGGCTTAGAGCTCATTCGGTCCATGTGAAAGGAGGACACTTAGCCAAAAAATTCTAAGTGTAGGTTCACCTGATGGAAACCCTATTGCAAGCAAAGTCACCCATGGATGACATTCATGGGTGGAGAGAGCCCATTGACATGGTTGGATTATTCGACAAATTAAAAAGGCACACATCAAGAGCTGGCCATGCACCGAAGGCACCAGAGCTTGGAAAGCTTGGTCACCAAGACTTCCTCATAGGTGGGGACACTCATTAACACCCAGTAGACAAGGGGGTTGGACCAAAGCACACTTGAGGGAGAAAATGGGAAGAAGGGCACTTGCGAGATATCGACACTAAAGCGAATCGATTGCATTGGAAGAAGTGACATGGATAGGAGCTTCGTGCGACATGGCGTGGCATCCGACAAAGAGTTGGGGAGGCATGGCCCAAAATCCAGTGACTCCATGGAAGTGGGTGCTCGCAACCCATGACGGAGATGGTGTTTTTTAAAAACAAAATACATGAGAGGGCGTCAGTTGGAGACTTGTGGACAAAGGTCCCTTGGCTAAGGACTTGACGTGGGCTTGAATCAAAGACGCCTGCCCACTCAGAAGGAAGGATTTATAAAAGAAGGGATGCCAAAGGAAAAAAGGGATCCAAGAGGAACCAAGTCATTATACATAAACAAGAGATTGGCTAAGTTTTAGATGAACTCGGTGTCTGTAGCGAGGTAGGCGAACCACAATAGTTTCCACCAGCAAGGAGGTAGTTCAAGTTTTTTGGGTTCTTTGTATTCTGCAACACGTTTGGTTGGTTGGGTCGGCGTGGGAGATCTCCTGGTTTGGAAACTCCACTGATGTAATATTCTCTTATATATAAAATTTTTAAGGGGTGCACTAGTCGGGCCACCTTCCCAAATACTTGTGTTCTGGTTACTTGTTATGGTGTGTACTTGTTAAAACTTGGCTAAGTGTGGATCCCGGTAAAATGGCATAGTTTTCCAGCGAGATATTGAGTTGGTCAAGCCCTCAAGGCACTCTCAGGGAGTGCAGCGTAGCTCAGTTGGCAAGTTTGTAAGGCAATTCGATTGTGGCTGTGAAACAACCCTTTCGATCACATTTTTAGTATTCCCCCTATATTGCAAGTCCTCAAATTGAGGCTCAATTTCCTCCTTGACATTGCAAGTCCCTATAGTGTGTTTTTTTTGCCAGAATTTCCTCCTTGACATGGCTTGGGGTGTTCCTTTGGTAACTCAAGGCCGCCTCAATAATGCGTTGCAACTCCCATGAAGGCTCTGTTTTGCACTTTCCCATGGCTATTAGAGCTCCTTCCCATAGTTAAATTGTAATGCAAAGTAACTGCCGGTCTTCCATGCATAGTTACCCTACATAAACTGCAAAGCAAAACAAGAAAAACATTGTTTCAATGACCAAGATCCTTGCCGAGGCTGCAGAGTCCTTACATTGCCATGATGCTTTCACTCAAAAAGGCTTGTTATGAGCAGATTATCGATTAACCAGAAGTAACAACTTACAACATTTATTTCCACATCTTGTGTGCGAACCTCTAGGATGAGCTCATAATCTTCGATAGGGTACATACGAAACCATTGCATGATGGGTGGGTTGTACCAAAGAAATTTGTTACATCTTGTGGTGAGCCAAGCTTCATGGAAGGGGGCTTCAACCAAGTCTTTTTCTTAGCCTTGTGATGATCCTCGTGGAGAACAAGTTGCCTTATCATGACCCTTGCATCCACCGTGGGGGTTTAAGTTCAGTTCCAAAATACAATTTAAACCCTCTATCATTTGAGGGGATTGAGGGGATAGGGTCAAATGGTCTCAACTTATGCTTATATCAATTAATTTGAGATAAAAATCCATCATTGGTGAGCTTGTACAAAAAGTTATAAACTATTTTATTTTCGTAAATCATCACCTTATTAGTTTTAATGACCCATGCCAAACTCTTTTGGTGATTCTTCAAACACAAAGCAAAGGCACAAGACGCCCTAAGTTCACACTTATCTTAGAACACACAATAGTCAAAAGTTATATATGATTGAAATTTAAATACAAGAGTCATTTCCGAGCTATTAAAAAGGTGCATTACAAGATATACATTTAATCACAAGAATCATAAATGCAAACAATAGTCAAAATTTCTACATAATTGAAATCTTTGTCGAGCTATTAAAAAGGTGCATTACAAGGTATACATTTAAGCACATGAATCATGAATTCATATTCTGTAGTAAGATATCATTCCATTCGGCTTCAAAAAAAAATGTATATTTAAGACTAAAAAGGTTTTTCAAAAATATATGAATGTGATCAAAGTCCCCGCCTAGATTCCTAGATTAAGGTATTTCCAACCTGTTTGTTTCCATCTTAACATGTTAGGTTTGTTTTTTTCTTCTATTGTAAACTCTCACTTTCTAACTTACTTATTTTATGTTAATTTTTATTCCCTTATGTTTTTTCACCTCTTTGTATTTCTTATGCACCTTCTCTTTTCTTATACCTTCATGTTCTAGTTCTTTCTCAATAAAAATCCTTTCCTCTCCACCCTCCTATCCCATCTTGCGGTATCTTCCATATATCCTCAATAAAAATCCTTTCCTCTCCTCTCTCTTATCCCATATTGGGGTATCTTCCATATTTCCTCATAAAAAAATGAGTTTTCCATTGTAATTATTCAACCCCCAAAATTTAATAGATCTTTCATTAAATAAATTAAGGCTTCCTCGCTATTAATTTAATAATTTAATGGAATATGAGTATGATTTTTTTATGGGACATCTGAAAATGTATTTGAATAAACTAAAGGTTGTAATATTAAATGTGACACAATACATTTAACATAATAGTAAATACATATGTCGATATGAATAAGAAAAAGGGAGGAAAACTAAATTGGCAAAAAAAAAGAGAGGCATTGAAGAAAAGGGAAATAAATATCCATGACCTTTCCGAGTACATCAAGTCTCCTATATCTTCTTTAATTTATACTATCAAAGATATTTTATTTTTTCCTATTGTTATCCCAAGCAACTGAGTGGCAAAGAGCCCAGAGACATTGTAATACATACATTGTCAAAATAAAATATCAAGCAACCATTGAATGTTGGTTTTTCCATTTACCTTTTCGTAAATATTGTCTCTATGTGCAATACTTTCTCATTTTGTTTGTTCTTTTGCATTAGTTTTCTTACTATATGTGTTAATAACTGCTTGGTATGATAAACGAATATGTGAGCCATAAGTAGCCTAAAAAATGTTATTGCTGCATATCTCTTGTGTTTCCATAGTTAGGAAAGTTCCAATAGTTAATCTCCACCATTGGGTACAACCAATCTCGAAGATCAAGGGACCAAATTCAATAGTTTTTGCACTTCTATCTATGTTTCTCGGGATAATTTCCTTTGTATCTCACTCACTTTGGAAAAATTAAATTTATTTTGTTTGAGGCAAATTTATGTGTGTCTGCGTCATCCTTTCACTACCTAGGGCTAATTCATTTTTCCTTAAGTGAATTTATTAGTGATTCGGTAACTTCATAGTTGCTTGGGGCATTTTCAACAATGTTAGATGTTATTAGTGATGCATGGGTGTTTTTATTGATGTTTGGGGCATCTTGGCTCATGCCTATATATTTTATTTATGCATGGATCATTTTTCTACATTAATGGTTGAATTCTCCCTCTGTTGGGTTATTTCATCTTGTCATTTTTCATCTTTGTGGGGAAAATCTAGAAGTGTCTACGATGTTTTTATAATTTTCGTGGTGAATTTGGAAGTGCCTCATTGAATTTAGAAGTGATTGACACATTTCAATAATTGTTGGGTGAATTTAGAAGTGCTTGGGTGCATGTAGAAGTGCATGGGGCATTTTTAACTATTGCGGGGCGAATACTTTTTCAAAATAATGCTTTTTTCTATTTGATACATTTACTATAACCCCAATATTTTGAAATGATTTGTAATGTCCCTTTTTGGAATTTTGGAGAAAAGCACAAATTGGGCAAAATTTGAGCTTAACTAGTCATGACTCTTGAGGGTTTCAACTTTCACCAAATGGTCTGAATTTGAAAGGAGATGGTATGGTGAGTATTATAACATCCCAAGGTGATTTATGGATACTTTATATCATACTTTAGACCTCTGAAACCTTGTTTGGGCATGATGAAAAAAATACCAAAAATTACTAGGAAATTGTGTTGAAATCTCCCCTAGGGTGTAAGCCAACTCAGATTCCCAAATTATGTATGGACCTAAAAAATTTGTAAGTAGAGTATGTGGAATGATATAATAACTCATGGAATTTCATTACACATGGTTATTAGTTTTGCAAACTAGTTATAGATTTCAACATTCATTTGATAACTTTCAATGAAATTGCTTATGGGGAAATTGCATAACTAGGTCGATTTTGACATGTGAAAGGTACAATTAAAGGTTTAGATCAGGATGTGACATATATGGACCATATAAATAATAAAAATTGATTCCCAAATAGTATTAAATTCCATATAAATCCATTCATCCAAGTATGGTATACATCTTATTCAGTATGGGAGTCAAATACATTGAAAACTAGTGAATTAGTAGCATGGAATTGCAAGAGTTTCACATATGGATTTCTTGGATTTCGACCCACAGAGAATAGGGAAATGAAATTACTTAGTAACACATCATATATGTCTGTCACAAAATCATAAAACTCAGATAACATCCCTCATACAAATGTGATACAAGACTATTTCAAGATTGAAGCAAAAGTCATGGAAACTAGTGATTCAATGGCATGGGAATGCAATCTTTTCACACATAGTTTCTTGGATTTAGACCCATAGAGGATATGGAAATTAAGTTACAGATTAATACATCATATATGGATGTCACAAAATCCTCAAACTCATGGAATATCTCTCATATAAATCTGGTATAAATCTACTTCAAGATTGAAGCCAAAACCCATGAAGACTAGTGATACAAGTGCATGAGTATGCAAGATTTTCATACATGTATTTCTGATATTTTGACTTACAGAGAATGTGGAAATAATATTACAGATCCATAAATCATATATTTCTTCCACATCATCATAAAACATGTATAAATTTCCTCATACAAATATGATATAAAGTTGCTTCAATATTCAAGCCAAATCCATGAAAACTAGTTATTCTAGAGCATGGTGAATGCGATCCTTCAATACATATATTTATGATATTTTGAATTACATAGAATATGGATATGGTATTACAGAGACATACATCATAAATAAAATCTTGGGCATCAACTATCCTCAGCAAGGCGCAAGAATCACTCCAACAAATGCGCCATCAAATGCAAGTGTGGGGAAATGGAGAAGAACGAATGAGAGAATGGGGAGATAGATGTGAATTTTACTATATGGACCTTCAACCTGTAAATAAAAATCCTTTGTTCAGTTCCCATTATAGGTCTTGATGGCCTCTCCATCAACAAACTTGGAAAGGAATCCAACTCCCTCAAAATCGGTTCACAAGTAGGGAGATTTAACAGTCATTGTGCAATGGAAAATAAAAATCTCTCCAAGAAATGAATGAATAACCTCCACCAAAATCTGAACCAAATAAGGAGAAAAAAACATGAAGAATTCAAGTGTCTCAAAGTAGTTTCATCAATACACCCATGAATATGCATATCATCATGAAATAACAAAGGATGTTGCTTCCAACAATAATGTTCTTCAGTCATATATCTGTTCACCCAAGTGTGGGATGAAGTTCCTCCAACATCAAATTGACTAGGAAAGGAGCAAGGAAAACAATGAGTCTCCAAGTGACTCAAGTGAATACCATAGGTGCATCCATGTATATGTATATCATCATAATGTAACAATGGATGCTTCTGTAAATGGAAAGAACATTGTTCTCTAATAATGTCATAATCAAAAGGAGAGATAGAAATTCCATACTCTTCATGTGGCACCATAAAAAAGAAACCTTTCACCCATACTTCATTAGGATGAATGTTGCAAAATTTGGAAGTGTGGGATGTAGGAGAAATAACCAACTCACCCAAAGGATTATAAAGTGAAAAATGTTCATCATGTGAAGGCTCCATAAGGGTAGGAACATGCACCTCCCTCAAAAATGTAAAACTTTACCCATAGGTTGGTTCCAAGGTAGTGGAATCACACACTTCTTCAAAATGTGTGCACCCATCTTCAAGAGGCAACTCAAGTTCCTCTTCCACCACAACTACTGATTATCTCTCATCAATATCATATTCAAACACAACAAGAACTTGTAATTTTTCATGTTTCTCATGATCCATCATGTCATGAGAATCCTCCAAGAAATCTACAACATGACAATCTGAAACATAGGAGGAAGAACAAGTATTTTGCAACCTCTCAAGAAGTTTCTCATTTTGAATTTTGAGCTTATAAATATTTTCATTATTCTTCAAGTAGGATTCATGTAACCATTCAATAATATCAATGAGATTTTTTCTATAAAAAATCAAAGACATGAAATTACCTTTGATTTTGCACATTGCTCTTTGAATATTCTTCATTTCATTAAGGAAGGTTGGCTCCTCCAATGAAGAAACTTTCCAACAAGAATTTGATACAAATGCTTGAGTGTCATGTATTATTCTAAGGGCCTCTTGGATATCCATTTCACTCATATTCAAAGACCATTCAATGAAGGATTGTTCATGAGATCGAAAGTTCTCTTCTTCTTTATGCTTGATTTGATCAACTTCTTGAAGCTCAAGTGGTGATGGGGAAGTTGATATTGGTTCTTCATTATTTGTCACAAGGTATTCATCTTCATGATTATGAGAACTTTGTATTGCATCAACATTTTCCAATCTGATCTCTATGTCACAAACATAGATTTGTGAGTTTCCATTAGTATGTACTCCTTCACAGTTCAAGTACCCATCAGTGGATTCCCTTTGGTCCATGTCCACGGTAGAATGTGTCTTAGAATGATATTCTATAGTTTCAAGAGACTTGTTTTCATTCTCATTTGATTTTTCCTGATATTTTTCAAAGTAACTCGGGAGTGACTTTCAATCCTCATAATGTAATTCTTTTTTTTTCACCACCCACAGAACTTGGTGGCTCCTTGGTCTCCTTGATACTTGTGCATTGTTGAATATTGCTTAATGATTTCTCATTTTCCTTATTGTACACAAAACCATACTTGAGAAGATACTCTTGGAAATAAAACCTTTCATGAATATGCCATCTCAAACTTTGATACCCCTTGTAGCATGGTTCAATATCTTTGGCTACAATTTCTTCTTTGCTTGGTGGGGAAGGAAAGTGGGCTTGGTGGGTCGATTATGAAAAAAAGAAATATATGAAAAAATTTAATTAAATGGATGGTATTAATTCACAGGTGCAAGTACCATGCTCTGATACCAATGTAATGTCCCTTTTTGTAATTTTGGAGAAAAGCACAAATTGGGGAAAATTTGAGCTTAACTAGTCATGACTTTCGGGATTCCAACTTTCACCAAATGGTCCCAAATTTGAAAGGAGATGGTATGCTGAGTCTTAAAAAATACCAAGGTGGTTTATGGATACTTTATATCAGAATTTATACCTCTTAAACCTTGTTTTGGGATGATGAGAAAAGACCAAAAATTACTAGGAAATTGGGATGAAATCCCCCATACGGTGTAGGACAACTGGGATTCCCAAATAATGTATAGACCTCCCAAATTTGTAAGTAGAGTATGGGGACTTATATAATAAATCATGGAATTTCATTACACATGGTTATTAGTTCTGAAAACCATTTATACATTTTCACATTCATTTGATAACTTTCAATGAAATTGCTTATGGGGAAATTGCACAACTAGCTTGATTTTGACATATGAAAGGTAGAGTTAAAAGTTCATATCTGTTGATGTATTTGTAACTTCAGAATGTATTTACTTCTATTGTACCACGATGTTCCTATCGGGAGAATCATTTTTATTTCATTGTACCCCAATTTTCCTATCAGGAGATTCATTAATATAATAAAGTCATGTAAAGTCAATGAGGTTAACCCTCCATTGTAAGTTGGGGAAGTAGTACCCACAATTGATTTGAGGTTAACTCTCTGTGCTGATCAAGGGGGGAAAGTCACCACAGTTGAGGGGCACTAGGGTTATTAGACTCTCCTAGAGATGTTGGCCCTGGTAAGTAATTGTCAAGTCATAAACTACTATAAATAGAGAGTGAGACTCTCTATTTGTGACACACACTCACCTAGCCATAACACATAGGTGAGAGAGGAGGAGCTCACACAAGTGAGAGAGAGAACAACTACTGGAGATCATCTTTTTGTTTTCAGGTTTTACTGCTTGTTGGGGCGCGTACCCTAAGGATTATTAGTTTTGGTAACTTCGCGGCTGTTTGTAAGCGGAGTTATGGGTCAAGATAGTCTTAGGGGTGTCTCGGTAAGTCAAAACCCCTTTTTGTAATAAACCCATGGTTTAAATCTAGGGTTTAGGGTTTTTGGGTGCCCATGGTTTGAAGCCATGGTTTTGTAATAGCGCGATGTATAAATAGGTATTTTTGTAAATAAGAAAAAGTTAGGCTTTTTGATGTAAAGAAAGATTAAGGCGAAGCTAAGGCTGGTTTTGCAAGGAAAGGTTAAGTCCCAGCTTTGTGCGTGGACGACCTCTACAGCTGTGTGCGCAGAGGGTTTTGTAAGAAGAGAAAGAAAGATCTGCAGCTGTGTGCGAAGAGGCCTGCTGCTGTGTGCGCGGCTGTTAAGGACCGAAGGGATCTGCAGCTGAGTGCGCAGATCAAACTGTGGTTTTGTAACAAGTTGAATAAAACACAGTTTGTGGACGTAGCCCCTACGCCGGGGGTGAACCACGTTATATTTGGTGTTGTGGTTTATTGTGTTGCTTTTGTTCTGTTATTTTTATGCATTAATAACTGTATACATCTGATAACTTAGATCACTACTAATCATAAGCTTCTCTATGAATTCCCTGTAGCGGGTTAAACAAGTCACGGTTATTTATCTATCTGCGAAGTTATATATCAATAAGAGAATGACAAGTTGTGTTACTATTGATTAATAAGTTTATTAAAGGCTAAGGTACAGTAACATCCCTCTCTGCTTGCAGAAACATGATTCTGCGACACCCCATTGCTGTTTCGGGTGAGACTGCAACCTGCGCGTAGGTTGTTGCCGAAAGGGCCAACACGGTGGGTCTTTTGTTGGTGCGACATATAAGGATTAAACCCGGGTCTGCCCTATTGCCCAACAAATTGGTTTTGTTGTCGGGACTTGAACCCGGGTCTCTCGGGTGAGAGCCGAGTATCCTAACCACCTAGACTACAACGGTTTGACAAAGCTGGCCTACTCAAGATGCTTGACATTCCCCATTTCGGTCGCGGCATACATGTGACCGTAGCGGCCAAGCAGTTACTAGCGCTGGTGCATGATGGCTATTTATGGATAGGGGACCAGCAAATCCCTATTGACGCCGCACTCATCCATAAGATCACAGGTTTACCCATGGCAGGACCTGATCCGGGAACTGAATTTCCATCCAAACATGACGATACAAAGCTCGCGCAAACCATGAAAGAGCGGTTTGGCCTGACAAAAGGGAAACGGCGGTATCACACTTCCGCGATTCAGGAGCAGCCCATTCGCTTTGCAGCTGAACTCTTAGCCTGCAAACTCATATGGAAATGCAGGCCAACTGAAGTACCTACTCCGGTTATCTAGATTGCTATGAACTGTGCTGAGGGGTATACTTATAATTGGGCCAAATATCTTGTGAAGGAGTTTCTGGAGGATGCTCGCGATGCGCAAGAAAAAGGTAGACCTTTTCATTATTCCTGGCTTTTAATCCTTATAGCATTAGTTGGGTGGAAAGAACCCACTGAAGCCCAATTTGTAGAGTTAAACCCAGGCATGCCAGGGGCAGCGAGGTATGCCTCCCTATGGATATCCTCAGATAAGGTAGCTCAGCAGATGACAAACACTGTGTTCATTTTCTATGCTATGAGTATTCACTATGAGATTGTGCGAACACCTCGACTTACCAACGAAGTGTTCTCTCAATACGAGGGCGTCGCGCACTTTAGTGCCAATATGCATCATGTTTTCATTCAAGCTCGTGCAGATCCACAACGGCAATGCTTTAAATTACCATATGTAGTCACCGAACTAGATATCATGGGTATATTTTAGCACTGGCCGGCCGAATGGCTGAAAGACCTAGGGAAAAAACCTTCTATTCCGGTTCCCCCAGCTACCAATATTGGCGCGGGTACTAGCTAGGCGCAGCAGCAAAGCCCATTGGAAGATAGCGAAGACCTAAGTGATTTGCAGATGGATGACGACAGGCAGGATGGAGACGGCGGACAGGATGAATAGGATGAACAGGATGAGGATTCAATCAAGACCATATCATATCCTAACCCACCAACGAAGCGCAAGTCACCAGAAGTAGCCGAGGTAACCAAGCCGCAGTCTCGCAAAAAGGCAAAAGCGTCGAGGGACAAATATATTGAGGAAGAAGCCACTGTAACGCTAGATGCGCTGGAGCAAGCTCTAGAACAGTCTACGACAGTGCTTACTAAAAAATGGTCAAAGTTTGCGGAACTGCATCTTGCCGGGCTCTCAGGTATCGCAAACAGGGTGTCGGAGCTAAAAGATCTAGCAGCAAAATCAGCGCATAGTACTGCGACAAGTAGCACTACAGCACCCATGCAGCAGGATATTAGGCAATGGCTACCCAAAGATCACCAAGGACATGTATCAAGCGCAACTCTGATACAGCCTGACACAGATTCCTGACCCCAGATGGGTATGACCACGGGCCTCGATTATACAAAGATGTCTATGTCAGAATTGCACCTCTTCCAGCTCGCGATTACAAAGGAGATCCATGCCCGAAACCAATTGTCCCAAACCCAATTGGAAGACACAGTCAAACAAAACAAAACCTTTGCAGCACGCCTAGAAGAAATAGCCCAACAGAAGAAAGAGGCTGAACATACAACAACTACGTTGATGCGAGCATTGGATGAGGCATGTCGGAGTCTTTCTGACTCCGACATACATGGAGCAGAGGAACCGGAGCAGAGAATCGCTAAGCTGAGAGACTATGGCCAGCAGTCCCGCAGCGAGGTTGAAAGGATGAAGATAGAACACCAGCATTGGATTGCAGAACTTCAACTGCGCATTCCTCCCGAGACTCCACCAGAGGTCCGAGAACAGCACCAAAAGGACATCAAGGCTTCAGCAGCAAAAATATCAGATAATGTGGCCAGCGTCGCAGAACTAATGGAAGACAACATAGAAGCATGGGCGAACCTACAGGACCATCCAGATGTAGGTAAGATCTAGGAAACGATCAAGTTGCACCAGGATGAATTAGATGCAGTTAGAGTAGAAATTAAGACGCTGCCACCTATGCAGAAGATGGCTAAAGTGAAGCGCAGCAAGGAACTTCAGCAGGAAATCGAGTCCTGCAGGACGAAGGTAACACTGCTGGAGAATGCGTTACAGCCCCTGGTTGATGAAGCATTAGAATTGAGCAATACTGCAGAAATCCAGCTCAAACTTTTGAAGACCTATGACACTTTTGCGCAGGAACGGGCTGACACAGACTCATCTTCAGTATTACAGGAATCGGTGGAAAAAGAGAAAGCCACTGATGATATACTACACAATCTCACCAGTCGCTTCCAGATCCTCGCGCAGAAGATTCTCCCACCAGAGCCCTCGCAGAGTGTCCCGGGACGGGCCACTAGTGAGTCTTAGGGGCCTGTTGGGGCGCGTACCCTAAGGATTATTAGTTTTGGTAACTTCGCGGCTGTTTGTAAGCGGAGTTATGGGTCAAAATAGTCTTAGGGGTGTCGGGGTAAGTCAAAACCCCTTTTTGTAATAAACCCGTGGTTTAAATCCAGGGTTTAGGGTTTTTGGGTGCCCATGGTTTGAAGCCATGGTTTTGTAATAGCGCGATGTATAAATAGGTATTTTTGTAAATAAGAAAAAGTTAGGATTTTTGATGTAAAGAAATATTAAGGTGAAGCTAAGGCTGGTTTTGTAAGGAAAGATTAAGTCCTAGCTGTGTGCGTGGACAACCTCTGCAGCTGTGTGCGCAGAGGGTTTTGTAAGAAGAGAAAGAAATATCTGCAGCTGTGTGTGCAGAGGCCTACTGTTGTGTGCGTGGCTGTTAAGGATCGAAGGGATCTCCAGCTGAGTGCGCAGATCAAACTGTGGTTTTGTAGCAAGTTGAATAAAACACAGTTTGTGGACGTAGCCCCTATGCTGGGGGTGAACCACGTTATATTTGGTTTTGTGGTTTATTGTGTTGCTTTTGTTCTGTTATTTTTATGCATTAATAATTGTATACATCTGATAACTTAGATCACTGCTAATCATAAGCTTCGCTATGAATTCCCTGTAGCGGGTTAAACAAGTCACGGTTATTTATCTATCTGCGAAGTTATATATCAATAAGAGAATGACAAGTTGTGTTATTATTGATTAATAAGTTTATTAAAGGCTAAGGTACAGTAACATCCCTCTGTGCTTGCAGAAACCTGATTCTGCGGCACCCCATTGCTGTTTCGGGTGAGACTACAACCTGCATGCAGGTTGTTGCCGAAAGGGCCAACACGGTGGGTCTTTTGTTGGTGCGATATATAAGTATTAAACCCGGGTCTACCCTATTTCCCAACACTGCTACCATTGGTGCTCATTCTATCTCTAAGGAAGTTGCAAGGTTTTCTCCTTTATGGTTTCCCCGATGAAAATCTTTGTGTTTATTGTCTCTTATGATTGATTGTTGTGCATGTTATTCTCTCAGATAAAATCCTAATATCATATTGCTTAAATGATAAAAATCTAACATGGTATCAGATCTAACCTGAGAAGAAGACACTGTGCAGCTGCATAAGCTAGGGATTCTTAATTTTTTAGTCTCTCTCCATAATCCATGAGCAAAAGGAGGCTAGGATAACTCTCCATTGAAGGACTCATCTTGCTGTCGAAGCATAATTTATATTCTCGGCATTTTCATTTTTTGCTGCGAGAAAGTAGGGCTTTTTACAAAAGAGGAATTTTTGAGTGAGTGCAGCATAAGATTTCTCTCCTCATCAAAATCGAAATTTAGATGCCAAGGTCAAATTTTTTGGTCGAGTAAAGCTCTCGAAAAGTCAAACCCTAGTTTGACCTCGGGCCTGAAAAACCATAAAATACTAAAACAGTTAGTTTTGGTACATTCGCTATATCATGGGATTGAAAAAGCATTACGGGCCAAAAGTTTTACAGGACGAAGATAAAATCTAGGTGTACCATTTGTTTAAATTTCAGCCTCATATTTTCTATATTATGGGAGATATGATTCCTCCAAATCAGGGTTTCAACCTATTCAAAGATTCATCCCTAAGCAGGACACCTAGGGAGAATTGCTATATTTTGCGCTACAAAGTTCCAAATGAAATTTCGTCAGATGTTTTAGATAGGGAACAAGCTATACGTGCTTTGGAAAATGTTTCAAACCCTGATGATGAAACAGTGACACATGGAAGTCCATACATGTTTGGCATGTGAAACAGTCTTGAAAGAAGTCACATTCGGAAAAATCTCATAAGTCGCACTTGGTGAAACAAATTCTGGTAAAATCTATGTTGTTGGAAAGAAGATAGATGAGGCTTCTGCAATACGCAATTTAATACAGAGAGGGGCATTACTTTCATAGATACCATAGAAACACTATCAGACATTTCTATAGAGGAAATTGAAAAAATAGGGCTTCCTATTCCGGGAGCTTCCCTCCATTGTTTTTAGAAAAGGAGTACATTGGACAAATAACCTTGAAGAGGCCCATATTTGCATCCAATTAGATCTAAAATATTCCAAGTTTTGAAAATTAGGGTTTCTCTGACAAACCCTAGAGCTAGCCATCTCTAGAACTAGGACTGACACCTCAAATCGGTAAGATCTAATATTTTGCTATTTACAATTGAGGTTCTCATTTCAAGATGATTAATCAAACCAGATTGATGACAAGATTGGTGAGGTTGACAACTTCCAAGCATGGAGCTATAGGATTTCACTAGTTCTTGAAGAAAATGAATTGGACACCTACATAAGTGGAGAGGTTCCAGTTCTAGAGGGAGGTGAGGCTAAAGCCTTACACAAAGAAGAACTTTGTCAAGGCCAAGAAGATCATTTTTTATTCAATCAAGGATCACCTTATACCACAAGTGTCTTCCCTAAATACACCTAAAGAGATGTTTCATTCCTTGACCAAGCTATTTGAATGGAAGACCATAATTCGAAAGATGAATTTGAGAAACCAGTTGAATAATGTGAAGATCCATAATGCAGAGACCATATAGTCATACTTTACAAGGGTCTCTCAAATCAAAGAACAACTTGAAGAAGTAGAAGAACAAGTGGATAATGCAGAAGTTGTGATAACCACCTTCAATGGCCTCCTAGGATCATGGGATTCATTCATTTGAGGAATGTGTGCTAGAAGGAATTGATTACTTTCAGTAGACTCTAGGAAGAGCACACACAAGTTGAAGCTCGACCCATAATAAGAGAAAAGAAGATGGGAGCAAGTGAATATCTAGCTCTCACAATTCAAAGAAGATCCCTCAAGCGATGAGGAATGTGAAGGACTCAATTCTTGAAGAACCTCTTATCCATATTTGCATTTGCGTAAGAAATGATGTTGTTATGAATGAAGAAGATGATGAAGCTGAAAGGAGTCTACCCACGAAACAAATAAAGATAAGTATTCAATTGTCATTTCATGATATTGTTNTCACTTGAAGTATTATGCATGATAGAATGTTTGCATTAATGATAGTGTACTACTAATATGCATGTGATGGGTAAGTATCTCATGGTGCTATACAACTCTCCATTTCTACTTATCTAGAATGAAACCTATTTGATAACATATTGGATTAGTGCACAATCTCAATGATTTCTTGGTAGAGATGGAAGGAATCTAGAAAGTTTCTATGAGATATGAATGAATGTTGTGCTGGATAAAATAGTTGCATGATTATATCTTTATGCAGAAGAATTTCCATTGTGAATATGCCTTATGAAATGCTTCTAACCATACAACTGGTGCCTTTGAATTTTAGGAAAGATCATGTACAATCGCCTACAAGAAAACAAGGATGAGGCTCGTTCTGAAGAAAAAGTGACGACCATCATCAACATGCGACACTCCTCCCAATCATGGATCGTTTGTTTTTTTGTCACCCACCATCGAGCCAGAGTAGCCTTCAGTGCTACATCAAGAGCCAGTATCCTTTGCGGTTCAAACACCTTCTCTTCAAATTCTTGAAAGAACTCAGATAGTCCCGACAGTCCTTCATAAATGGGCAACTCAACAGTCTCAGTCGCAACAGGTTGGAGATACTGTGTAATCAACCCCCACTTTCTGAATGATACCCCATGCAACCGATTTTGCCAATTTTCTAGAGCATCATCAGAGTCGAAGGACATGGAACTTGTGTTGCACCATCCAAGTTCGCCATTGAAAGTAAGATGGATATAGTCCTCGGATATGTTATAAGCATGATCCCAAATTCTCTCGACTTCATCCTTTATGGGTTCGATATATCGCCACCCTTCCTGAGGGTCCATAGGAGCAATGACCCTAACATATTGGTTTTCAAATGTCATAACACATTTCTTGAAGTTGATAACTGCCCTGCTATCATTAGCCCATATAATTCCTAGAAGTGCAGTATAAGAACCACCATCTACTACAACTTCTATCACATCAAAGTCAGCACATGTTTTCATACCTTCAATGTCGACAACCAAGTTTGAAACATGACCAATGGGCTGGACCTTTGCCTTGTTGGCTAAACGCAGTTGTACTGGTGACCACCCCAACATTGGGTTTCCCATCAATAGCCACGTTTTCTTTGTCAGGATGTTTACATCTGAACCAAGGTTCAAAATGACCGAGTCAACCTGATAATCTCCAATCTCGACATTCATCTTCATCTCCTTATCGATCTTCCTTTGTTGCAAGGAATTCACAGAGGATTCCTTCACTGTCTTATCTGGGAGTTGCAATAATGCCTCAAGCTCGACAAGTGCGTCTGAGTCCCTCACCAATGATAGACAACTCTCAAAGAACTTGTGCAAGGTACCATACTGCCGCGATGATCTTTCCTCTGCAGATGGATCGAAATAAAATGGAGTAGAATGCACATTCCTTCCTTGTGGTGGAGTAATGCATGGAGGGGTAAACACGTTACTACTGGGGTTTGATCATGTCATTCTTCCAGGTGTATCCTGGATCTGTATGTCCTCGTCATCACAAAAAGGTCACTTCTTCCCGTGTGGTTGTTCTTCACGGTATTGCACTTTGACTTCAGCGAGAACTTCTCTCGTCCTATGACTCTTTTCTTGAAACCTTGATCCTCCCCTTGTACAACCACTTGTTTCTTTGATGACCTTTACATTCTCACCAGAATGCATGCCCATCTACCCCTTATTTCCTTATGAATTCCCCCCCTTTCTGTCACGGTTCCTACATCCCTTGCACACCAGAGTTCCACTACTCTTGCTCCATATTTAGGTACCCTTTTCACATACTAGTTGCTTAATCGACAGTTGTAGTGACAATAAGAACCTTCCACGAGGTCCACTAAAAAACTCCCTTTCAACTTTGCTGAAATATTTATTAGTATCAACAACAAACTCAGTGATGTATCCTTATAAGATACTATCCATCCATACCTCGACTACCCACGATGCCTTGTTGCTGGTTTCTTGCAGTGCCTGGATCAATTCTGGGGTCCAGGGCATTGGCTCTCCTCCTTGAAATTTTTTCTTTCGCTAAGCAAAATTTGTCAACAATTCTTGCAAGAGCACAGGGAATTCACAAAAGAACCATTCATGAGGACCATCGTGGATATATCTATCCAACCAGTGGCCTGTTGACAGCTTAGGAATCTAGTTTTTGGCTTCATCAAACTCCCAAAACTTCAGGTCAAACCATCCCTCGATCTTTGATCGAATTGAATGCCAGAACATATCCCCCTCCTATTTGCAACTCGTTCCCAGCAATGGAACCATTTGTTGGTGAATCCCACCAACAAAGCTTCGTCGACAGGGGTTCCCACTCTATCGACACCCTGTAGTACAGTATCCCTGAGCATCATCCTAGACACGTTTTACCTTGCCCAGCAACCTCTACGAAGCAGACAAGGTCTCACTTGAGGCGTTCAAGTGAGAGCTGTCAGAACCAAGTTTCCAATAGTGGGAGAGCAAGATATGGGGATCTGACGGAGGGACATCATAACTTATGGGATCATTATATAGTATCAACATATAGCAACATTATTCATGGATCATCATAGCGCATCAACCAGTTACAGAAGCATAGATTGAAAAACCAACAGATCACATAGCAGGAAGAAAATGAATCATATCTATATTATGCCATTGTAATAAAATAGAGTCGCAGCATCATAACAGATCTATAACAACAGACAAGAATTGAGCCATCCTCATCGCATCATATATTAATATTGCGCAACTATGTCATATTACACAATCCTTCTACAAAACCGGAGACTGCATACATTAGGAAGAAGCCCAAATAAAAACCACATTCATGACAGAAAAGTCTCCATAAAACAAATCACACCAGATCTTATCCCTTACAATCGCACATGCAATCGCATACAATTGTTCACAATTGCTCACATATCACATCTGGCTCCCTATGACTCTCCAAAATAGATCTATAAATAGGCTTAAGCCTTTACAACAAGGGTCCACTACTAACTGGATTATAACCGCTACTGACCTATTGCAACAAAACTTGGTCAATATATATATAAAATATTCAAAAAGTGGTTATTTTCCCGCTTATCGCGCCAACCTTATGCCGCGACGTTGGGAAACTCACTTACCCCAAACCCCTTGCCAATAAGGAGAATCCTTTTGTACAAGGCATGTGTTTTTAAGGCTTAGTCTTCATTATCATTTAGCTTCACTTCTCTGGCTAATATTATTTCTTCTTCTTGGACACATTCTTCCCATATCTTTCTAAATTTGGTTAGTTTCCTTCTTGAGAAGATTCCTAAGATAAAATCTTCCCAATACCTTGGAAGGCCATTTAGGGTGGTCATCACAATTTCTTCTTCTTCTATTGTATCTCCAATGGATTCTAATTGATCTCTAATTTGGGCCACTCTTGAAAAATAATATTACATAGTCTCTGACTTTTGAGTTTTTACACTTTTGAGGTGATTCCTCACGGTCATTTTCCTGTTGATGTTTCTCCCTTCAAATAGACTCGAGAGGGCATGAAACATTTCTTTTGGAGTTTCCCTTGATGATACTTGAGGAATCAATTTATCCTTGATGGAATAAGCTATGATCCTTTTGTCTATAATCATGTCCTTCTTATGCTTGGACTTAGCTTCGTCCTCTTCTGGTTCTTTTACTTCCTCATTCACAAATTTGTCCATATCATTCTCTTGCACGACATGATAACTTCCATCATCATATACTTCCATGCTCTTAAGTCTTCAACTCCTTTAAGATTTTCATCTAGCTTGGTGTTCTTTTCCATCTTAAACAGAATGAGAACTTCAAATGGAACAAGGTGGAAGAGTACTTACTTGAAGAAAATAGTTTCTAGCTGACCTCCTTCTGGAAGACCTAGGGTTTTCTATAGAAACCCTAATTTCTCAATTGGAAACCTAATAGGGTTGAGAGGTGGAAAATATGCGCCCTCTTGAGGCGAGGTAGACTGTATCTTCCTTTTCCCGAGATTGATTATGAAACCTTGGGAAAACCAAAACCTAGTTTTTCCTCACAACAGTAACAGGTTCAAAATTGAAAATTCTTGGAATTCAATTTTGTCACCACAAAAAGATGTGCCCTTCAGAGGCAAGTTGGATGAGACCTCTTTTCTTGTTGAACTGTCGAGGGATTTTTTAAGAACAACAAAACCTAGTTGTCGAGTGTCTCTTTTCAGTGTGTCTCTGATACCATGTTAATGTTTTATCAATTTTTCTTAGATGATATCTTAAAACAATTTGCCACTAGAGGATCACGAAAAGAACAACACGCAAAAAAAAAAAAAAGAACACAAATATTTTCCTCGGGGAAACCGTAAGGGAGAAAACCCCACAAAAATTCATCAGTATAGAACTCAACCAGTTCAATGTAAGATCCAGATAACATTTGCTTACCAGAGTACCACAGTTCTACTTTCAACTCTCATATTTTACTTCATCTAACCAAGCAGTAGTTCAGATCCTTCACATCCAGCAACAATATCAGCCACATTCGTCTTGTATAGTTCATTAGCTTTTTGGGTAAGTGGAGGTATTTTTATTTCTAATATTTAACCATGTAATTCCTTAAATGATAGAAAATGAATGAATTTGGGAAAATCCTTCACTACATTCCCTTTCTCACTTTTCATAAAACCAATACATCTTAAGTTGGGGGCGGGGGACTATTCATTATCATTTTACACATTCATCATCTCATTTACCCTTAATCAGCATGTCTTTCCCAAACTATGCTATGTATATTGGCATGATTCATAACTATAAAATGATTTTTACTATACATTGGTGGTTTATCATTTCTAATACATGTATACTTTTAAAATCTTATGTATTGCAGCAAAAATACAAATAAAACGAGCAAATGTTGTTAACACAAGAACCAACATTTGTTATGGTTATTACATAAGAACCAACCACAAAAATATATATATAAAAAGAGAATATATATATATATATAAGAAAAAAATCATGGCCACTCATGCATTTCAAAATCATGGAATGGTTTACTGTTACATACCATCGTCATGTAAAGCCTTAGCTACAAGCCAAAAGTTTTAAAAGAATCAATGCATAGTTGCATGAGGACATCCAAACAGTCAAGTTGGGGGGTATGTTGAGCCGCAAAAAGACCACATTTTATTCATCATTTCATATACTATTTATCACCTTATTCCATTATATCCTTCCATAAAACAATTAATATTCATCACTTTCATAATAAATATGGGTTTATATTACTATTTTCCAAATCATTTATTTTTGAGTATTTTGAGTGAATTTATGGTTAATTATTGAGAAAAATAACATATTTTCATTATACTTTAAAGTTGGGTGAGTTTGGTGATGCTTACAGGTGTATTTGAAGACTTTACCAAGTTCAAAAACCACTACCTAGCTTCAAATTCGAATTTCATCATCAAGATGTGACCTAACGTCAAAGAGAAGATCATGGAGGTGTGGAGAGAATATCTCATCCAATATTTGGTTGAGGATTTAAAGGGACGAGTTGTATATTTGGTTGAGGATTTGGGGGGATGAGTTGTCTATTTGTTGAGAATTTTAAGGGATAGGTTGAGAGAATAGTGGGTCTGTAATTATGATTAGTTATCTTGGATTTATGTATAAATAGGAGGGCTCTCTCCTCATTTTCATTAGAGGCCTCTCTAGTTGTTTGGTAGTAGAGAACTGGTTCATATTTTTAGACAGTCATGGATTTGATCCTGTTGTAATAGATTTTATGCTTTATAATAGATAGTTTGATCTATTCATATTTTGATGTCTTGTTTATGAGTTTTTAGTATAGAATTCCAGTTATTTCTTTTTTATGTATTTTCAGTATTGATCTTATGTGAGCTCACAAGATATTGTCAATTGCTTTAGGGCCTATTTATTTCATGCAATTTCAATCTTTCTTTATCAAGTTAATTTATGCAATTTCATGTTTTCTACAATTAGATTTATTTCTATACAATTTTCTGTTTTCATATTAGATTAAGTTCAATGACACTCTGCCCCTGGATATATTTTGTTTGTACCTCACAAGTTTATGCTCTCTCCGGGTTGACAATTAAATCACTGGATATATGTTATAATTTGTTTAATGTTTTTATCCAACATTTTGGCGCCGTTGTGAGGGAGGTGCTAAAAGGGATGAGAGTATAGATAGGTAGATAGTCTCTTTTTATTGCATTGAAAGGGGGAGGGGAAACTGTAAGATGCAAAGACAACTTCACCACAGAATTTCCGTGGTGTAACATCCAGACGCATCTACTTTAGTAGGTTGCCCCAAAGCCTTGATTGTTTTCTGCAAAGTTTTTATTTTCCTGCAAGTTCTTTCTTTTTCTGCAAAAGCAAGTTTGTTTTATGCAAGTTTTCATTTTTATTTAGAGCTTTGTAGTTTAAAGTTTGGATTGCTTTCGTTTTTGGATGCCTTTACTTCATACTAACTTGTTTTAATTTTATATTTTCATTTTTGTTTTATACAGTTTTTTGGTGCACTTTTTATTTTACTATTTTTTAATAACTCATTTCGTGTTGTTTGTCGCATTTTTCATGTACTTGTTCTTTACATTGAGCTTAAGCTTAGAGAAGATCACTCAGATCCTAGAAAAATCCGGGATCTCCTCTTCTCAAGAAGAGTAGATCTTGATAGCAGTCAAGGATGAAATCACTCTTCCTGGAGCAAACAATGTAGAATCGACATTTGAAGAGTTAGAACATCCATTCGAACTGGAGATTGAAGAGGATGAATAACGGATCTTAGGTGATCATCATGCAAATGTGAGCTGCATCGAACAGTGTTTCCAAGTAAGTGCTAGGTTAGATTGGCTCTATTTCTACTTTTATTCACATTTTGAGCAGTTAATTCCATACATTTTTTGGTATATTAAATTTTATTTTTCAAAATTAAATGTAAATTTTTGTTTACTTATGTTGGATAGATGGTTCCACTGAAAATTTCATTACACGTAAAAGATTATACATTCCAATTAGAGTAAAGTAGGTAGATTTTATTTTTTATCTTTAATTCAAAGATTAATGTAAGATGCTTTAATTTGTTTTAATTATTTATTTATTGAAATTTTCATTTTCTTGTCCTATTTACTATTATGATTTTAAAAATAGTTTTAATCCTTTAAATTTAAAAATATTTATAAAGAAAAAAAACAATTGAAATCTTGATATATTTTCAGTTTGAATTTTCTATTTATTTATTTTCATGCTAGGAATAAAAAATAAATTAGGAGTTATCTTCTTTTGATGAACAATTAGTAAATAAACAAATAAAAATAATTAAAATTTATATTGACATGTTACTTTGTTTCTTTTTTAAATTTTAA
>LPNX010410183.1:68465-87975 GCA_001517045.1 Pseudotsuga menziesii
ATATATATATATATATATATTAACAATATATGGATAATAAAATCTAAAGGTGTTATACTCTAATTTTTATTTAAAAAAATAAAAATTAATAGTTAAGTTTTTTTAGTTTTTCTAGTATATCTTAATGTTATTAAAATTAACAAAACCTGCACAAATAAATGAAATCTTTAAACATTATAAAAGTAAAAATATATAAATAAATAGAAAAAACAATTTTACAGCCTATCATACCAAACCTGCAAACAGTCTTCTATGTGCAATTGCAAACAATCAGCCATAAAACCTGTAAACATTCCATTTTTCGACCTAGTAATTGATTTGCGCATTGGATTTGGGTATTCTATTTATGGTTCGATATGCTCGTTCGACCTACCTCGATCCACTTTTTCTAAAATGATCCTGCAACACAAACATTCCGAGCATGAGATGATTTTGGCAAAAGCAAAACAATATTAAAGGTGAGTTGCATATAAGCAATCTGAACCTGGATATGGATATGAGAAAAGGCACTAAGAGAAAACAGTTTTCCCATAAGTTTCAATATATAAGTGTTGTATAAATTGAAGTATAGATGTCAAAATGATGTAGGAAATTTGATTTATTTCTCTGTGAATTTTGAGTAGTTGATGCCCTTTCCTCAGAGTGCATATACCCGTCGATTATCCACCTCCACCTGCAAACCAAACCAGCGCTATTTGGATGCCCTGGGTTGTTGTAACCATCTGATGATAGGTTCAGTCCGTAGAAATTTTGATCCACAACGAGCTCAATATGGAGAGGCTGCTACAGAAGAATCATACAGTTGGCAGTAAGACCAAAATTTTCTACAAATATATTGTTGAGTTTGTTCCAAACCGCCGCTAGAAGCTCCACGTAAATTGACTGCATGATAATCAGAAAAAATAAGATGACACTTTAATTGAGATAGTTGGGCATATCTGAGATTAATTGATTCGATATTAAGTGATCCCCATCAATTTGTTAGGGCAGATATTGTAAACTAATGCTGCTATGAGCTATAGATCCGTTGAATTAAATAAATCTTGCCAAACCATTGTTAGAAAACTACGTGATGCTATCGTGGTTACCAAGGTATGCTACTCTGTCAACATATTGTTAGATTGCCAATTTAACTACAAATCGAATCACAGATAATATCGGAAATATACTTTCACCGAGTTTATTTGTCGCATGTTCTATTGAAGTCATCATGAAGCCAATTGATTAACATCTTCTCAAACGAATTACTAACTGTATTCCACCCTTTTCTAGCGCTAGAATCATTGCCATTACTTGGTGGATATTCTATGTGCCAATTTTACCATCATGGTTCACTTAATTTTAACATATCAAATTATAACATATATGTTGGCAGCGCACACAGGATTACAGCTATCGACTGCCCCGAGAAATACCTATTGTTTACTGTTGAGGAGACAACCTATTTATACCTATTGTTTACTGTTGAGGAGATAACCTATTTTTTTTAGTTGACTGCTCGAAAGATATCACATCTTTTCAACTGCCCCAACAAAGCAGTAACCATCACATAGAGGATAAGTTGACATGATCATCCTCTAATGATTGCCATCACACACAAAATTATCTTCCTTATAAAAGATGCGCATGTGTCTTTTGTGTGAGATATTAAAATAGATCGTGATCTATTGTGTATAATATTTTCATTGTTTTCTTTTTCCAGGAAGGAGAATGATAGTATAAAATAGAAAACTATAAAATAATAAAAATCGGACAGAAAACAACGACACATAATGGGAAAATGCATGTTTAATATGTAAACAAAAACATTGTCAAATTATATCAACGAGAACACATTACCGACCATTAGTCTCATGATCCAAAGATTAATCTATGTATTTTTCTGAATGTTTTGCGTACAGTATGATAAAGGAGATCAACTACCAAAGGTTTTTCCAATCTCCAATCCAAACCAAATAAATGTTGATTAGGGGTCATTAGTTATAAAGTGAGATTTTTCATTTGTGATCGATGGGATACACTGTGATAATATCGTGTAATCAAATAGTTATTTGAAGTTTCTGATTGCATATAAAAGTGGGTATTTAAGTTGGGAGAATCTTGTAAGTTTTTTATTGCATATAAAATTTGCCTACCCTAACTTTTTGGAAGCCTTAAAGAGAGTTGGCTACACATTGCATAATCAGAAATGGAGAAAATTGGATTTGAGTAAGGTTTTCTTTTCTAATAATTTGGATCGTAGCACCACTATGTCAATGTCAGTATAAATCTCGACCACTTAAAAAAGACAAATATAACAAAGATAATGAAAATGAGGTAGGGTATTATGAGACATGGAAAACGACGGCATTCCTCTTACAATCTTAGTAACATACATTGTTCTGCACTCCAGCATAACTCACATTGACATCTAAGGTTTCACTGGGATGCACAACACCTCCATTTGGGATTGAGTTTTGTTATCTTTCTTATCACCTTTTTTTTTC
Organism: Pseudotsuga menziesii; assembly: GCA_001517045.1. Taxonomy (NCBI): domain Eukaryota; kingdom Viridiplantae; phylum Streptophyta; class Pinopsida; order Pinales; family Pinaceae; genus Pseudotsuga; species Pseudotsuga menziesii. The sequence continues at coordinate 70,952 of LPNX010410183.1, forward strand.
ATTTTTTTCCACCCTTTTTTCTAATGTCCATCTTCACTTTCAACCTATCTTGTCCTCTTTTGACTTTTGTTTCAACGTATCTTGTCCTCTTTTGACTTTTGTTTCAAAATTTTAAACGATGCGATCGACAAAAGTGAAATACATTGCATTTTTTTTCAAACTTTTAATATATATATATATATATATACCCCGGATCGTTTAAAAAAGTTCAATCACCCACTATATACATTCACATTGTTTAAGACATTTTAACAATGATATAAACATAACCATCGCAACTGTATCCGCATTTGGATTTGCTGCAAAAAGTTTTGTGGCAGTCTGCGATATATCATTGTATTTGGCAAGGCAAATAGACGCAGTACACTATCTAGAAATATATAAAATAAAGATTGTGAATTACCTTTTCTTTGAATGTCAACAAGTCTTTGCTTGCTCTTGCAGACAAGATAATGTTGCTTGCGCTTGTTAGGTCAAACATAAATGTTATAAAGATAATAAAAATATTTTATTTTTTTTGTTGTTAAATAAAACTTAAAATTAGGGTATAATATTTATGAAAAGAATAAATAAATGATTTTCAAATAAAAAACAATAATAAAAGAGTTTTGTAAATAAATAAATGAAAACAATTTTGAAGTAGCATGGTTTAGTGTTGTTTTGTAAGATAGGGTTAGTTAGGAATTTATTTTTGTTCTCATTACAACACAGTTAAAAAGAACTTTAAACAAACTTAAATTCTCTCTATATATATATTAAATAAATCAAAACAATTTAAATAATAATAAAAAAGTTTTTTTTCAATAAAACTTAGAAAATTTTGTTTAACTACAAGAACACAAGTTTTTTTTTTAAAACAACAATAATAAAGGGGTTTCTCTCAATAAAAACATTTGTTTTTATTATAACAACATAAAATTGAAAAATCTATATATAAAAAACTTTAGGTAAATAAACAAATAAACATAAAAAGTAAAACATAAAATAATAAACATAAAAATTAAAATGCTTGTTAAAATCAAAGGCAACTGTTGTCGCACCTACGCCTTCTCTTTAATTTTTATCTTTGCACAGTTTGACCTAGCACATCTTAGGTTGGGGGGGGTAACAACATGGTCATTCAAACAGCCAAACCTGTCATGGTCATTCAAATTGCCAAAGGTGTTGCTTGTTTGCACACTCCATATTATTAAGATAGTCTTCTTTTAGAGGAGTCGATCCTCTCTCTCTCTCTCTCTCTGTTGCTCAAATATCACATAAATACTCACTAATATTTGTATAAGGAGGCTCTTAAAACCTATGAATTTTCTTCCATTTTCTTTTTCTAATTGCAAAATTAAAAAAATAAAATAACAAAAACACAAAAATAAAATTTAAATTAATTTATATCTATATAAGAATTTATCACAATTAAAATAAACATATACACATTTTCTCTTGTGGTAAATAAATCAAATATATAAAAAGGCTTTAAAAATAATTATGATAACATTACAAAAATAAATTAAATTAAATTAAAAACTAATAAATAAAAAGTATTAGGTAACAAATAAAATAATAAAATTAAAATTATAAGTGAATTTGAAATCTTCTCAAAATTTTATGATTGTTACGCTAACTTGTTTTCGCAAGACGCTCAAAAACAGGTTTTGACAGGAAGCGTTGCCATTTTCAGGTATAAAAGGATTTCATTTATTTTCTTTGACTTGGTTTGTTAAACACATATTTTTCAGTATTTTCAATGCTCTCACAAGTTTGTTGCAGAGAAATACTAACATTTTTCAGGTTCAAAGATGAACAAATGGCATGCAGAAAATTTTTCGAGAATCATAGAAGTTTTTCAGAAAAATATTCCATTGAAAGCTTGGAGAAGTTGAGTTTCCACTATGTGTGTCATGACATTTGCTGCCACAAAGAGGCATTTCAGAAGCCAATTATGCCATGTCATGATTACTTACCATTTTTCCTTCCAATCTTATCCATCATCCATGTCACAGTCTACTTTTTATGCCTTATACATCATAACTTCCCGTATGTCTACCTTTCTGAGTCGCACACATTTTCCTCATTTTTCAGTTTATTCTTTTCCTTTTGAATATAACCATTCAACTTCCTTTCCATGACTACATTTGCTTTGTATCCTTTCCATAAAAACTGTTTTACCATGAGATCTTTCATCTATAGTCCTACCACTCATTATGTACAACTAATGTTGACTAATGTGGGATTCCTTAAGGCCCGCCTTTCAACAAGTCTTGCTCCATCGACCTCAGCACATTATCCGGGATAGAGACTAGAGTTCATTGTTATTACCTTGAGGCTTTCATGCCTTAATGGCAAGTTCTCTCGCTGACAATCATGGGAATACATCAATTTCCCTTGATTGTTAGATCTTGCAAGTGGCTCAACATCAGCTCATTTATTCACACTTTGCATAATGTACTTAGGTACCTTGGCACTCATTGACATCAATGGTGAGATTGCCTTGCATTGGTTAATGACATTCATCAATGGTCGGTAATCCAATGACTTCTTTCCATGTTCAACATTGTCACATTTATTCGCATGCTAAGAATTGTACCATCAAATTTTGTAGCAGGTGAAGACTATATGCTTTGCATACATCAGTAGTTTTACAGCAGCATACTTCCAGCCATATTAGAGTACCACAATTCTACTTTCAGCTCTCATCTTCTACTTTATCCAACCAAGTAGCAGTTCAGATCCTTCACATCCAGCAATAGTATCAGCCACATTCCTCTTGTATAGTTCATCAGCTTTTTGGGTAAGTGGAGGTATGTTGTTTTCTAATATTTAACCATGTAATTCCTTAAATGATAGAAAATGAATGAATTTGGAAAATTCTCTCACTACATTCCCTTTCTCACTTTTCATAAACCTAATACATCTTAAGTTGGGGGGGGACTATTCATTATCATTTTACACATTCATCATCTCATTTACCCTTAATCAACATGTCTGTCCCAAACTATGCTATGTATATTGGCATGATTCATAACTATAGAAAGGCTTTTTACTATATATTGATGGTTTATCATTTCTAATGCATGTATACTTTTAAAATATTATGTATTGCATCAAAAATACAAATAAAATGAGTGAATGTTGTTAACACAAGAACCAACATTTGTTATGGTTGTTACACAAGAACCAACCACAAAAATATATAAAAAAAAGAGAATATATATATATATATATATAAGAAATTTTTTTTTGCCACTCATGCATTTAAAAATCATCGAATGATTTACTGTTACGTACCATCATCATGTAAAGCCTCAACTACAAGCCAAAATTTTTAAAGGAATCAATGCATAGTTGCATGAGGACATGCAAACAGTCAAGTTGGGGGTATGTTGAGCCACAAAAAGACCACATTTTATTCATCATTTCATATATAATTTATCACCTTATTCCATTACATCCTTCCATAAAACCATTAATATTCATCACTTTCATAATAAATATGGGTTTATATTACTTTTTTTGAAATCATTCATTTTTGAGTATTTTGAGTGAATTTATGGTTAATTATTGAGAAAAATAACATATTTTCATTATACTTTAAAGTTGGGTGAGTTTGGTGATGTTTACAGGTGTATTTGAAGACTTTACCAAGTTCAAAAATCACTACCTAGCTTCAAATTCGAATTTCATAGTCAAGATGTGACCTAACTTCAAGGAAAAGATCATGGAGGTGTGGAGAGAATATCTCATCCAATATTTGGTTGAGGATTTAAAGGGATGAGTTGTATATTTGGTTGAGTATTTGGGGGGATGAGTTGTCTACTTGTTGAGAATTTTAAGGGATAGGTTGAGAGAATAGTGAATCTGTAATTATGATCAGCTATCTTGGATTTATGTATAAATAGGAGGGCTCTCTCCTCATTTTGGTTAGAGGCCTCTCTAGTGGTTTGGTATTAGAGAGATGTTCATCTTTTTAGATAGTCATGGATTTGATCCTGTTGTAAGAGATTTTATTCTTTAGAATAGATAGTTTGATCTCTTCATATTTTGATGTCTTGTTTATGAGTTGTTAGTATAGAATTTTAGTTATTTCTTTCGTATGTATTTTCAGTAATGATCTTATGTGAGCTCACAAGCTATTGTCAATTTTTTTATGCCTGCTTATTTCATGCAGTTTCAATCTTTCTTTATCAAGTTAATTTATGAAATTTCATGTTTTCTGTAATTAGATTTATTTCCATACAATTTCTTGTTTTCATATTAGATTAAGTTCAGCGACACTCTGTCTCATGATATATTTTGTCTGTACCTCACAAGTTTACGCTCTCTCCGGGTTGACAATTAAATCGTTGGATATATGTTATAATTTGTTTAATGTTTTTACCCAATAGGGAGCACCTCCCTATTTATATTATTTTGTTGAATTGACCTCTAACTTGGTGGGCCCAACTTCACTAGCAGTCATGGCCAACTTGTCGAACTAGACATTACAAATAGCATTTATTATATTGACACTCGGGTAGTCATGACTCGAATTATAGTAGGAGGTTTACATTGCATCCTTTAAGGAATCCAACAAGGCCAAACTCATCTCCAATAGGAGGAATACAATACAACTAGAATATACTACGAAGTTACATTAATTTAACACTCTATGTGGTGGAGTCTTGTTCATATAATGTAAGAATAATGGTAGGTCTCATAGTTATTGGATGGAATGATGGTCATGTTAGAATTTGATCATTAAGCTAGCATTATAATAGGATCTTTACTGAGAGAATAACAAGCACAACAATCAAACACAAGAGACAATGAACACAGTGTTTATCCTCGGGGAAACCATAAATGGAGAAAACCCCACAACTTCCTCAGAGATAGAATCAACACCAAAATAGAAAATCCCCAAAACAGTAAGTGATCTATCGACAGCAGTAACCTTCTTCTTATCTATCCCCTGTGTCTTCTCCTTCCTCAATTATGCACTACACTTGAGTGTGTATGAGTTGTGTGATAAATAGAGACTCTAGTTCTCTATTTATACTAAACCCGACATGACTAAAAACCTACCAGGGCCAACCTATACTAGGAGAGTCTAATAACCCTAGTGCCCCAGAACTGCAGGGACTTTAACCCTTAGACAATCGGAGGGTTACTCACTATGACTTGACATGACTTGTTTACATTATTTATTCTCCTGATTGGAACATTAGGGCATGACAACATGACTCAATTACATTATAGATACATCCCGGAATAAACATCGGGTTAAAATACATAAGATACATAGATGAATACATTCTGAAGTTACAAATACATCAACACTCCCTCTTAACTAGGAAGGTATTATTTTGACACAATTTTCAGCACTGGTCTTCTTCTCTACATCAACTGGATCATCTCATCATTTGCATCTCAGGTCCTCTAAGTGTTTAAGTCATCTTCGTCTTCAAGTCATCTTCATCTTCAAGTCATTATATATGGATCATCTCTCGACCTGGATCATCATGAGGCATCATTACTGGATTTGGATCATCATTGGCTATCATCACTGGATATGGATCATCACTGGATCTGGATCATCACTTCTAGATCATCATCACTGGATCTAGATCATCATCACTCGATTTGGATCATCATTGGGCATCATCACAAGTGCTATCTCTTGATTCTTCTCATCATAGGAACCTCTACAGAGCCAGTCATTTTTCATACTCAATGTATCATCTCAGAGCTAGTCCTTTTTCATACTAGATGAGGCATCACAGAGCTGGTCATTTTTCATACCAGATGAGGCATCATAAAGCTGGTCCTTTTTCATACTAGGTGTGGCAGCTACTCATAGCTAGTCCTTTTTCATACTAGATGAGCCTTCCTAGAGCTAGACGTCCTTTTTCATACTAGGTAGGGCATCATAGAGCTGTTCCTTTTTCATACCAGATGTGGCATCACAGAGCTGGTCCTTTTTCATACCAGATGTGGCAGCTACTCAAAGCTAGTCCTTTTTCATACTAGATGAACCTTCCCAGAGCTAGTCTTTTTTCATACTAGGTAGGGCATCACAGAGCTGGTCCTTTTTCATACCAGATGTGGCATCACGGAGATGGTCCTTTTTCATACCAAATGTGGCAGCTACTCAGAGCTAGTCCTTTTTCATACTAGATGAGCCTTCCCAGAGCTAGTCCTTTTCCATACTAGGTAGGGCATCACAGAGCTGGTCCTTTTTCATACTAGATGTGGTATCACAGAGCTGGTCCTTTTTCATACTAGATGTGGCATCTACTCAGAGCTAGTCACTTTTCATACTAGATGAGCGTCCACAAAGCCAGCCCTTTTTCATGCTGGATGTTCCATTTACACAGAGCTATTCCTTTTTCATACTAGATGTGTCTTCACAAAGCCATCCCTTTTTCATGCTAGATGTGGCATCCACATATACCTGATAGTGGAAGGAACAAATCCTCTCACCATGTCACAACTCTTACATCCGACCATGGAAGGAACCAATCCTCTCACCATGCTGGAATGGCACAACACTTACATCTAATCATGGAAGGAACTAATCCTCTCACCATGTCAGAATGGCACAGTATCGACACATCAGTTCCTCTTGGGAGGAACCTCGATTTGGAGAACACCAAGCTTCTCCCTGAAGTACTCAAACTTCACCCTAGCCAATGGCTTAGTCAACACATCAGCTATCTGTTCGTCCATCGCAACATATTGGAGCTTCACTACTCCTCTCTACACCATATCCCTGATATAGTGATACTTGATCTCAATATGCTTCGACTTGTCATGGAATACTGGATTCTCTAACAACTTTACACACAGTATATACAAGTAGCATCTAACTGGAGATCAAACAAATCAAACAGTAGCTTCCTCAGCCATACTGCCTCACAACTAGCTGAATAGGCTGCAACATACTCTGCTTCAGTTGTACTCAGTGCCACACAGGATTGCTTCCTGCTAAACGATTAGATCACACCTGATCCCATACTAAAGCAACAACTTGAAGTGCTCTTCCTATCGATGGCACTGCCTGCCCAATCTGAATCAACATAACCCTCTAGGTTAATCCTTTGATCAGCCTTATACTTGAGACCATAATCAACCGTACCCTTCAGGTACCTCAGAATATGCTTTGCAGTAGTCAAGTGAACATGTCTCGAATCTGTCAAGTATTGGCTCAAGGTGTTCACTGCAAAGTAAATATCTGGTCTTGTGTTTGTCAGTTACATCAAGGACCCAATCATCTAACGATACATCGTGACATCAACTGTCTCTAATGAAGAATCACTCAATAGATTTAGGTTTGATGCCATAGGTGTGGTTAATGCCTTGTAGTCCATCATCCCAAATCTCTTCAGGATCTCTAATACATACTTTCCTTGTCCAAGAAGAATTCCATCTGTAGTCTACCACACCTCCATACCTAGGAAATAATGCATCATTCCCAAGTCCTTCATCTCGAACTCAGTAGAAAGATTTCTCTTCGTATCAGTAATCAACCCATCCATACCTATCAAAAACAGATCATCTACATATAGTAGAAGTATCGCCGGGTTGACACCTTCCACCTTATAGTAAAGGTTGGAATCTGCTTTACTCTTGGTAAAGCCCAAACTGGATAGAAAGTTGTCAATTCTGCCATACCATGTCCTGGGTGCCTATTTCAAACCGTATAGGGATTTATTTAGTCTACACACATGAGACTCCCTGTCATGTGTCTCAAAACCGAGTGGCTGCTCCACATACACTTCCTCTTCTACTACACCATTCAAGAAAGCAATCTTGACATCCATTTGGTGTATCTTCCATTTCATCACTACAACCAGAGCAAGTACCGATCTGATGGAAGTGTATCTGGCTACAGGTGCAAAGGTTTCTTCATATTCTATTCCTTCTTTCTGAGAGAAACCCCGAGCCACAAATTTTTCCTTATACTTTTCAATGCTACCGTCTGCAACATGCTTGATCTTGTAGATCCATTTGAAAGTTACTACTGACTTCCCTTCTAGTCTTGGGACAACATCCCAAACATCATTCTTCATGATCGATTGATACTCTTCGATCATCACATCCTTCCATTCTTTCTGTTCTGCCGCTTCTTCATGCTTGAAAGATTCTTTATCAATAAAGTCACATAGTAAAGCTACATAACTGGAATAGGATCTGGTCCTCTTTCTTTCTCTAAGATTCTCTTCTGGAACCCCATATCTTTCTGCACCTTCGATAATCTCTCGTACCCAATTAGGTTTCCTCTTTTGAGTATTCTTCTCCTGTGGTGGATCTATAGGTCTTTGAGGTTCTTCAAATTCTCGATCTTCTTCTTGAGTTTCTTCGTTCATGATTGTATCATGAATTCTGGGAGATTCTGCTTCTTCAAGTTCTTTAGCAGGTTTCTTTCTGGATTTGATGTAGGCTGAATCTTTGTCAAATGTTACATCCCTGCTGATGTCAATCTTTTTGAATCCTGGGAAGTATATTCTATAAGCCTTCAAGCTTTCAAAGTATCCCACAAATATACCCTTCTTTCCTGAAGGATCTAATTTTGTTCTCTTCTCTTTTGGAATGTGTATGTACACTTCTGAGATGGCTGACTTCTGGTTTCTTGCTGGAGAATACTTCTTCAGGAGTCTTGTTCTTGAGTACTCTGTGTGGAGTAAATTTCTGTACATACACTGTTGTTCTCGCTGCTTCTTCCCAAAGGTGCATAGGAAGATCTTGATCATGAACCATAGCTCTTGCAGCTTCCATGATGGTTCTATTCTTCCTCTCTGCAACCCCATTCTATTGTGGATTGTAAGGAGTGGAGAACTCCCTCTTAATCCCTGAGTCCTTTCATAGTTCCTTGAACTCATTTGAAGTGAATTCTCTGCCATTGTCTAATCGAAAATTCTTGATCTTCTTTTCAGTGTGGTTCTCGATCAAGGATTTGAATTTCTTGAACTTGCTAAACACTTCATCTTTATTCTTCATGAAGTAAATCCATGTCTTCCTAGAAAAGTCATCAATAAAAGAAACATAGTACACATACCTACTTAGTGAGCTTGATGACATTGGTCCACATAAATCGGAGTGGATGATTTCCAAGATTCCTTTTTCTTTGCTCTCGCTACTTGGAAATGTCTTCTTCGTATTCTTTCCTTTCGTACATCCTTTGAAGACCCCTTCATGTTTTGCTTGTATTTCTAGAAGACCTTTAATAGCTTTGCTTGCAAGTGGTAGTGCTCTATAATGCACATGTGCAAGCCTTCTTTGCCAAAGTTCATTTGGTTCTACTGTGTCATGAACAAAAGCTTGATCTGGTTGGCCCTTCAACTTGTATAGACCTCCTTCTTGTTCTCTGATCATGATTGCATCGTCAAAAGTATTTCCTTTTGGCCACATAAGAACTTGGCCATCTACAAAAGAAACCCTCATTCCTTTTGCATCCAATGCAGATATGGAGAGGAGGTTCTTCTTTAGTCCTAGAACAAATAATACATTCTTCATCTTCAAATACTTTCCAAAGTCTATCTTATAGAAGGATTCACCACTACATTTTATTGGATACTGGTAGTCATCCCCAATTTTCACCTTGTGAAGTGACTCATGTTTAGATAGCTTTACAAATGATTCTTTGAATCCTGTCATGTGCTTGGAAGCACCACTATCTATAAGCCAATCATTGCTTCCATGTGAAACAGTTCCTATGATAGCGAAGATCAATACATATTCATCCTCACTTGAAGAGTCATCACTCTCTTATCTGACTCTCTTTGTGGAAGGTTCATCATCCTCTGTAGCATGGGAATGATGTATTCTCTTGTTCTTATTCCTTAGATTTCTTTTGTTAGGGAAAAATTTGGATATGTGACCTTTCTCATCACATGTGTAACATCTAATAGTATTTATATCTTTTCTAGAGTGTGAGGTCTTACCTTTGGAGTGATAATTGCTCCTCCTATTTTTCTTGGAGTGAACTGTGAGAGCTTGATCTTCACTACCCATCTTCTCTTCTTGAGCTGCTATCCTAGCTTCTTCTTGAGAGAATTCTTCCCATAGTCTGTTGAATTTGACTAACTTCTTTCTAGCACATATTCCTTGAATGAAAGAGTCCCATGTTCTAGGGAGACCATTCAAGGTGGTCATCACAATATCAGCATTTTCCACTTCTTCATCTACTGCTTCTAGCTGCTCCTTGATCTGAGAAACCCTTGTAAAGTAAGACTGAATAGTCTTAGCATTATAGATTTTCACATTCTTTAATTGGTTTCTCAAATTCATCTTCCTGTTTATGTTCTTCCCTTCAAACAATTTGGTTAGGGCATCAAACATAGCTTTAGGTGTCTTGAGGGAGAACACCTATGGTATGAGATGATCCTTGATAGAATCAACAATGATTCTCTTTGCCATAACCAACTTCTTCTTATGCAAGGCCTTAGCCTCATCTTCCTCTGGAACTGGAACCTCCTCATTGATATAGGAGTCCAACTCATTCTCTTCCAGGACCAGGGAGATCCTATACTTCCAAGCTCAGAAGTTATCAGCTCCCTCAAGATTTTCATCAAGCTTGGTACGATGAGACATCTTAAACTGAGAACCTCAAATGGAAATACAGAAGATTTAGATCCTGCCAGGTTCAAGATGTCAGATCTGAAACTTGAGCTGAAATCCTGCAGTGCTGGTTCAGTAGCAAATTAGGGTTTTGCTTGTTCAGAGATCTGTTCACCCAAATGCCTTGAAATTTATCCCTAACTTTTATTTTGGGGAGGATATCAATCTAGGCCTGGGCTCACTAAAAATTTCCTCTTTTGTGAAAAGCCCTAATTTTTAGCAGCAGTGTTGGGTCCAAAACTGAAAAACCTCGTAATTGGATTATGCTTCGACAGAAAGATGCGCCCTAAGGAGGATATTTATTCCACCTTACTTTTGCTGAAAATATGTGGAGGAAGATCCACAAACTAGGAATCCCTAGTTCCCGCAGCTGCACAGTGTCTTCTTCTTATGTTAGCTCTGATACCATGTTAGAATTTCATCATTAAGCTAGCATTATATTAGGATCTTTACTGAGAGAATAACAAGCACAACAATCAAACACAAGAGACAATGAACACGGTGTTTATCCTCGGGGAAACCATAAATGGAAAAAACCCGACAACTTCCTCAGAGAGAGAATCAGCACCAAAATAGAAAAGCCCCAAAACAGTAAGTGATCTCCCAACTTCAGTAACCTTCTTCTTATTTAGCCCTAGTGTCTTCTCCTTCCTCAACTGTGCATTACACTTGAGTGTGTATGAGTTGTGTGATAAATAAAGACTCCAGTTCTCTATTTATACTAATCTCGACATGACTAAAACCCTACCAGGGCTGACCTCTACTAGGAGAGTCTAATAACCATAGTGCCTCGAAACTGTAGGGACTTTAACCCTTAGACAATCGAAGGGTTACTCACTATGACTTGACATGAATTGTTTACATTATTGATTCTCCCGATTGGAACATCAGGGCATGAAAACATGACTCAATTACATTATAGATACATCCCAGAATAAACATCAGGTTACAATACATAAGATACATAAATGGATACATTTCGAAGTTACAAATACATCAACAGGTCAATACAAGATGAAATGAGGAAGGTCGTTGTCTCTATTGAAGTTTGTGGATAATACTTTTGATGGGGATCATGCATCATTCTTGATGGGTGTTGGAAAATATTCATGCTTTGGTAAAAATACTACACATAGAACACACATAGCCAAGTGTAGTAAAGGAAATGACAAAGGTATTGATAATGGAAAAAATATGAATGTAAAACATGGTGCACCTATGTGAAAAATGAGTTCCAGATGAAATGTTCTATATTAAGGAGTGAGAGGCACCACTTTGTATAGTTTTTCCTACTAATTTCGTTGGTGCAGATGGTTACTCAAATGAGATACAGGTTAGTCATGGTGAAGGTTTTAAAATTTAATTTTGTTTTGGTTGTAACATAATTTTTCCTTTTTCATGGCTTCCTCTAGTGTATTTGGATTATCATACTCAATACGTTCTTTGAACATGATAGGAAAACAACTAATAAAATGTTGTGTTTTATGTTTTTCATAAATTCTGTATAGAATGTAATGAAGCAGGATTAAAAACTTACTGCAAAGTTCCTTCATAGTCATGGCTCCTAGCCTTAATTCATAGAATTCTTTGGGCTTTTCTTCATAGTATTGTTCTGATAAGTATTTTCTTTAAAAAAAATGTTTTCCAAATTACATATCTTTATTTTATTCCCTTGAAATTATTTATATCTTGCCACCATATATCTTCCTTTCCAGTCAGATTATAGATGACCATTCTAGCCTTTAATTTGTCAGAGTAGTTGTATATTTGGAAATACTTTTCATTCCTGATAACTAGGCTTCCACCTCTTCACCTTTATCAATTTCCCCATTAAACATTGGTGGTTTAGATTTCTTAAACTCCCTATAGATTTCCTCATAGGTTTTGTAATTCTTTTTCCTTTTATTATCATCACTACTTTCACTTGACTCTTGTAGTTTTTTGGAGTGATGTTTAACTGACTCTTCACTGGAAGTTTTAGGTTTATGGCTGGAAAATTCCAGCTTCCTTCCCTTACGTTTGTAAGGTGCAATTTTTGGTATTTCTTATTCATATTCCTTATTTTTTTCATCGTTATGTATCTTAGCTAACAAAATAGCATTGAATTATTCCTAAGATTTTATAATTTTTTCGTTATCTTCTTTAACATTTCTTAAATATGATCTAAGTTGTTTCACGATTCTTCTTAGTTCATATTTATTATGTTGACTGTCATTTTAGTCTACCTAAATTTCCCTCTTCATGATTTAAAGGATTTTTTGACTGACGTTCTTCTTCTACAGACATCTCTACATCTTCCATTGTCACATCCCCACCCCTCATATTGATGATGGAGAGGATGCTACCAACACACTGCTGTTATCAAACTAGGCAATCTAGCCCTATGATCATAAACATAAAAACAAAATGCATTAATATAAAAACATACACAGATACATAATGCAATCTATAGGAGAAGAAAACACATTTATTTATGATTCATGCATTCATCATGTTAATTTTAATTCATAATAAATTCATTGGAGATATTAAATACACAAGAATACTTATCTAAAAAATAAGTTGGCCTGCAACTAGCTACGTCACTACAACATTCCACCCAACCATAGGCCAATGTGCTCATCAATATCTCAGCATCACTACCACCCCCGAGTTGGACATGATTCCACAAGGCTCTAAGGAAATAACAGGCTCACACATATCCCAAAACCAAAACATTCACAGTTAATCCAACACACCGTTGGGTTTCACAGATTGTCCAGCCAAGCTAATAAGAAATTGGGTTTTACATGCTTCTAAGGAAACTAAACAACAACACATGGGTTCATTAGACTTATCTCGCCAAGCCACACTTGCATCAAACACACAGTCGACCCATTTAATCAAACAGAGTCATGCACAACTATTGGATATGAACAAAACGTTCATGGGAACCAAAATGGAAATGGCAATTGGGGAAAACAACCTAGCATGAGGAAATACATTTTTAGGAAACGTTTTGGGGATTGACAGAGGTAAAAAGGGCCTCATCAAACCCTTAGATTGCGGATCTATTCTCCCATCCCCTGGGAATTACCAACAACGGGATTTGCAATTACAATCGGCATAATAAAATGGGGAAAACATCCCTTTGACAGAAATTCAATTTTCCAGAGACATTTATGGCCCTAACGTGGCGAAAATGAACTCAACAACACCCAAAATTTGTGGGTCTCTTTTCCCACTCCTTGGAAACCCAAAAACAAGTTTCCCAACTTAGGGAAAACTGAAAAAATGTAGAAAAACGTGGAGGAGAACTCCCAGCTTTCTCACAAGGGAAAAAAATGACCTTGTCAAACCCCAAAATCATGGCCCCTTCCTTCCCATTCACCCCAACAAAACCCAAAATGCATTTTGACTATGGAGAAGGGAAGGAAACGATGGCTAAACCACAGAGAAGAGAGCTCAATCTCCTCCTGCTACATGAGGGAGCCAAAAATCCATGAGGATGGGTGATAAATGAAAGTCATGGGTGCCTAATGACTTGGGCATGCCTCTCCAAGGTTTTACTTACCCCACAAGTCAAAAACACACTTTACAAAAATGGGTGACTTCCCAAATTCAAATTTGACCTCCATACCTTTCCCATCCCAAGGAAATAACTTTCTCCACCAACTTAGAGATGACTCGGCACAAAAGACAAAAAGGGTAGTTGACCACTCTATGGGTTTTCCCTTAGACATTGGATTTTCCCCATTGGCTCAAGGTTGAATAGAGTCCCCCTCCCTATTCCTTGTGAAATCATGGCCCCATCTCTTTAACGTTGCGGCATGTAGCTAGTCATGGTATTTTTATTAATTTGCATTTTACATGATGTCTCAAAACACATTGTGCCTGGCTAGAACATAAACCATCGTCATCAATTTTAATAGTCGAAACATAAAACACTAAATCCATGGTGGGGCCTTTGCCTTGGGCTCCACAGCAAAATTAAATACAATATCTACATCATATGCAATTTAATACCATGGGGTCAAAACCGGTTGTTATAACCATGTTTTCCTGCAAAATACAATTATCCTTCTCTTTTTGTTTTGTAATAAAATGTAAACCATGAAAATAAAATAATCATTAGTTTCTTTGGTTTCCTTATCAGTGTAAATGTTGAGTCGATTCAGGCCTAGTGATGTAACCCTGCTTTGATACCATTATGTAACACACCTAAAAATATTACTTCCATACTTACTTAGTAGAGTTTTTATGATTGACTTCTGTGAATTTTAATATGTTTATCATGTTGTTTTATGAAAGGTTCTACTAATTTGTGATAGTGGCTAGCTCCTCCTAGAACCTCCAACCATGTCTTACACAAGTGATGTATTTCATTTTTATTCGTTCCTTATTGTTTACTTTTTATATTAGGCTGAACTAGCCTAAGGCGTGGGAATACTGACAGTTGTATTGACCCCAGCCTATAAGTTGCGATGTAAATTAAAGTCCTTGGCCTTAACATAGTCTATTCTATGGTGTGTGGTGATCTCCCCTTAAGCATAAGGTGATTAGGGTTTGTAAAGCATATGGTTCCTCCATATGGTGACCCCTTGTTATATAAATAAAAAGTGAGACTTTAAGACAATATACTTGGCATGAGAGTACATGGTTTGGCCTATGATGCACTCTCTTTATGGTCCCTGATGGTTATGGTTTATATATCATGTTATATGGTTATACCTTGATTTGAATAGTGTTAAAGGTTTGACATGCTATAACATGATGGTTGCATTGTATTTTGATGCTATTGGCATAATGTAATACTATGGTTGTAAATTTATTTCGATGATCTAGGCATATAACACCACTAAGGATATAATGTATAATGGGTGTGCTTCTTGGAATAATGCATGATGGCATCACATGCCATGTTCCCAATAGCTACGATGGTTCTTGGCAATAGTTATAATCCAAAGTTGATTGCAATGATTAAGGTTTAAAATATTTTGATGTCGATGGTTATTGCATTGTCCTTGGTTGAATTTGGCATTAACTCATGACCTAGATGCGAGTTGACAGTGCAACCAGACCTTTACTCAGCTACATGGTTCTCCCTCTACCATCCATCTATTCAGATGGGATTTACAGTTTCCAGAATGAGTTTTAATGTGCATGTTTGTGACCAAATCCTCATTTTCATGAAGGTTTTCTAAGAAAACGTAGAGCGGAGATTTTCTCAACTCATGGTGGAAATCTCTAGGTGGTTTCTTTCTATTTTTATAGTCGGCATGAGCCGAAGGTCTCTGCCCTGAATATTGTGGAAGAAAGAGACATTTAGACCTTTGATTGGCCAACAAGGGCCATCAAGATTTGATTGTTTGTTGAGTGGTGGTCCTAGTTATAGGAAAGTGTTAACAATACCATGCATTGTCCTTATCGAGGTGTTATTTGGGCTTCGTTGACTTCCATGGTGGACTGTAGAGTAGAAATTGAACTCACCACCACCTCACCTTTCAAACTAGCTATACAAGTAAAGTTTTCATTTTTAAAAGGAATTTTTACCATTGTGATTTGATATTGAAATGTTTTAGTAAAATATGACAGAGTTTTTCTTTTTTGTAATGCAGACAAAGGAGAGATAAGGGTTCTCCAAAGGAGTCAGCCCCTGGCCCTCTTTGCCATTTCACAAAGGTAAGAAATGCCCCTCAAATTTAGTTCTTTATTGGCTTTGATTTCCTAGAGTATAAAGTTATTTGACTGTAATGAACAATGCATGTTAAGGAACTAGAGAGGAAAGTGATGGGGTCACCTCCTCCCAGGATCGCATTTCCAAAATCTAGGTAAGAATGTGAATCATCCTTGGTTAAAACTCAGTTTTTCATTATGAAGAGAATCGAAACAATGTTGATCCATCTACGATATGGTTTATATGTCATGCTAGGCAAGAACTGTAAGGGTTTCAAGTGGTAGCCACATCATTTTAAAAGATAAGTGTTTCAGTTCTTTAATGAATATGCATTTTTTGTAAACCCTTCTTGGGTTTGTTTTGTGTTGGATATTTAGCCATTTTTATGACACTATAATGTAATGTTTTAAAATGTACCTTGGCAGGGTTTAGGTTCCATGGACTGGTCTTATTCCCATATTTTTAAAGTTGGTATTAAAATTACTGTGGAAACCATGGACAATGATATTACATCCACTCTTTAACATATATATGTGGTGTTTAATTTTTAAATAATGTCGAACTTCAGATGTGTAATTTCAATGATCATTTTTCCTTATATCTATACATAATTGTTTGTTCTTTCTTTTTAACTCACAAGGCTTCCATCGTCGATGGTCTTACGATCATGAGTATGATACTTTGCTTACAGTTGTAATGTTGTGATCGTATGATGAACACTATGCATGTCTGTGAATACTCTAACGAGTCTTTTCCTCTAGGTAGATTGGGGTAGCCA
>LPNX010410183.1:88512-99435 GCA_001517045.1 Pseudotsuga menziesii
CCCATAATCCATGAAAGGAAAATCCCATAACTCAATTAACATGTTTATAACCAACATATTTAAATTAATCAATAATGTTTATAATTAACATAATAAAATAGAAAATGGATAATTAAGCTAGACTAATTGTTTTATATTGGTTTTTAACTTAACCTGTCTAGATCTAGAATAACAATAACATATTAATATAAGTGTAAAAGAAACATAGGTTTAGAACTTGGCACCAATGCTGGGAAAAAAAGTGGAGAAGTTCCTCCTCCCAACAAACTCGCAGAGCATCCAAGTTACTTGCTCTAGAACCCCTAAGCCTGTTCGCTGAACCACAAGAGAAAAATCCTTCAATGCACCATCTCTTGCATTCACATATTCAATCCCCTTCCAATGCTATTCTCCTGATGCTCATGGACATACCAATATATAGTATGTTTCCTAGGACTTGGTAATTTATGAGCCTCTTGCTCTTTAGCACTCAACTAGGAGTTGTGACCTAATTTTTGGGGATGATTCCTCCTGCATCTTGAGTTCTCACTCAGTGGCTTCAACCACATGTCCTTTTATCTTGTGGGTCAGGAAACACTCTTTAACAACTATATCCACTTGTGTCCCCGCATTCAACATATTTTATTAAATAAAAATGTTTTATTGCAAAATGTTTTATTCTTGAACTTTCTATAAAAAATAATAAAATAATAAAATAATAGTTAAAGTATTTTCCAGCAAAATTAATAATAAATTATTACTTCATGGTGTATTACAAATGTTCGACGCCAACAAAATGGACCCATATCAAATTGTTGACAAGAATGTGAACCTTAGGGAAATAATTCAGCATGGGTTTCGAGTGAATGTTAACCAACTCTAAAATGGTTCTCCTGCTAACATTGACATAACACACCTTACCTATGATGACCCTTTTAGATAGATTGAGTACACATCAAAACATAAAATCCTTCCCTAGCATCATGTGAATTCCTTTAGCCATTGGATCAACGACCTTCAAATACCTATGTTAATGAGATTCCTCTTCCCTAATTATAGATAAACCTCCACCTTGATGGCGAACTTCTCGACCACCACCGACTTTCGAAACCACCAAATTGAACTCTTAATATCTTGCCAAAAGTTTCGTCAAGAATAAATCTAGTCGATGTTCATCAGAAAGTAAAGGGTTTGTCCCAAGAGGAAAGGTCCCAAATAATTGGCCTAGAGATCATCGAAATTCCTGCCATTGCTTCCTTCCATCATATTCTAACCACAACCACTTCATAGAAGGACCCTAGAAGCAACCAAAACCTTAGAAGAGGGGCCTAGAATCCAAAAAAAACTAATACAAAAAATAGAGCCAAATCAAGAATCCATAAGTAGTGGGTGAGTTCAAGCCCCAATAATACCCCAAACCGTCTATTGTATATATTAATTATATATTATATATTAGTTATGATATTAGTTATAAGTTAATGGACGGAATTTTTAATTGTTATTATAAAATATTAATTATAATATAATATTATTATATACTGGTTATAATATTAATTACTATCGATATTATATATTATGTATTTTCCACGTATCACCTAAAAAAAATAAGTTAAAAAACAATGGGTATATTAGTTTTTTTCCCAAAGGAAAAAATATTTTCATATTGATCTGAAACGAAGATATTTACATACAAGTATGTTTTGTCTTCTGCTACATGGTAGCATTACATAAAAAATGAGACTATGTTCTATATATAACTTTTGTATCTTGTAGAGAAAATCTGTTCTTGTATTGGCTCATAATTTTCATTGGAATTGCGCAAAACCAAATTCGCTTATGGCGCTCGTGAAGGACTTCATCCAAAATGAACTTGGTAAGTTGTTTCGAAGCAAAAACAATGCCAAAGTGTTATGGGCTATCAACTCATAAAACATTGTGTGTGACTTATGTGCTTACCATCCTGGGTTTTGGTTCAATGAAAGGCCTATGATAGAATTCATATACCTCAGCATCTCTTATTTCCAAAAAAAAATCACATTTTGGGCTCTAGGTTTAACCTTTCTTTGGAAAGTCTATCTTCTTCGGCATTCCTTTACCTGTAAACATGATGGCATGTCATAACATCAAAATTTGTTATAAGTCTGTTAACTTCTTCATATAGAGCAACGAGAGAAATATTCATGCATTTTTTAACTTTTTTATCCAATTTATTATTACTAATGAGTCTCCAGATATCTGAATTCTTCTACAATCTCTTTCAATAGAAAAACAAAGAAGCAACTTGAGAGCCATTAATTCTACAAAACTGTTTGTCTGGTTTACCAAGACCATCTGAATCTGAAAATGATGAGATTGATTGAGGAAGAGAGAAGCCCCTCCCCCTCTTTTATTAATTTATGATGCCCCATCAAAATATCCCCAAGGAAAAGATTGGTCAATCAGCTCTTCTGTGATGATCCCTGGATCCAGTTGGTCTTTTGTTTGCAGAAAAAAAGGAGAGAATTTCTAGACCCTGTTTTTCTATCGCTTCAGGGGAGGAGGCCTTTTCTAGGAAGGTGGCATTGTTTTCGGCTAGCCAAATTCCCCATTTATGGAGAAGTGGGAGGGATTTAATCTAATCATTCTAGGAGTTGGAGGACCAGGTTTTGCAAGATTCTTCCACTGAGAGGCCTGCCTAGTTAAATCTAAGATTTGACAGAGTTTGTTAATGCAACCAAACCTGTGTGGAGAAGTTGCAGGTAAGAAAGAGGTGGTTTGTGCTTTCTTCATTGTCTTTGCATAAGGAGCACCATCCAGGCCCTGCCAAGGATATTTTTTGTAGCCTATCCCAAGTTGGAATTCTATTTTCTAACGTGCACCACATAAATATTGTTTCCTTTAGACGGAATTTTAGCTTCCAGATTCCAGGTTTCCACCACTTTGGTTCATCCTGAAATAGATTTGAATAGATTTGTTGATATCCTGTTTTTGGGGTGTACTTTACATGCTTTTCATGTTCCCAAACAAGTTCATATTGTGAATTTGTGAGTCGTATGTGGGAGGTGAGAAGTGTTGTGATATATCTATTCCAATCCCCAGACCAAATATCTAGTATTTTGAGAGCCTAGATTCCCATCCATCCTTGGTGCCAGATGTTTGTCGAGGTAATATTAGCAATTTGATTGAGATGGAAGATACCTTTTTGTTGTAATAGAAGGAAAAGTTGACCTAGAAGAATATGGCTTTGTTGGATTCTTGGCCAAGGATTTGCCCCTGAGTCTAACACTTTCTCCATTTCCAATTTTCCATACCATTCCACTATGTATGAGAGGGAAATCATTGCACATATACTTCCAAATAATCGAGTGTCGGATCAATTTCACTAGAGGTATCGGGGCAATGTATTTATGAGTAATCACTTATGTCCAAAGGTTGTGAGTTGAGATGAGCCTCCACCCCGCTTTTACCACCAGATATTTTGCAAACAATATGGATTTTTTGAGTCCCCATCCTCCCATCTCTTTAGGTCTAGAAACTTGGTCCCATTTTACCCACAGGAGAACTCTTTGTTCCTTATTTCCTGTCCATAGGAATTTTGAGCAAATTATTTTCATTTTTTCCAATATTGATTTTGGAATCCACACTAGCGCCATCCAATAGACTGGAATGGCCTCTAGAACTGATTTAACCAAAATAAGCATGGCTTCTCACAAAGGCCATCTATTGCACCAGATTCTTACTCCGTGTTCAAGTTTTTCCAACAACGAGTTCCAGTATTCCTTCCTGTAACAGTTTGGTTTAATCCTAAAGCCTAGATATTTAAGACCTTCATCCAAGGTATAATGTTGAAAAGGAAAGCGTTCCAGCAAAAACCTCGTAATATCTTCTTCTAGGTTGAAAGTGTGATTGTCGATTTCAGGGAGTTGATCTGCATTCCTGTTGCTTAGCAGAAAAGAAGCAATATTTCTGAGAGCTTTTTTTGCCTCCCTGAGAGATCCATTATAGAAGATAAGTATGTCGTCTACAAACAGAAGATGTGTGATTTTTAGGTTAGAAGCTACCTTGATTCCTTCAAACGAACCTCTTCTTTTTGCATCTGTTATGGCTCATCTTAGCCCTTCTACAGCCAACATAAAGAGAAGGGGTGGGGGAGTGGACATCCTTGACGAAGACCTCTTTTTGAGTGAAAGAAAGGGGAGGCTGCTCCATTGATGAGGATAGAAAAGGAAGCTATTGCGATACAAGCAGAAATACATTTTATAAAGGTATAGCTGAACCACATATGAGTAAGGAGCAATCTGAGATAGAGCCAGCTAACCCTATCGAAATTCTTGGAAAGGTTTATTTTTAAGATTTCTCCCTTGGAATTTTTTATTTTTGTGCCATGGAATCCTTCATGGGCTACCCCAATGGCTTCGTGTATCTGTCTATCTTCTAGGAAGCCAAACTGCTCCTTTGATATAAGCTTTGAGAGGACCTTCTTGAGCCTTTGTGCAATTATCTTTGTAACCACCTTGTATCTAATGTTGCACAGAGAAATGATCCAGTAGTCTTAGAGACTGTTCGGATTATCTTTCTTCAATGAGATCAAAAAATGTTGTGTTGAGGGGTGGATGTAAAAGGTTGTTTAACTTGGTTTCTTCCACCAATTGGAGGAGGTCAGAACCAATGATTTCATAGGTAGCTAGGAAGAATTCCATAGTCCATCCATCTAGTCCCGGTATTTTGTCCTCTTGAAAGCTATGCAGAGTCACTTTCAGGTCTTCTTGTGACACTTCCTCCATCATATCTGAGTTATCTTCCTGTGCAATACTTTCAAGAAAGTACTGGGATATTTGGATTACCTGAGCTACTGTTTCTTGCTAATATTCTTTGAACATATTCTCAAAGTAATACTTTCCTGTCTCATCTAGGTCTTGAAAGGAGGAAACTATCTCATTGTTGGAATTCCTTAGCTCCCAAATGGTGTTTTGTTGTTTTCTTCCTTTGGCAAAAGGTTGGAAGAATTTGGTATCATCATCCCCACATTCCATCCAAATGGCTCTACTTTTTAGGCTCTTGACCTCCTCTCTTTCCTTCAAAATCTTATTTCTGTTAGATTCTAGAGTAAACAACCTCTCCTTATCTTCAAGAGTGAGAAACCCCCCCCATCAATATTTTGGATCTTTTCCATATTTGCCTCGATCTGGATGATTACTTGATCATCCAATATCTTTTTGTTTCGAGCCTAGTCCTTTAAGAGGTTTTTATGAGGAGAATATTTTTTCTAAAATGGATAGCAGCATGTGTGCCTTTATATTCTTGATGAGGTGTCTAGTTATTTTGGATAATTTGAATATCCTCCTCATTTTTAGCCAAGAAGAGAAAAGTTTGAAAGAGGTGGTTGGATTTCTTGGGTTTTTTCTAATCTCTAGGCAGATGGACAGGTGGTTTGAATCTGCTCCTGAGTCCACCCATTATTTGAACATCAAATCTTTCTCTAGGATATTTTTTGCCAACAAAAATCTGTGTAATCTTTTTTCAATCCTATCCTCCCCCGTCCTTCTGTTTTTCTAGGAAGGTTTGAGCTTTTGGGGCTCTAAATGTGACCAGCTTCAAGTTATGGAGTAGATTTTTGAAGAAAGAATCCAAAGGGTCTTCTCTCTTCTCTCGCCTTTGGGCCCCAAATTTCATGCACTCCTAATGTAAAATTTAGATCTCCCCCAATAATCAGCTTTTCCTTTCGAATGAGGCTGGAGTTTTTTAATGTTTCCCAAAACTTTACTCTGTTATTGTGGGGTCCATAAATATTTAGAATGTTCATAGTTAATTTCTCCCCAGTATAGCTGAGTTGGATCCCAATACTAGAGGGAGATCCCCAAGAGTTTTTGTAGCACAGAGTGGATTGGTTCCATGCTATTGCTATCACACCAGAGTGTCCTCTTGCACTCTCATATATGAAGGTGTAAAAAGGATAAATCAAAGAAATGAGCTTTGTCACTTCCAATTCTGACCCTAATGTCTCCTAGAGGAAGACGACGTCCGGTTTGTGGACCGAAAGCATCCTCTTAAGGGAAATTTTTTTTCCGAGTACTTTCCATACCCCTGTAGTTAAGGGAGAGAAGTTTCATTTGAGAACCCCTTTCGTGGCCTGCACTGCTCTAAGTACCCCAAAGAGGGTTTTTTTCCTTCCATTCGCCTGATCCCTAAGCACTTTTTACTGAGCTGTAGAGAGATGTGATTGTCTTCCCCTCCCTATTCCTTTTACAAGGAAAGTAGGGTTTGTTCCAAGGCTAAGGAGTGGGGCTGTTGAGACCGTTAAAACAAGAATATCCCTTGACTCAAGGCGGAACCAAATTGAGGATGTGGAGGGAGAATCCGGGGAGTTTACTATGTGGGAGACATAGGAACTGCCATAGGGAGTATAGGATTGGAAGGCAAGGGTGAGGGGGAGATGAGAGGAGCTGTGGGGGGTGGGATCCAGATTCAGAGGGGATTGGAGGGGTATTATCATTCAACTAAAAATCATTTAATTGATCATTCAAATTTGAAAAAGCGAGCATACTAGTAGTGTCCTGAGGCTCTTTTTGAAGTGGAGGAGTAGACCCATAAGTAGTGGCAATTGTTGCTTGTTCCTCATATTTCCATGTAGGCTGGCCTATTGCCTTTACTACTGGCTTGATTCCTTCTTCTTCATGTCCTGCCACTTTCCCTTCTGATCTCCGAGACCTAGTTTCCTTAGAGATCCATCTCTTTCTGGTGAGGGATGGGGATAGAGCTAGAGGGAATTTATTTGCAAGATTCCCTATGTCATGAAATTTATGGCATGTGAAGGGAAGCCCTTCGTAATCCAACAATTGTTTCCTTTTTTTGGGGCCCAAGATCAGGTTGTTTTGATCTCTGAGACTGGTTCGAATATTCAGGGACACTAGAATTCTTGCCACCGTTCTTCATTTTGTTTTCAAAAAGGAGAGATATGCCTCTATAAAGGTCCCCAATGCCTTGGCTATGTCCCTCAAAGAAGTTGGGTTCTAGAACTCCCATGGAAATCCCAGCAACTGAACCCAAACCGGTATGATATCCATCCTTTCGGTGTCTGCATAGAACAAAGGGGTCCATTTCTTGAGCTTAAAAGGGGTCACACCATAGTTCCAAACCTCTCCTAGGATCTTCTCAGAATCATCCTTGCATTTAAATTGAAATCCAAACCAACCCTTGGACAACTGAGTGATTTTTGGTTCATAGCGCAGCAGCGCCATCCAATTTCTTTAGACCCAATTTCCCATTTCCTCTTGGGTTGGGTTTCAGCCTTTGATTTTACTGACTAGGGAAACTTCCATTATGTTCCTTGCTTCAGCAATTGAAAGATCTACCCCGTAGACCAAATTTAATGGTCCTCCACTAGGGTTTAGGCACTCGTTCTTTCATTTTTTGTTGTCTTTTTTCCCTTCCCCAGAGCTTCCATCATCCAAGCCCTCCCTTGTGTCCCTATCACTGTGTCCTGAGCCCGAGTCAAGTGAGGATCCACTAAAATTACCACGCTGTGAGAAGGATGAAATGAATCATTTCAAACTATGTGCAAAATCCAAAGGAAATGTGGGGGCTTGTTCTTCAAACACAGGTAATGTTCCCGGCCATCCCGCTTCCAATAAATTGAGCTCACTGAGAAGCCCTTGTTCTAGTTGTTCCAAAGGGTTTTCAGGATCTGTCAATATAGGTTCACTATGAGTGATTAAGGCATCCACTGTCTATAGAGAAGAAGCTATAGGTGTTCCTGCCAGAAAAAAAGACTAGGGTAAACCTCTAAGTGATGGATCTAAATTCATGGATGGAAACTTCCCCAGAAAACTGTCTTCATCAATATATGGAAAGTGTTTCGAAGAAGGCGCATAAGTCCTAGAAACCCTAGCTTCATTTCCAGCTGGCAACTGTTCTATCCTGTCTTGTACTGTAGCCGAAGATGAGACTGCAGTTAGTTTCGGTGTGGAGAAGATGGAGAAACCCTGCCAAGGGTCCTCCGTAAAATCTAATAGCTCTTCCTCTCCAACACTATTGACTCCGAGCTCCATGCTGGCATATGGAAAAACACTAAAACAGTAAAAAACCTTTTTTGAACCTATGAGAAGACTCCTTTTAGCCCCGGAGGGCTTCTCTTCAGGCCTGCATCACTTCTCCGAAAAATCCCAATGGGTATATTAGTTAATATTAGTTACTATCTTATAATTATTAATTATTAATTATGATATTAGTAAAAGTTATTGGACCCAACTTTTCAATCAATTATAAAATTAATTACTATTACTATTATATATTATATATGGGTCATGTTTTACTTAAAATGGATTAGCATATTAATTTTGTTATCAATATCCATGATAATTTTGAGCACTCTCGGCAGTGGGTAAACAAATTATACTATTAAAAAACTTACTTAGAGAAGCAAAACTTTTGAATTTTAAAGCATTTTGATTGGCTAATACATGATGACATGGAATTTGAATTAGAGTTGAAAGGCCCATTTTTCATTCAAATTTCCTCTCATGCATATATTTCCTAACAATTAACCCCCTCGGGATAATGCAATGCTTAACCCTCGTTGGCCAACACTTAAGAGGCAACATCTCGCCAGAATACAAGAACATGCTAGACATCAACAAAATAGAACCATATCCAATTGTTGAGAAGAAAGTGAACCCTAGACAAATCAAGTAGGAGTTCTTTAATAGACCAAAATTGTTCTAATAAGTTAATTATGTTGATGGTAGAAATAGATTCAACACCCTCAAAATCCCTAGGACACCAAAAATTCCAAAAAATTACCCTTGAAACTTGGATTTTGGAAAATATCAACCAAATTGATTCAAATTTATGCCGAAAAAAAACACCATTCAACATTCTCAAATACCCCAAGAGCACCAAGAATCAAGATTATGCAAGTTTAACAACTATCATATGTGTTTTCAAGAATCAATCTAAAATTTCTACAACGAGGGAGAAAAATGAACCCAAAAAAGATTCAAAACTTCTAATATTTAGACTACTGCATTGAAAACTATTATATATTAATTATATCTTCTATATTAATTATGATATTAGTTATAAATTATTGAACCCAATTTTTAACAATTGCTATAAAATATTAATTATAGTATAATATTATTATATATGGGTTATAATATTAATTAATATCCCTAATATATATTTTTTGTAAGTTCAGATCTATTCTGTTAAGAAGAAATAAAAATACAGATAAAAGTACAATTCTGCGTGTCCATCAAACACGAAAGCAAAACTAGAGAAAGCATATCAACTCGCCTGAAGAAGATGGGCAGGTTGTGACGGTTTGGGTGATCCTCCCACAGATGGGGAAAACAGATCTTACAAAACATCTTAACAGTTTGAGACAAGACTTCCTGACTTAACCTAAACAAAACTGCTCTCATGAGCAATGAACCAGAAAATAACCATAAAGAGGAGAAATGGAGCATTTGACCTAGCCTTAAAGCTTTTCGTAGGGCACTTCAATGATCAGGAAGCCTAAATTGGTACCCCATTGCAAGCCCTGTTCTTTAGTGTTCTATGCATCATCTCCCGAGCTGTTGGTGTTGTTGGGTGTTCCGCTTTCGTTGGGGCTATCCAAGCATTCCTTGCTATTTGTGTTGGGTTGCTTGACCGGTAATGGGAACATTTTCCTTGGTGGAAGTACCTTGGTCATCTTTCCTTTTGGTGAGGCGAACTAGCGCTGGTGAGGCGGGCGATAATTGAGGGTGGTGGTCATGGGAACATGAACAGAGGGGAAGCTGGATGCAGGGGTGGAGGTGGGATGAGGAGGAGCAGAGGCGAGATGTGTTGAGGGCGGCTCCTGAGCAAAGGAGGGAGGAGGGGAGGCCAGATTTACCGAGGATGGTGCGGGCTAAGGAGGAGCAGGGCCAGCCGGTTGAGCAAGTCGGGCTTTAGGGGCAGCATGGAGATTGACTCAGCACAAAATGAGTATGGTAATCAGGTTTTTGATTATCCAATAGTTCCCTCTACGGGCTGGAGTGTGGTTTACTGCCATGAGTGAACGTGAAAGCTCGTCCTCCCAATCATCTATCATCGCACGTAGATCATTTGGAACCTCGACATTAATGAATCCCTCTGTGCTAGCCTAAGCGTTGAAAGGTGGTGGTTTGGAATTTCCTTCTCCATCTCTGCCACGTCTTCGTCCTCTCCTAGGACTGCCATGTCTTCGTGTCAGCATGTTTATCACTAAAAGCCTGGGAGCAGAGGGAGGGAGGGAGGGAGGGAGGCAGAGTTTGGATCTACGTGGAGAAGATTGAACGGAGGGAAGCGGTGCTTTTGCAAAGCAAGCTGAGCAAGAATGAACAGAGCGGGATGACTATCCGGGAAGACAATGAGCCCCCGACGGTGACCCTAAAGCGCATTAAGGTTGACCATTAATGCTTTGTACTCGTCCTGCTCGACCTTAACTGTCGAGAGGACATATACCTTGTGGAAAAACGTGCTTGCCATCACTTGGAGCTTGAGAGTCGTCACAAGTGAGGGAGTCATCATCACATGTGTGAGTGAGCTGTGTGGAGGTCGAGTCCATGCTGTCACTTTGACGTGTGTGTGTCGATTCAGCGCCATAGTGAGGGATGAGGTGTCTGGTGACGTATTGGGGCACTTCACTGCTGCATTGGGTTCTGTATGCCACGCACGCGCATCCCGGGATCACTAATATATATTATGTATTGGCGAATAACACCAACCAAATTTATTTAAATTTGTGACTAAAAAAATTAAATTATTATAATCCAACTTTTTAAACTAATGAAACCTTAAATATCATTATTATTAAAAAAAATAAAGTAAAATAAAAAACTTTCACCCAACAAATTAAAAATTAATAATTAATAATTTTTTTGGTTGGCGTCTGAAAACTATCCCTTATTCCATCTCCAATTAAAAATTAAAATTAATATTACCCCAGTTTTCAAAGGCCAT
>LPNX010410186.1:0-26504 GCA_001517045.1 Pseudotsuga menziesii
TTGGCTATTTTTGGAGGAAAAAGGGGTTTTTTGGCCTTTTGGAGGCTTTTTAGGCCTTTTGGAGGCTTTTTAGATGGTTTTGTGGCCTTTTAGAGGCATTTCAGGCCTTTTGGAGGCTTTTTAGTGGGATTTTCAAGGAAATATGGTAGGCAAATGGACAAATGAGCCATGTAGTGAGGTAGATGAGGTAGTTAACAATTGATGCCATTCCTTATCTAACAAGCTCAATACTCTGTCCCTCAGCT
This sequence comes from Pseudotsuga menziesii, assembly GCA_001517045.1. Taxonomy (NCBI): domain Eukaryota; kingdom Viridiplantae; phylum Streptophyta; class Pinopsida; order Pinales; family Pinaceae; genus Pseudotsuga; species Pseudotsuga menziesii. Next base: position 246 of record LPNX010410186.1, read on the forward strand.
CTCCACAAAAGGGCCTCCTTTCAGCTTGCTCCATTCAAGCAATGAGTCGACCTTCTCTCCTCTTCTTCTCATTTCTTAGAAAAATCAACTCTTTTACTCGGTTACTTTGTTCATAGCTTTGATTTTGTTTAGATCTATCATATTAAAAGTAATTTCAACATATATCTATCTTCTCAAAGCCCATATTCTATATCCTACTCTTAAAAGGTTTCATAAGCATTCTAGATCTAGCTTTAGGGAAATCGTCATTTTTTGCATGTAATTTTAAAGAAAATTTGTAGCTTGCATGCATTTGATTTCTGTTTGTTGTACGTTAAAATTTCATATTCTGCAATAAAAGTGCACATCTTATTGGCTTCCCAAAAGGCAAGCCAAGATCTCAAGGAAAGCCTGCTTTTCTTGGTTCTTTTTTACCTTTTTAACTAGTTTTGACTTGGTTTTTTTTTGTTAAAATTAAGCTGACCCAAAGGTACTTTCAGAGTGCTTTTGGGCATATTTTAGTCTAATATGCATGCTGGTTTTTATCAGTTTTGACAGAAAAGAAAGAAATTTGTTGTTCGAAGGTGGCCTGAGGAGCGTTCAAATCCCCCCCGAGGTCTCCCATTTAACTAAAACCTTTAATTTTCGCACTTTGTAAGCTCTTGATTTCACTCCGTATAAGGATCAAGAAGCATTATATCAGTTCTATGATATTTTAACCACTGTTAATAAAAATTATTTTTGAATAGACTCTTTCGAGCCCATTCCCCATCCCCCCTGGAGGGATTTGCGTCGGTGTGATTTTTTTATACCTTTTGCTCATTTCTTTTCAAACTAGCGTAGCTCTAATCTGAAGGGTAGTATACTTTAATTCATTATCAATTTCATATTCCATATTTGATATTTCAAAGTAATCTTAATACTTACTCCACGACTTCCCGATTAACCCGAAAGGGGAAAGAGATTCGTGGTAGGACTAATTAGAAAACCAGAATTGTGTATCTGTGTTTTTCTTTTCATTACTTGTTTCTTCAACTATTATAAAATTAACCCCTCATTGATTCCCTGATTGAAATCCACTTAGATCGAAAGAGGTTCCTGGAGGGTTTTCTTTTTAACAAGAACACCCAATTTTAAAATTTACTAAAATTGACAAGAATCCGATGTGTATGCTCTGCACTTGGCTACGGTTCGTTCGATCAGTCAAGCTATATCAAAAGCACTTGAGTGACTAGTATAATTAGTAATCACTCTCCCAAATTGACAAAGCATCAGGTGAAAATCAAACACCTAAATCGAACCATCACGGTGGCAAAATACCCAAAGGAAGGGGGAACTTCTGAAAAGTGACCTCGGGGCGCCGATCTCTATCACACCCTAATGGGTGCGTTATGAACAATAGCCCCAGAGACTCTATTCAACCCACATATTCCTTGCGGTTAGCAATGAAGGTTTAGTTTTGGACATACTCCAAGTACTCTCCAGTATATCTGGAGTCCACCCCTTCACCTAATTTTAATGAACTCACACCTCAAATTTAACTTAAAATGTACTAAGAGGCAATTGCAAAACATTCACTCCAAGCACATGCAAGTACATTGATTTTATTCTTTGACTCCATTCTAAGGCATTGGTTATTTTCTTGCTTTATATATATATATATATATATATATATATATATATATATATTGTCTCAGCATTGTGCTTTTGTGTGTTCATTTTTTATCTTGTCATCTTTGATAGTCTATAGCTAAATTTCAAACTCCTAAACAACTCCTTCAGTATAACATCACCATACTAGGTAATTATCCTTAATAACTTAATAGGGTCTACCCCCCTTGGCTTCATTAGGAGTTGAGCCTAAACGGAGGAGTCAAAAACAAGGTGACAGCCTTGACTCGAGACTTGCCCCTAAGGACACACCGAGTGGCTTGAAGATTTCTGCCACGTGAGCCAGGTGTGTGAAAAGCAGCAACATAACTAAGAGTGCAACTACTTTGTACTTTTCAATATAAAAGAATGAAAAATGAAATAAAAGTCATCTAAAACTCTCAGTCTCTGCAGCAAGTATAAAATACAAGCCCAGCAAGACACCAAGACAAAAAAGAGTAATGCACTAATGGCAAAACAAAAAGGATAAATGACTGAAACTACTTTCAAAGAAAAATCAATGAAAAAGCGGTCTCTGGTCACAAAAGAAGCATCCAACAGACAACATCAAACCCAAGGAAGACCCAACCACATTCACAACCCACCCAGCAACTTCCCACAACATCAAACTCACCAAAATGGAGGATGTACGCCACTGTTTAAAAAAAAACTGCGTATATACGTGACTTTTGGCCAAAAACCTGCGTGTATACATGGATTTTGGCCAAAAACCTGTGTGCATATGCAACTTTTGGCCAAAAATCCACATATGTACGCGACTTTTGGCCAAAAACCTACATATACAAAGAAGGCAGTGGTAAAAAGCAGGCCAAGGGTCAAACCAATAAAGGGGAGTGTCAATGGATGAACATACTATAAAATGCAACACAGAAACAATGAGAAACAAAGAGCAAGTCAATAATATCAAGCACATTGTGCCCCTAAACCCCAAATAAAAACAAGGAACATCCCCAGCGAAGTCGTCAATTCTGTTATGGAGAGAAATTCATATGGCTCAGGGTACCACAACAGACAACTTGACTCTAGAAATCAATCATTTCCATTGTGCAATAGAAACCAAATATCTAACACTAAAGGATCAGACCTCATACCTTATTCTGGATGATTGAAGTAGATCCCCGTTGAGCTTTCCAACTTCAGCTTGAATTGATAAATCACTTCCTCAACAACAAGTAAACAAGACAAGAATACTATATATCTTGGTGTTAAATCTATTCTAACATATATAATCAACAATGTATAAGCATTTGAAATCATCCATGGATAAAATATTCATTCAAACATACATTATTGGACAAGAAAAGATATTTCTATTAATATAAAATCAGAGATTACAATGGATACAACCTCTGTCGGCACGTCTGCGAATCAAAAAAGCTGAATCCCCCACTTGGGCCTCCACCGCCTCAATCCTCCATCTCTCGATAGCAATCTCACAAGTTAAAGGAAAGCTTGGGAAGAACACAAAAGTGCTTCAAGGGACAAAGGGATGCAGACTCAAGCACAAGTTCTGGCAACAATGGACTATAGTGTCTTTGCTCTCAATTCTCTCATATGCCTTCAATGTACCATAGAGTTCCTTATATAGCTTTTCAAAGGGGTAATGAAAGGTCAAATCCGAGCGATCTCAAGGCATAAGGAAGGCCAAGAGTCAAATGAGTCGGATCCATGTCAAGGAAAACTCCAAAAGGATTTGGATTATGCACACATCCCAATGTACGCAGTTTTAGGGATCAAACCTGCATATATACGTGATTAGGGGTTTAAAAGTCGCGTATATGAATTTTCACATGTTTTTATGGATGGTCAAGGAAACATCAAAGGACAAAAAATGGTCCAAGGGATCTAAGGAGTCTGTAGAGGGACAGGGGAAGGCCATACAAGTGTGATTCACCTAGAGTGGTAAAATCAGCTATAACAATGGAGAAAGAAAAAAGCATCCATAGTCTCAATAGAAGCATTAATGGTTACCATCATCCTCATCCTCATAATCTATCCCAACATCATATCCATCATCATTTTCATTTGATCCAATTGTATCATTATCAGTAATATCTCTTGCTGGTACATCGGTGGCAATATAATTAGTATCATCAGCTACGCCATCTTCACCGTTTTTATACATATACCAAGAAATAATCAATTTAAAACATTAGTTACAATTTCATTACATAATGCATATTCTTTGTTATATTGTAAATATTAGTGTGATCATTTATGCATTCTCACGAGTTTTCCAACCATGAATATAAACATCATGTCATCAACAGATAGTAACCACACATATAAAGTGTATCTGCAACCATACATACACACATGTACACCATACATTTTCATATCACAATAGAAGAAGACATAGAGGCAAGGAACCAAACCCTGAAATGCCATTAACTAACCCATGTAACTTGAGAAGAGAACAAGACTACCCATATGAGTATCAACTTAGAATGGCCTATGACAACATCTAGAATGAATTAAATAAGTTATTCTTTACAAAACAATACAATGTTTAGGCCAAATTTTTCTTCAAATATATGCTAACTACTTTTAGAGTTATTGAAGAAACATTGAACTTGAACTTTACCATCTCAAGTGAAAGTTTAAATTAACATGATTCTTTCTGAATCAAAACAAAACTATAAAAGTTGTCTAGTCTATATTTTGTGAAAGTTCAACTAATATCATTTTATTTAAAAAAAAAACTAAGGTTGTCTTATCTAAACTTAATCAACAACAGTGGAGATGCTCTGTTTTTAATGAGGATAAGCTAAAAGCTTAATCCACTTTATTTAATAATGCTTTACAACATTAAGGAATTTATCATAGTGGAATCAAAACAATACCAATTGAGACAAAAGGTGTGAGATTATAGACCAACATGTATAATACAAAACTACAAAACCAAGCAATACTTTACCATTCATTCAAATTCCATTACAAATATGTTTATTCCTCATTAGGATTTTAGTATAAACACACATGGAATTCAGATTTTAATATATTTATAGATTTAATTACTTTGATTAGCATTTGCTACATGAGTAATTTGTAGAGTTAATTACTTGTTCAACATTCCATTTGGGACATGAGTACTTTTCCTAACTACAAAGTGGTCAAAGGAACTAGATGCATGTTGCAAGTTCCATCCATTTGCATTCCAAATTTGTGGGAGGGTGGTAATAAAAACCACGCTGATTTTCTTTAGTACTACATGTTCAAGTCTATTTTTCTTCTTGTGTAACTACACTATGTTAAATACCACTTGTCTAGTTGTAAGAGATGCCACCAATTATTATGCTCTACCACACCAAAAATGCAGTCACACTAAACCTACAACAGTTTCCATTTAAAGTGTTTGACAAAGATTCAAGGCAGATTGCAGTTGGCTAGTGAATCTCTCCCACGCAAAGTTTGGAAGCCCAATATTGGAGAAGGAAAACCTACAGCAGTCAATTAGTAGGATTGTAAGGAATTATAGGAGAAGAAGGTTGTGAGAAAAACCATGCCCAAAGTCAACCAAGGGAACAATTAACATTTTGATTGGTACATTACAGAGATGTATCCACTTTTACCACTTGGATTGCTTATACCCATCATATGTGCATAAATACAATTTAAGGAATAAATTCACCACCTCAGTTTGGCCATCTATCTATAGATGGAATGTTGTACTCATTTTGAAGGATGTTCCTTGCAAATTCCAGCTTGAAAACAACTCTTGCCAAAAATGAACTATAAATTGACATGATTAATTGACATGTGCCATGCAACTAGACAAATTTGAAGAAGATTTCAACAATATAACTAGACAACTATACAATACGTAGTATTTAATTAAACAACTAGAAAACTAGTATTAATTAACGCAGGTGATTAATTGACATGTGCGATGCAACTAGATAAATTTGAAGAAGATTTCAACAATATAACTAGACAACTAGACTAAACGTAGTATTTAACTAAACAACTAGACAACTAGTATTAAGCAATTTTTTCTTCATTTGGTACATGATCAGATTCAAAAAAGTCTGAAATATATGTCATTTATAAACTCAAGTGGTACAAAACTGAAGGACTTCAAGGCCACCATCAAAAGCAGCCCAGCCATATAGGATGAGATAACAAAACTTCGACATTAAGTTGAGGAGTATGCAAAGAAGTTTCCAGCAATTGGATTTTGAAAAATCATCCATGAAATATAAGGAATGAGAATACATGTGTTGTGGACCAGTTCATGTCAGGATTTGGTTTACATAGTTTCAAAGCACATCACATCCCAGAATTTCTCTGAGTTCAACTTTTGATCTGTACTTTAACTAATACAAATGATCATAATCTACGTTAAAGGGCGATGTAAGTTGTCAATCCTAATGTGTTGTATGAAAAAATTCTAAAACGCATAGTAGAGATTACAAAATCTATGTTTATAAATTATGTCTACTTGTCCATATACTATGGCATTTTCTACAATCTATGCAATGCTTTCCATCTGGGTAAAACTCTATCATCCATGGAAAGATAGACATATTCCACCACATAGCTATATTGCTTGGTAGGTAATTCCTACCTCACATAGTGCTAGTATATTTTCCCAAATTGACAGATGTATGTATAACTCCTCACTCACTTGCACCAAAAGCTTTTCCAATCTGAAAGTTGTATTTCAGGTTTAAATCCCCTGGAGATGTGAGCATTCTCCCTTATTCCTTTACTAACATCACTAATGGTTTCAGTGTCATATCTTGTGGGACCTCTTCAGCTTGTGGTTATCATCTATGTGATGGCCATAATATTTTCAATTCGCAAGTCTTATGACTACAAATGCATATCCCTTGATTGGAATTTTGTTTTACATTAAAACTCTCCTCCTATGTAGTTCAGGTCCCTTGCAATGTGCACCAGTGCAGAACTACAGAAAAATAGTCCATAGTTTGTTCCTGAAGTGGGAAAATGATATGGTTTAGGGCCTGACTAGCCCTAAATGCCTCAAATATAATGGCAAACAACCCTCCACATGTGGCAGTACAGTAGGATAATCCACGTGGATTTTTATAAGCAGACACATGATGTATCTAAGGCTTGACCAATCCTACAACTCCTCAGCAAACCAATCCATACTTTGAGAAAGATGACCATGTTTTGTTCAGCAAAAACCTAGATTCAGCTAAAAGAGATAATCATGATTCAAAAAAGGCTCTATGTGAGGAAAAATAGGTACACTTAGTACAAAATTCTGCAGTTCCTGTTGATCCACACAGTCATGGTCAATTTGTCTTTTTGTAATCAAGGTAATTTGTTGTTCTAGAAAGCCACAAATTGAAGTAATAAAAAACCTGCAGCAATTCACTAATACTCTTAGATCAAGGTGATTTCTTGGTGATACAGAAAGATTCTTGTCATTTTATTAGTCTCTCATATATGCAGCGTTTATGTTCAGTTTTAGGAGTGGGATGAACAACGGAATCCAAAGACTACGTATTTACGACCTTTTTAGGCCTTCAAATAGAAATGATACCTCATCTCTGGGCAACCAAAAACATCATCAACTATTTTGGGCACATTTTAAGCATCTTTATGGTCAAACCTGGGCATGCTGGTTATAAAAGAAACTATTCATGACCTCTTTTACATCAAAAAATTGTCTATTCTCAAGTTTGGGCAGTTCTAGGGTATGTACGTACATTTCTAGGGTATGTACATGATAAATTGTGCATTCCAGCAAACTTCCAGTTTTGTAGAAACGAGTAACGTTCCATGTTTCTGTGGCCACAAGTATGAAAACATGATTGAATTATTTTATTTTATTTTAAATTCACTATAGAGTCCATGTCACCCCTGCAGGAATCACGTGTTTGCTATAGAGTTAATGCATACTTGGAATTATGGTATGTGATGTAGATACTATCTGTGGAAGTAGAATCTATGGAACTTGTAATCAAAGTGATTTGAGGAATTGTTTGATTGAAAAAAAAAATTCCTTGCGGTGATATTTTGGAGTTTTGGGACAAGAAGAAAATACCAAAAAAAGAAAAAACAATTTCCTTGTTGTAAGAGTCTTTGGACAAGAAAGCAAAAACAAAAGATAAGAACAATTTCCTTGCTGTAAGAGTTTTTCGACACCTGGGAGTTATAGAACAAGAAGACACAAAAAAAAAATAAGAGCTGTTTTACACTCGGGAACTCTGGAACAAGAAGAAACACAAAGAACTAGACTACAATGGAGTAGACAGTCTAGTCTATTATCAGAAGTAATTTATGAAGAAGGTTGAGATATATCAGAAGTAATTTATAGAGAAGGCTGAGATATATCAGAAGATTCAGAAGTAATTGATAGAGAAGGCTGAGATATATCAGAAGATTCAGAAGTAATTTATAGTCTACTATCATAAGTAATTTATAAAAAGAAGGCTGAGGTAATTGAGAAATAATATACAGTCTATTATCAGAAGTAATTTATAAAGAAGGATGAGATATATCAGAAATAATTTACAGTCTATTATCAGATGTAATTTATACAGAAGCATGAGATATTTCAGAAACAATTTATAAGGAAGGCTGAGATATATCAGAAGTAACTTATAAAAAGGATTGACGGGTATTTGTATGCAAAACAAAATTTGTTGTGTGCTCCAAAGTTGTCATAGTTTTTCCATACGATTTTGATTTCTATCAGCAATTTTTCCCATTTTCTCTTGTATCAATTGGGAAACTTTCCTAAGATCTATCAAGTGCTTGTGGCTCTGGGATTGCAGTGTGCCTTGGCGCGTTTGGCCCTGTTGTAAGAAGAAGTGGGACATAAATATTCTGTCTTGGTGAACAACAGCATATGCACTCCGGTAAGCAGTCAAATATTCAGTATAACCGTCACTACCGCAAGCGTTGAAAGATTCGGCATAAGCAACACTTTGGTAAACATTGAAAGATTTCATATTTGACAATTGGGCAAACATCGAAAGATTTGATATTTGACAATGGGGTAGACATTGAAAGATTTAATACGCAAGAGTGTGTTTCCAGAGCATTCAGGGATCTCTCCATTCTCACAAAATATGAAGAAGAGGGTAAAATTTGAAACTACAGTATGGGGCCAAATTTTTGCTCCAAAAAATAAAAGGGATCTCAAGGATGTGGAAGAAGCTATAGAACAATGTAGTTGTTTTCTCAAAACAAGAATCCAATTCCGTCGGGGATTTGAAGGTAAAAAGAAATACTTGCTTGCTAAAGAGGAACTTGATTGGAGGCTAAAACACATAGCCATTTGTTTTCATAGGTTTGCTTGCCATGGAGGGAACATCTACACTATTTGGGAAATCAATTATTTTCAATGAGATGACCAAAGTGGGAAAAGAGTATTTTGGAAACTTGAAATGTTTTAAGAGGATCACAAGGGAGCCAATACTGGTAAAAGATTATTTTGGAAACTAGAAAACTTTTAGGAGGATCACGAGGGATCCAATACTACGAAATTGTGAATATCATTAAGTTATTTTCAATGAAATGAATATAGATATGGAGGCAGAGATGGCCAGGGAGGAGATAAAAGAAATCAGGAACTCTTTCAAAAAAAAAAATTCCCCACGGTTGGCCAACATATATTTTCATAGGTTTCTTTGACATGGTGATAGATGCCCTACAGAGAATGGTAAAACATTGTAATCAGCTAATTCGCTTAGCTCAATTGCTGTGAGGCAGATCCTATGAACACCTTTCTGAAAAGAAATGTGGAGGTAGTTGAACTTATAAGTTAAATTTTATCATTTTTTATATTTGAAAGCTTCTAATCAATGGCAGGAATTGCAACTGTGGACTTGTGAAAAACGGCCTTCGCTGAAGGGAATCTAAACCACTAATTTGCACAGGGATCACAACAGGGCAAGCATGTCACATGCAGGAATCAAACTTGCGTGAGATGGAGAACAACACCCCATATTAACCAAGTTAGACCCCTTTGAGAGTAGTTAAAAATTTTCAAAAGGTAAAATAATGTGACTTAAAATTTGCTGGGGTTTAAGCGACATTTGATCTTAAAAAAGGAGTACACTAATTAGTGTTATTTGACACATGAAGAGATAAAATAGTGAAATAAATATTCAGGAATTATATGCATTATTTGGGTTTAAGGATTTTCTGATGTTGTGATCAATTTACTTTTATATTCTAATTAGAATGATCTCTAAGGTGATGCTTCACAACATATAATATATTTGAAAGGAGCTAAATTCTCTAAATTATGAGAATATTAGAGGCATAAGGAATATGAGCTAATCTCCACCAAATTTCCTTCCTTTCCAAAATTTCATAAAGACAATTGGAATTAAGGAATGATAGCACCATATTTTCTAATAGATTCACTAATCAAAAAAAAGTTACAATATTATATGGGATTTAAATGCCCTTAAGGTGAGAGAGTAAAAAGTTTTACAAAATTTGTAGATTTGGATGTTTGGAATTTATTATTTCTCTAATATCTATAAAGAAACAGAGGCATCAAACATAGGGGAAATTGTGAAGCTATGTACATATTTCCCTAGTTTTATTTCAGATGAGGATAATGTTCAACTCTATCAAGAAGTCTTATTGGAAGAATTAGAGTTAGTTCTGGATTAATTTCAAAAAGAGTCCAGGCCTAGACGACTGGAGAATGGAATTTTTCACAGCATATTTTTAGCTGCTGGAAAGAGGTCTTTTGTGAGTTATGAAAGAGGTATGGGAGTCTGGGAAAGTGTTTCCCACTTTTAATACCACTTTTATAGCCTTGATCCCGAAGGCTACGAACCCTAATTATTTTGACGATTATAGGCCAATATTCCTATGCAACTGCATCTACCAAATAATTTCCAAGGTTCTAGCTCTCAAACTTAAAAAAATACTATCAGGAGTTATCTCATTTGAACAGTTTGGTTTCTTGGAAAGGAGTCAGGTTTATGATGGAATCAGTGCAGCCCAGGAAACAATTCATTTTATCAAGGTAAAGAAGCTCTGGGCCATGACTGTCAAGTTAGATCTTTCAAAGGCTTATGACAAGACTTGCTGGCTTGACATTGATTCATGTAGGCTTCTCTCTTGGCATGGTAAACAGGATTATGGGGTGTGGGACTTGAGTCTCATTTGCTATTTTGGTAAATAGGGCTGCCTCTTATTTCTTCACCCCATCAAGAGGAATTTTCCTTACTTATTCCAACTAGTGAGTGAGGGTCTACATAGGTCTATTTTAGAGGCTCGAAGACAACAAAGAATGCAAGGAATAAATTTCTATCTCACCTATGTAGTGTTTGTTGATGGCATGATTATGTTTGCAAATGGAACTATTTTGCAGGGTGGAACTCTACTAGAGATTATGTCAATCTATTGTAGAGGCACAGGGATGGAGGTAAATATTGAAAAGGCTACACATACTATTTATGGAATCCCCAAAAGAGTGGAACAAGTACTTGGGACTCTCTTCCCTTATCATTCCATTGATTCCATTGAAATATTAAGTATTTGGGGTTTAAAGTTTTAAACTAAATCCCAATTAATATGGAAGAGCAAACTGAGGATGGTTGATTGGTATGATTGAAAATAGAACAATTTTTTGTGCAATCGGTGGCTGTCATGAGGGGGACAACTGACATTAGTCAAATAGGTTTTAGAGGCAATACCAGTATATTGGTAATCCCTGGCTCATATCCCCATGGAGATATTGGATAAAATTAGAAAATTGTGTTTTAATTTCCTGTTGAATGGTGAAGGTAGGAAACAGGCTCCCCTTGCACAAGTTGGCATCCAATTTCTAAGCCAAAGAGCGAAGGTGGTTGGGGTCTAAACTCTAAAGGAAATTCATATATTTCGAAAATCTATGGCAAGAAAGACTCTGAAATATTATTAACAAAGATAATCTATGGAATAAACTTGAAATTTAAAGCAGGGATTCGACTAGTTGTAGTAAGCAAATCCTGAAAGATGCAATTAAGCTCATCGCTTAAAAAATATATGATGAGTCATATGGAAGGGCATATAGCTGAAATACGAACCTTCAATTCAAAATATTTGAGGAATATGAAAAGAGCGTATCACAGAAATTTCAAAGAAAGAAAAATATAATATATTAGCTAAGTTAATCAAATAAATGAAACAACCCAAAATTGCAAAACACCAAATAAAAAGACATGTTTTCCCAAATTTACAAAAACATAGTTTTCCAAAATACCTGTGATAGTTTTAGTGTGGAATCATGGCCTCCATTATTAAATTGTTTAATCTAATCAAGTGAGCAAACTCTAACCATAAATTACTATCTGACTTAGTAAATGAACCCAAACCAGAACTAAACACCTATTATGCAAGAGATGAGTTAGATCATCTTATAAGCAATTTTAGACAGAAACGGATTGAGTAAACATTTTTGAGAAGCTTACCCTACATGAGAAAAGTCCAGATTATGAAGAGCCCATAGAAATACATCAGGGTTATATTATTGCGATGTCAAGCCCAATGTTTTTGAATGCCTTTTCTCTTGTTACTCTCTTTGTTTTCTTGTATTCATGTTTTGATGTTTTACTCTTATGCTTGGTAACTGCAGATACACTAATGTCCTGTAGGCATTAGAGTATATATTCATTTTCTGTCAGACCGTGTTAGATGTTTCTTGATACACTTGATTCATCTTCTCATTTTCAAATGAAAATAGAAAACTAGATATTAGGCATACTATGTCAATTAGCCTTTAGGTTATGATGCACATAAATGATAAAAGTGAACTGTAAATACCATTCCAACTCCAGCCGTATTACAGTCTGAGTCTCATTCTCTTGATTAGACAATGAAATCTTCCCTAACATAGATGCAATAAGTCGATGCCCAAACCAATGCCAATGGATGATAGCCCGACATTATTATTCATTTGCTCGATTTCAAATGAAAATGGTAAACCGATAATTAGATATACTACAGGGATTAGGTGATAATGCGCAGAAATGATACAAACTGAACTGTATTCATAACCATAAAAGACCATCTCAGTTTTCAAGCTCCAAAAGTTTCTTACCAATCGCAAAAGAAACATAGGAATCAATGCAAGAATACCTGGTATGAATCTCCCTAACCGTCTGACATGCCCAATTACTCATAGAAATAATTTTTGGCTTTGAAAGACTTAAGCCCATAACCTCCATAGCAAACCCCTTGAGCTCGACCTGCTTAAGCCCCCGCCTCTAAAGCCTTTAGACTACAAAGGCACCAATATCGAGCTGACCTCCGCATTCCAAACCATCATCATTCCTAAGCTTAGCCATGTCACACCAATACCCAAACCTAATATTTCAATCTCGGATATTTCAAAAACCTAACCAAGGATTCTGGAATAAAATCCAGAAACATCGGGATAATTAGAGAACCATTATCAGCACATAACTGGATCAAGGTAGTCTTGGTGTCCGATCCTTTTCCAAAATTGTGCCTCCATCCTAGATCAAACCCTACAATTTCCTGCCCTTTTTGCTGATTGGCCCAATTCTTTGTTGCGCAACCATCATCCGGCTTACGTACTTATGAATTGTAAATCTGGCTTTATTCCTCATGTCCCTCCTTATTTATCCCCACGCCAATAAAGATCGGATATAGCTGGTTCCTTGCTATAGTAGAAAAAACGACCAAGGGGATAAATCAAATTGGATCTATTATCTTCTCACCCAACGAAGTGACTCCATGACCTATTCTTCTTCTTTTTTAAGCCATTTTTTAACCTCATTGAACCACCCACTATCTATCAATCCATCTGTAAATCCTAGTTTTTGAGTAACTACTCCCGACCCATCATGATACCTTTGAATTGCACAACCTGCTCTATCGTTTACCCACTCCCGATCCTGTTCGCAGAGCCCCGATACAAACATCCATATTAGGGACCCCACTTTTATTTAGGGGCTTTAGGTAAGGTAGGTATAACCTTACTTTTGATTTCGTTTGTATGGATTTTTCCGCCAACTGAATCTTAGTGGAGCCGGTATTTGTCTGTCTAATGGTATTTCTTCTAATTAGTAGAGGAACAGTGCCCCCTCAGCCTCTGTCGATGATACATCATTTTTCTCTTTCAATTATGGAGATGAGACCCACCTCTACGGCAAAAAATATTTTACATGCAGCAGAGCAATAAATGCTTTGGCTGCTGCAGTGTGAGCTGTTGGATCTCAATCTGTTTGAGATCCAACGGTCCACACTGCAGCAGCCACAGCATTTATTGCTATGCTGCATAATGAATATTGTTCGCCCACCTCTACCCTGGGATCGATCGCGGGTCACTAAGCTAGATTGACATATAAATGCAAATCAATGAAATCCGGATTGTTCCCACTTTGGTTGGCACTTTTCATCTTCCTTTTTCTTTTGGCTTTCGGTAACTGGCTTATGCTTCTGGCATTTGAGTTTATCTAGACCTATCCTTTTATTATGTTGTTCAATGTTACTTTAGTATATGACTAGTTTAATGTTCCTTATATTTTAGGTGGACTGAATTTCCTAAAAAATATAATTATCTTACAATGTTTAATGAATTAGTCTCCATAAATAGCAAGCTATTTAAATGAAAAAATAATAAATTAGTACATGATACAAGGAATTGGGAAGCATTACATGAATTTATGGAATGTTCTACCCAATTCTCTTTAATTATATTTACTTATTCCTAAAATATGACTCCCCTCTACTTATTCCTAAAATATGACTCCCCTCTATTTTTAGGTTTGTGGTAAGGAGTTTATTTTTCCTTCTAAGAATGTTTTACTCTTTTGCAATTATCCTAATATTCTTATAGAAAAAAATAATGATCCCTTCAAAATCAAATTGATATCCTCTTGGCATTATAAAAAAAAAGAAAAAAAGAAAATATTAGAAAATTGCTAAATATTGGTTTGAGAAACATACATTAGGTAGAAATGAGTTCTATTAGTGGGAGATTTTTTTTAAAAGGGACAAACTGAATGAGATTAAATGGAAACGTTGAAAATTTCAATAATCGTGGCTTAACCCATTTTACGTGGCTAAAAGTATTGGCCTTAGCACATATGGACTAAAAAATATTTAGGGGAAGTTTGATCTCCTTTTTGTCAATGTCCAAATATTGAAACCTTGCTTGTCTTTATGGTAGATAAATTTTATCTTGTAGGTTTTCATTTTATTTTATTTTTATTTATAAGTTTTATTGTATATTTATTTTGATTTGGGATATATTTTTGTTGTTTCCATAGGTTAGGATTTCTCCTCTTGGTTTTGAATTTTCAATAATTACTGAATTTAAAGATAAAATAAAGTTTCACCTGCAAAGAAGTATTTTATTTGTACTGTAAAATATCAAAGGAGAAATAAAGTTTCACATGCAAAATATCAAAGTTTCATGCATTTATAGCGTGTTTATTTATTTGGTAGCATTTAAGTAGTTTGTAGCATCTTGAATTCTAGTAACTGGTCCTTAGGCATACTGAAATCTGATGTGTGTATCCCACGTATACCACAATATCTAAGCTCCCCACTATTAGAATTTAAAGTATAATTATATATCATGGTGTATAAGGCCCCACCACTAGCACTCAATATTGTGTAATGTCCCTGCAATGGGAAGTAACTAACACATACTCTTTCACTCATCGGAGAGTTAAGGTGCATGGAAAACCAAGACACCTGGAACAACCAAGAGACGGATCAACTTGTAATCAAAAGTAAAAGTGAGTGGACGAATTGTTGTGGTCTAACCTGGTTAATATGGGTTGTTGTTCTCCATCTCATGTAGGTTTGATTCCTGCATGTGACATTCTTTCCCTGTTGTGATCCCTGTGCAAATTAGTGGTTTAGATTCCCTTATGTATAAATTACATTTGATAATAGACTGATAATTATTTATGATATATCTCATCCTTCTTTATACTAATTATTTCTGATAGTAGACTATATATTATTTCTGATATACCCCAGCCTTCTTTTTATAAATTACTTATGATAGTAGACTGTAAATTACTTCTGATATATCTCAGCCTTCTCTATAAATTACTTCTGATATATCTCAACCTTATTTATAAATTACTTCTAATAATAGACTAGACTGTCTGCTCCGTTGTAGTCTAGTTCTTTGTGTTTCTTCTTGTTCCAGAGCTCCCAGGTGTAAAATAGCTCTTATGTTTTTTTGTGTGTCTTCTTGTTCTATAAATCCCAGGTGTCGAAAAACTCTTACAGCAAGGAAATTGTTCTTATCTTTTTTTTGCCTTCTTGTCCAAAGACTCTTACAACAAGGAAATTGTTTTTTCTTTTTTTGGTATTGTCTTCTTGTCCCAAAACTCCAAAAACTCTCGCCGCAAGGAATTTGTTCTTTTCAATCAAACAATTCGTCAACTCACTTTAATTACAACTTGTAATCAAAATGAGTAAGAGAACAAGAACAAGTTTAAAGATGCATAAACTGCTCCAGGAGAAGGGAAAGGTGGAGTACAAACCATATGAGAATGAATGTGATGGAGATGATGAATTGCCCTTGGATTTGAGATCAATTTAAAAAGAAACATTTGATCGAGAATTACATTGTGCTTGGGCTAGTGACAAAAAACTACCTGTTGCATATGAGGTGTTTCAATTCTGGGGATACAGCTACATGATACGCCCCTCCAATATTCATGGAGCGAATTTGGGCCTCTTTATTGTCGAAAATGTCCATGTGGGATTGAAACATATAAACAACTCACAAAAAACCACTAGGCGATTAATGCCATATTATGGGCCATCATATTCAAGTGGTCAATGGAGGATGCTAGTGGAATACAAGCATAGTATGTCTGCATATGGTCTAAATTCAAATATGTATACACATCGTCTGCAGATGGAAAGAGGTGACAAAGTGAATATAGGAAATCTCTTGTATATAGATGGTCATGCATACACACATAAAAATATTGCAGGATTTATAAATAGTAGTAAGGGAAAGGACCCTACTATAAGACCAAATTGTCAGTTTGTTGAGGTTATAAATGATAAAGAGGGAGATATGGAAAGACAAGTTGAAATATTTATAATGGTTGAGGCTATTATAGACCTCACTATTGGGGATGAGTTATTAATTAACTACCCCTTTATAAAATGTACTCATGCACGAAAGAGGAGGGAAGAGGAAAGCCTGCCTAGGGATATTCCTAAGGGAAGAAAGCCAAAAAATAAGAAATGAGTGTGGCTTGTTTTTTAAACTAAGAATTCAAAATTTTTGTTTATGTTATGAATTCTAAACTTTTTTATGAATGAACGAATAAAAGTATGCTCGTGTGTGTGTGTGTGTGTGTGTGTGTGTGTGTGTGTGTGAGAGAGAGAGAGAGAGAGAGAGAGAGAGAGAGAGAGAGAGAGAGTTTATATTGATTTGTATACTATTTTATTCTTATCACTAAAATGGTTTCAATATTTTATCAAATGGTTGTCTAATACTACATAATCATTACATTGTATGTTAGGTTGATCTTGTTGATGTTGATGCACCTATTGGCATTCAATATCCAACTGGGCCCTTAAGATTTGGACGAGATGATCCAAACCATCCATTGAATCATACTAAGGAAAAAAGATCAGCATTAAAGAGAGCATTGCCACATGAAAAATTTGAACAATTGATGGCATTAGCATATGATGATGACATGCCACCTAGCATTCCTAGTGAAGATAATGATGAAAATGAAGTGCATGAAGAAGGATTGAATGAAATGTTCACAGGTTTCTTTGGAGATGGAAATAATGATGATCCTATAGTTGACAATAATTATGATACAAAGAGAAATTTCCAACAACATAATGTTGATGATATAAACCTTAGTGACTCCATCAAGCAAGCAATGAAGACAGTTGTGTTCAAATCGGGTGCAAGCAGAACATCAAAACTAAGTTGCACACTAATATTACTAGAAATCAAGTCATTGTTTGGTTGGTCTAACAAGAGTTTCACTACCCTTCTAAGGTGAGTTGAATTATCTTTGTGGAGTTGCATAGTCAATTGTTGTTACTAACTTGTATATATCTATTAACTTCATTTTCATTTATGTGTTTTTGCCTTAAAAATATATATTTTAAAGAATTGAAATATTTAATTTATTGGGTGTATGACAATCTTATGGGGAACTAAATGATAAAATATTCCCTGAAGATAATGTGTTGCCGTCAACTTACAGAGAAGCACGTCAATTATTTGTACATTTGGGGATTGAATATAACCAATTTCATGCATGTGAGAGTGATTGCATTTTATATAGAGACAACTAAAAAAACCATCAAGAATGTCTTGTATGTAAGCATAAGAGATATCGTACAGATCTATAGAGTGCTACAGTTCCAAATAATTTTTTAAGCACATGCCAATTATACCTAGACTTCAACGAATGTTTCGTTGCAAGTCACTTGCACAGTTGATGGATTGGCATGTGAAGTGTTAACCCAAAAAATCCCTCACTAAGCTCTCCATGACCTACACCACATAAGGACACCACTTCACGACCCTCCATTAAACCCCCACACCCTCAAAAATGCGTAAGGATGAAGAAAAGGGCTTAAAAACCCCCAAAAGGAGACCAAAATACTCTCTTAGGACCTAAAGCCCCCAAAAACGGGATACAACCCTAAAAGGAGCTAAAAGTAGGGAGAAAGGGGCTAAAGCCCAGACCAAGGGCTTAAAACCCTAAAACCCCAAAAAAGCTATAAAAGGAGGGTGGGGGGTCACTCTCAAAACACTTCTCCCTTGCATACTGTTATGTTGCACGTGGATGCCTTGAGACCCTTTGTCTCTCAAGCCACCCACACTCCCTCTCCTCCATCTCCATTGAGCCATAGCTCCCCCATCCAAGAGAGGTGCTTCTTCAAGCTAGGGCATGGTGGCCCATTCCACCCAAAGAGAAGGTAAAGCTTGTTCTTTGTTGTATTTGCTTAGTATTTTATTTGCTTTCTAATCCATGGTTTCATTTGTAGGTTTATTTCCTAACTTGTTTTGCAGGTATTTTGGTTTACTGTAGCTTGATGATTGTTTGCAAGTAGCTGGAGCTAAACCCTAACAGTGTTTGCAGAGGGGTTTCCCTCAATCTTTGCTTTTATTTCTGTTCTTTACATTCCGTTTTTCCTTTCAGTTTTCCCACAAGCAGGAACCTACCCTTCTGTCCTATAGACAGAAGGCAGCCATTCCTGCCCCTGTAGCAAGGAGAAATCCCTGCTACATGAAGAATAGGAGTAAAGATGGACTCATGCGAATTCCAGTAGACTCCAAATAAATGAAACACATACAAGATAAATGGCCAAGAAAATTCAAAGATGAACCATGTAGTATCAGGTTACGCCTTGCAATTGATGGAGTGTGCCCTTTCACATTCCTAAGCCCAAATTACATTGTTTGGCCAGTTGGATTGATAGTATACAATATTCCCCCATGGATGAGTGTTAGAAAGGAGCACTTTATGTTAAGTCTCATTATTCCAGGAAAACGCCAAGTGAAAAAAATGGATGTTTTTCTAGCATCGTTTATTGATGAGATGCAATTGTTATGGAAAGGCATAACAATATATGACATATCACGTCCTCCATCAAATAGGTCATTCATGTTTTATGGTGTACTATGTTGGACAATTCATGATTTTCCAGGATTTGGTGTATGTTCATGTACGAAAATTATTTTACATATTTGCACATCATATTTAATTTTCGGTTCAATTTGCATTGATCCATTATACTGTTTTTTCATCTAAACATTAGTTATTGAAGTGCAGGGCTTCAAACAAAGGGGATTTGTCCATGTCCAAGATGTGCAGAACATTTTCAGGGTCGCTTCTCTAAATATCTACACAATATTATTTATGCAAACAACAGGATCTTTCTACCAACAAATCATAAGTTCAGGACTCGCCTCAAGAATTAGTTTGATGGGAAAATTGAAAGTAGATGCCCTCCCATGGTTATGGGTCCAGCTGATTGGCTTCAAAAGTATGAAGATTCTGAACAAAAAATTCGAGAACATTTTCTTTTCTAGGATCCATCAATTGAAGAACCAGAACAAGTTAGGGTTGATATGCCACGAGGAATGAATAGAAAATCCATATTTTATGATCTACCTTATTGGAAGGATCTATTGATATGCCATCTATTAGATCCTATGCACATATTCAAAAATGTCACAGATTCTATATATAGACATATGTCAGACAAAGATAAAGACACTTTATCTTCAAGAAGAGACATTGCTCTTTCATGTACCAAATTTGATAGAAGACATTTGTGGCCAAATAGAGAAAATAAAACTTGTGCAGAAGCTCCATGGATTTTGAAAAAGAAAGAGCTAGATAAACTAAAAAATGTTATCCATACAATAAGGACACCTACTGGCTATGGCTCATCATTGAATAAAGCTTTCACAATTGATGGACATATCATTGGATTTAAAACACATGATTTCCATAATTTTATGAAGGTATCAACATAACTTAATTGTTATTGTTATCATATAATTACTATACTTTTTATGATATTTCATATTTAAAATAATGAACTAATCTCATTTTATTTGATAATTTGATAGCATATCATGCCCTTGGCGATTAGTGATCCAGGAGGATCCAAGAAGGCAAATTTTTTGAAGTCCTCAAATCTTAGCAAAACTAGCGCCATATCGAAGGGCTCATCGAGATGATTCCAACAGCGTTCGTTTCACCTCAAACAGAGTCCGTATGAGAAAGTTATCGCGTTCTGTTTAATGAGGTCGACATGCAAAATTGGCAAAAAGAGGTGCCACGTGGCACCACTGACAGGGTGACACGTGGAATCCATACTGTACAAAAATGATGACATATCACCACTAACAGGGTGACATGTGGCATCTGTACAGTACGGATGGATGATGTGGCAGTTGTATGGACAGATAGGTGGCAGTACAGTCCAATCATGATGCGACATGTGTCATGTACGAACGATGAGGTGGCAATCTAGTTAGCAGTACGGACCTATCCGAATGTGACACATTTTAGTATGGAGTTGACTGCGCAACTTAGTTGGCAATACGGCAGATGAGTTGGCAGCTGACTGGGCGTTGAGGTGGACCAATCCGGAACT
This sequence comes from Pseudotsuga menziesii, assembly GCA_001517045.1. Taxonomy (NCBI): domain Eukaryota; kingdom Viridiplantae; phylum Streptophyta; class Pinopsida; order Pinales; family Pinaceae; genus Pseudotsuga; species Pseudotsuga menziesii. The sequence goes on from LPNX010410186.1 coordinate 20,976, forward strand.
GCCACGTGGCAGCACCGAATTGACCAATATTGATTGAAGTTCACCAAAATGTTGCTGCTCCGCCAGTTTCGAACTCCTGACCTCCCATACCCTATCTCTGCACCTTTACTAACTGCACTGGTAGTGTTCCTTGTATAATGCATGGGAATAAATTTATTTAAAGTGGCGTTTCGAGCCCCAAAGGAGCCGGGGCTTAGCCCCGACCTTGGTTCTTCCTCCAGCGTGACTGGGAGCTCCGACCAGCACGGGAGCCCGTGCTCTATTTCAGCACATGTCAAATTATAAACTATATAAAATGGGTTATAAGTGGGTCTAAAAACAAGTTACTTTAAAACAAATTTGTTTTAAAAAGAAACCATATTGTGGGTTCAATGAACCATGTGGTTTTGGGGGAAAAGAATTTTATTGTAATATTATAAAAATATAAAATGTGGTTGGAATAGTTGTAACTATGTCAAATACATAATTTAAGAAGATCCTAACCAAGTGTGGGGAGTTGGGACCATATGCCTTCTTGGGCAAAATTTGTTGTAACTAAAGAATCATGAGGAGAATGTGGAGTGGGGAAAGCCAAGCCTATATAAACCCACTTAATTTCCATTTACATGGCATGCTTTGGAGTGGATACTTTGTAGCTAAAGGAGAGAAGGGAGATTGTGTAGCTCTACAGGAGGAAGGTACGAGTGCTTATACTCGTTTTACACCGTCTTCAGGCTTCGGAGTTGCTGGAAGCAGTCTTGTTGTGTTTTGAGCAGTGGTTCTCTTCCTGACCATTGTCGCCAAGGTATCATTGTATCATTGCCATGTATTTTTCCTTCATGCTGAGATTATAGATCGGCCCTCCTATTAAGAAGCAGGCCCGGAGATGTAGTCCATCCTGGACGAACTCTGTTATCAACTTGTTGTCTTTATGTGCGTATTGTCTATGTTGTTTGGTTCTCTTCTTATGGATTTGTGAGCTTCATTCATGATCTTTATGCAATTCATGTTAACGTCATAGAGTAGCAAAGATCTTGTTTTTGGATCATGTGGTATCAAAGCAGGCTTATTTGACATTGGATTGTGAGTGTGGATGCTCACAAGGGCTAAACTGCAAGCTGGTGAGGGTACATTAGAGCCTTACAATTCCGAGATCGGACATGCACACCAAAGGAGGAAGATGGATGCTAATGATGCCCGCATCGAGATGGAGGAAACCTTTCACAAGGTCTTCTACATGATGGCCGACAAGGTAGACAAGTTGATTGCGGACTATGAAGAACACATGGCAAAAGAAAGAAAAGGCAGTGAAGTAAAGAAGGAAGACAAAGAAGTGAAGGACGAAGGAAACACTTCAGTTAACCAAGGAGGAGGTGGCGAAGAGCCTCCTGAGCCTCCCTCTTCACCTTCAGCTTCAAGCACAAGTTCAAATGCTTCTTCCTCATCTCATTCTCAGCATTCCAAGGTTCCTCACAAAGAGCCTCAAAAGAAGCCCTTATTGAAGCTCGATGTGAAATTTGATTTGCCCATGTTCAATGGGGAAGCGAATGCAGAGAAGTTGAACAATTGGATAAGGAAAATTGAGGTCTATTTCCGAGTCCAGTAGATCAAAGAAGAAGATGTGAAGATTCAGTTGGCTTCACTTCGCCTGATAGGCACCGCACTTGTATGGTGGGAAAGCAAGCTTCAGCAAGGTAGCAAACAAATGGGCAATCTTCTCTCATCGTGGTCTGCTTTCATTTCTGCTTTACGTAAGCAATTTTATCCGTTGGGTTATGTTCAAAAGGCTATGATGGATTGGAAAAGTTTTAGACAAGGAAAGGGTTAGAGTGTTCAGAATTTTACTGAAGAATTTAAAAATAAAGCTCTAGAGTTGATTATTTCTTTAGATTCTCCTGACACTCTTTTGAAGTACATTGGTGCTCTTCATCATTATCTACGCCATACTTTGTTGTTGTTGAATCCTACTAGTGTGGATGAAGCAAGTGTTCAAGATACTCATCTTGAGAGCAGGGGGAAGCATTTGCAAGAAGACCATCCGAAGAAGCCTTTCAAGCCTAACAACAACCACAAGTCCAAAAAGAAAGACAAGAGCAAGAAGACAACTACTGCCAAGAAGGAAGGAGGAAAGATTCATTGCAAACATTGCGACACTGATGGGAATGATAAAGAAAGTTGTTGGAAGTTGCATCCTGAACAGAGGCCAAAGCATTATGGAGGCAAAAAGAAGAAAAAGACCATTGCAATAGCGCAACGAGATTTGGGTTCCGACTCAGGTGACGAAACCATGATTACAGCCGTGGGAATGCAAGGTAACAAAACTCCTCATACCGGTTCAAGTTCTACTCATGTTTCTAAAGAAAATGACACAAGAAGAAGTGTGTTGTTTCACATCAGAGTTGTGTCTAAGCATACAAAGATTGAAACATTATTTGATCTGGGTTCTCAAGTAAATTTGATCTCAGAATCAGTTGTTAAGAAGTTGGGCATACAGACTAAACCTCACCGCAACCCTTACCCTCTTGGATGGGTATGTGATAATGCTAAGCTACAGGTGACTAAGCAATGCGGGTTAAGGTTTTCTATTGCTTCAAAGTTGATCGATGAGGTGGAATTAGATGTTGTTCCTCTTGACATCTGCGGTATCATATTGGAAGCCCATACTTGTATGATCGAAAAGCAGTATTCTTTCGTCACGAGAACAAGTACCATCTCACCAAAAATGGGGTGGAGTACATTTTGAGAGCTCACAGCATGAAGGCTAACACCACTCTTGTTAGTGTAGGACAGATGAAGAGACTCATCAACACTAATAAGAGATACATGCTCATGGTTTTGAGAGCAAAAGATGCTGAAGCATCTGATGCTTTCAAAGGTTGTGATCCTTCTCATAAAAAGGCTATGATTGATATTGTGGCTAACTATGATGAAATGTTTCAGGAACCTATAGGTTTACCTCCCAAAAAGGAGATTCAACATGAGATTCATCTCCAGCAGGAAGCCCCTCTTCCTAATGTGGGCATGTACAGGTTGTCCGTAGTTGAAATGGCAGAGATTAAGAAGCAGGTTCAAGACTTGTTGGACCAAGGAGTGATCAGACCCAGCTCCTCTCCATGTGGTTCGCCGATTGTGTTGGTGATGAAGAAAGATGGCACATGGAGGATGTGCATTGACTATCAGTCTCTCAACAAGATCATGATCAAGAATCGATACCTGCTTCCTCACATAGATGACTTGCTTGACCAGTTGAAAGATGTTGTGTTCTTTACCAAGTTGGATTTGCGCAGTGGCTACCACCAGATCAGAATTGCAGAAAGTGATGTGTGGAAGACGGCCTTCAAGACCAAGCAAGGTCTATCTGAGTGGTTGGTGATGCCTTTTGGGCTTTGCAATGCACCTGCAACCTTCATGCGGGTAATGAATGTTGTTTTCCGGCCATTCTTAGATGATTTTGTCATTGTATACTTAGATGATATATTGGTCTTTAGCAAAACTTGGGAAGCATATGTGGGGCATGTAAAGCAAGTATTAGATACTTTGAAAAAGGAGAAATTGTATGTAAAATTGTCAAAGTGTGAATTTGGAAAAACTTCATTAGTTTACTTGGGTCATATTGTAGGAGGTGGAAATTTAAAAATTGATGCTTCAAAAGTTGATGTAATTGTCAATTGGCCTAAGCCTACTAACACTACTGAAGTGAGAACCTTTTTAGGAGCTGTTCAATATTGGAGAAGGTTCATTCAAAACTTCTCATACATAGCATCTCCTTTGCATGCCTTAACAAGTGTAAAGAAAGCCTTCCAGTGGGGAGGTAAGCAGCAGAAAGTCTTCGACACATTGAAGGGAAATATTAGCACCGCCCCAGTCCTAGCCTTGCCTGATTTGCAACAACCATTTGAGATAGAGACAGATGCTAGTGGATATGCCATGGGGGCAGTATTAATGCAGCACCACAAGCCTATTTGCTACCATTCAGAGACTTTTACTCAAGCAGTGATCAACTACCCCACCTATGACAAAGAGTTGTATGCTTTGGTTCAGAGTGTCAAGAAGTGGAAATAGTACTTGATGGGTAAGGAGACGATCATCCATACCGATCATCATCCCTTGCAGTATCTCCAGTCCCCGACTAAGCTCCATCAAGCTTGTCATTTTAGGTGGATGGGATTCCTTCAACAATTCCATCTAGTGATCAAGTACAAGAAGGGTACTAGTAACAAAGTGGCAGATATGCTCTCTAGACCTCCTATTGTTGCATCTATTGTTTTGAAAAATGATTCTTTGTCCCATGAAAGTTATATTGAGCAGTATGCTACTGATGATGATTTCAAGGAGATTTATTAGAAGCTAACCAATGGCACACAGGTGGAAGACTACTATTTGTAGGGAAATTTGCTCTATCATTTGGGCAAGTTATGTGTTCCTATCAGTGAAAGAGTCCATGTAATATGAGAAGCTCATAATTCTCTTCTATCAGGGCATTTTGGGGTAAGTAAGACTTTGGCTCATTTGCAGAGACTTGTGTATTGGCCTCACATGAAAGACATTGTAACAAAATATGTAAAGGGGTGTGTGATGTGCTCTACTTGTAAGCCCACTAATAGAAAATTGGGGCTGTACTCACCACTTCCTGTTCCTTCCCATCCTTGGGAAAGAAATTCCATGGATTTTGTGGGGGGTTTTCCTATGTCTAGGAGGGGTCATGACTACTTGTATGTGGTCATGGATAGGTTTAGCAAGATGTGTATTCTTATGCCATGTAAAAAGCAGGTCACTGCAGAGCAGGCTGCTTCTCTTTTCTTTCAGCATGTATGGGTTCACTTTGGACTCCCTACGTCCATTATCTCGGATCGAGACTCCTGATTCCTTGGAGAGTTTTGAACAAAATTATGGTGTATGATGGACACCAAGCTGAAGAGTAGCACCGCTTTCCATCCACAAACTGATGGACAGACAGAGGTAGTTAATAGGACAGTTGTCCATTTGCTTTGAGGCTACTGCAACAAGCATCCTAAGTTATGGGATGAATAGATCCAGTATGTGCAGCATGCCTACAACAGGGCTATGCATTCTTCCACTCAGAGCTCTCCATTTGAGACATGCTTTGGGTACTTTCCAAAGACTCCATTGGACTTGAATTATGGGAGAGAGGTTGATTCAAGCACTTCCAAGGATGAATACAAAGCCCGCAGGTTCATTCAGAGAGTTCAACGGGTACATCAAGTAGTGCAAGAGAAATTGGAGAAGAGTCAAGCCCAGTACAAGGCTCACCATGACAAGCATAGAGTTGATCATCAGTTTCGGGTGGGAGATCAAGTGTGGCTTCACATCAGCAAGGAGAGGATGAAAGGAGAAGGCAAGAAGCTCAAGCCTATTAGATATGGTCCCTTCACCATCTTGGAGAAGATTGGGATGAATGATTTTCACTTAGAGCTACTTCCATACATGGAGATTGTAGAAATTCAGGCCTGCAGTAGATTAATTTCACCCACAACAATTAACAATTGATCATGCAAAATTATCAACAATGGAGACTGAATATGGAGCTGT
>LPNX010410186.1:30117-56174 GCA_001517045.1 Pseudotsuga menziesii
TTCTAAGCTCCAGCAACCAGAGCTTGGTATTTGGAAGGTTTGATGGTGCCCATCATCACCAGCTTGTCTTGTTCCTGTGTGAGAGATTCCATGAAATCTGCAAGGCTAGGCATCTTCCAGGTTCGAGCTGTCAGTTTTTTGGCGTAGAAGGTCGAAACAAAGACTGAGTAATCAGGCCCTAGCTTCAAGAGGATGGAAAATACGAGCTGCTCATCTTTCTTTTCAATACCACAGTGTTTCAGCTGCAAAACTAGTGCTTTGAACTTGGAGAAATATAGATGCAGGGATTCAAAATTACTGGGACTCAGGGAGATCAGCTCATTTTCGATCTGGTATCCCCTCATCTCATCTGTCTTTCCAAAGAGTTTAGAAATTTTTTCCCATACTTGATCCGGTGAAGTCAATCCATCGAGATGGAAAAGGAGGTCTCGGGAAATACTGAGACATAGGAGGCCATAGGCCTCATCTCTCCGATTGTGCCATTTGATATTCTCTGCAGCAGCATTGGGATCTGCTTCTGTAGCCATAGTCACCCTGTAGAGGCCTTTCTCTCTCAACAAGATCTCCATCTTTGCTTTCCATTCAAAATAGTTGAAGGGAGTGAGGATAGTTTTCTGTGAATCCATAGCTTTAGAAAATCTGTCCCGGCTGTCAGGAGAAGGCTCCCAGTCTTGATGTCGAACCTGCAAAACAATTTTTGGAGGAGAGTAACAACCTACAATGGCTCTGATACCATGTAGAAATTCAGGCCTGCAGTAGATTAATTTCACTCACAGCAATTAACAATTGATCATGCAAATTATCAACAATGGAGACTGAATATGGAGCTGTAACACAAAATTATATTAACTGAGTGTACAATAGCCAACCCTGTAATAACATAGGCTGCTGAATATATAGAATACATGAGCAAATCGAATGCATAAGGAAGCATCGAAATCTAGCATAAAGCAGGCTTACCCAAAATAGGCAAATCCCCCATAGGTGTAAAAAGCTGATCCCAAATCTATCAAGGACCCCACGAATTAGAAAGAGCGCATGGGCAAGCTAAAGAGTGGAGGAGGAATAGGAAACAAAGCTGATTCACCTCACCTAGTCTTGCTTTCCTATGTGCCTTAAAACACTGAAAAAGCAGGGAATAAAGCAGAAAAGGCAGAAGGGCACCTAGGAGGCTAGGAATAAAGCAGATTTGATTCCCAGGACTTTCCCAAGCACTCCATGAGTCAATAATTGCAAGTTTGACCTCTATGGATAGGCAATTATCAACTTGCACATGGTGGGACTCATGGACTAGGCAAATAAGACAAAATAAATGAAATAATGTCTAAGTGGGTAAATACTATGGGTTGATTATTCTAACAGAGATCTACTCAGTGGTGAATGTGGAGAACTTGAAACTCTATGAGCCTCCCATGATCATGGATGAAAGGGAGAATGTCTCATTGCCATCAGTTGATGAATTTGCTCCTGAGTACATGGATAAGCTAAAGGAAGATGTCATCTTGGATAGAAGAACAAGGACTTCTCACAGAGGTGATGTTGATTATCTTCGAGTGGGCATCAGAGGCACTCATCCAAGCAAATCCAAGTGGATCGAGAAGGAGAAAGTGAGGGAGGAATTCCCTCACCTATCTGTTGATTAGTAAAGGCTTTTGGAGGCCAAAAGCTTCTTAGTGGGGAGGAATGATCTAGGAGGATCCAAGAAGGAAAAAAAATTAAGTCCTTCAATCTCAAAAAAACCAGTGCCAGATCGAAGGACTCGTCGATATGATTCCAACGGCGTTTGTTTCACCTCAAACAAACTTCGTATGAGAAAGTTATCGCATTCTATTCTATGAGGTCAACAGGCAAAATTGGCAAAAAGAGGTGCCACGTGGCACCACTGATAGGGTGACACGTGGCATCCATACTATACAAACATGATGACATGGCACCACTAACATGGTGACATGTGGCATCTGTACAGTACAGACGAATGACGTGGCATTTGTACGGACAGACAGGTGGCAGTACGGTCCAATCAGGATGCGACACGTGTCATGTACAGACGATGAGGTGGCAATCCAATCAGCAGTACGAACCAATCTGAATGCGACACGTGTTAGTATGAAGGTGACTGCACAACTTAGTTGGTAGTACGGCAGATGAGTTGGCAGTTAATTGGGCATTGAGGTGGAACAATCTGAAACTACCACGTGGCAGCATCGGATTGGCCAATATTGATTGAAGTTCACTAAAATGTTGTTGCTCCACCAGTTTCAAACTCCTGACCTCCCATACCCTATCTCTGTGCCTTTACCAACTGTGATGGTAGTGTTCCTTGTATAATGCATGGGAATAAATTTATTTAAAGTGGCATTTTGAGCCCTAAAGGAGCCAGGGCTTAGCCCCGACCTTGGTTCTTCCTCTAGCGTGACCGGGAGCTCCGACCAGCATGGGAGCCCACACTCTATTTCAGCACATGTCGAATTATAAACTATATAAAATTGGTTATAAGTGGGTCTAAAAACAAGTTACGTTATAACAAATTTGTTTTAAAAAGAAACCATATTGTGGGTTCAATGAACCATGTGGTTTTGGGGGAAAAGAATTTTATTGTAATATTCTAAAAATATAAAATGTGGTTGGCATAGTTGTAACTATGTCAACTACATAATTTAAGAAGAGCCTAACCAAGTGTGGGGAGTTGGAACCATATGCCTTCTTGGGCAAAATTTGTTGTAACTAAAGAATCATGAGGAGAATGTGGAGTGGGGAAGCGAAGCCTATATAAACCCACTTAATTTCCATTTACATAGCATGCTTTGGAGTGAAGACTTTGTAGCTAAAGGAGAGAAGGGATATTGCGTAGCTTTGCAGGAGGAAGGTACGAGTGCTTATACTCATTTTACACCGTCTTCGGGATTCAGAGTTGCTGGAAGCAGTCTTATTGTGTTTTGGGCAGCGGTTCTCTTCCTGACCATTGTCTCCAAGGTATCATTGTATCATTGCCATGTATTTTTTCTTCATGGTGAGATTATAGATCGGCCCTCCTATTGAGAAGCAGGCCCGGAGACGTAGTACATCCTGGACGAACTCTGTTATCAACTTGTTGTCTTTATGTGCGTATTGTCTATGTTGTTTGGTTCTCTTCTTATGGATTTGTGAGCTTCATTCATGCTCTTTATGCAATTCATGTTAACGTCATAGAGTAGCAAAGATCTTGTTTTTGGATCAATTAGGGGGGATTCATGCCTTACCGCTGATTTGAGGAGTGCCATAAGCCGATTGTCAGCATTTACACAGTATAGGTCATGAAATGTTTATGTATGTACGAGAAAGTTGTAATGCATTGCATTTTTACTGTCATTAGTTGTTCATATTAATTTACCAATGTTATATTAGGTGGGTGTCCTCCAAGGAGATCCATGAGGGTGAATTAAGAAGATGGAAGAACGAAATTGCAGAAATTGTATGTTTATTGGAAAATGAGCTCCCTACAAGTTTCATGGACCTTCAAGTTCATCTACTTATACACCTAGTAGATGACATTGAAATGACGGGTGTTGTATCAACAAGGTGGATGTTTTTCTTTGAGAGGTATATGAGAACACTAAAAAGATATGTCCAACAAAAGGAACATCTAGAGGGTTGCATGGCTGAAGGATATGTATTGAATGAAGCATTTTTCTTTCTATGTGAATTCCTTCGTAAATATTATGAAGATGGTCCACGAATATGGGATGAAGCATGTGCAGTAGATATTATAGATGGAGAGAAACCTCAATCTAATGGTGTTCACGTAGAATTTGCTGAGTAAAATAATGATCTTTGTGGTTATTTTTCCAATCATTTACTCTATAAAATTATTATTTTTAAAAAATATAATAATGGCATTTGAAATTTGAAAATGTACATGTTGATTTTCAATAGGTGTTGATGAACGCATTATGTTTGACAAGTTCGTTCTTTACCACATGGATTGTATGAATAAATGGATTGAATTGTATGAAAAGAAAGGGAAGAAGTTTTAGAAGCAAGGAGACAATTTAAGAGATCAAACCCAAGGAATACACAACTTCCCATGGATTTTTCTAGGGAATGGGGCAAAGATTACACATTACAATGGGTTAGTGAACAAATTCAAAATCAAATAGATGAAGAAGGAAATGATGCAAATATAACAGAAGATGAGATCAACATGTCTAGAGGATGTGAAAGAAAGGTACATGTATAAATCTCACAAAATATTTTTTTACAAAACATTGTTGACACTATTGACAATTTAACAATGCATATATAGTTGTTTTTCTAGTTGAACTAAAACAAATGGTCTAATACAGTTGAGGAGATATCCTGCAATGTGGCCATATGGTTGACACTATCGTGTGGAAAGAATAGACTTAAAAAGACTCTCCTTTGATTGTGGTGTCATGGTTGATTTCAGCAATTAAGTCGAGCAAGTTTAAAAGATAAAAATATTATTGAAGGGAATCTTTAGTATGTTGGAAAAATCCAAGAAATTATTGAGTTGGATTACCTATCTTTCAAATGTTGTATTTTTAAATGTAGATGGTATGAGGCATTTGAGAGGACACAAAGACATGATACCCATAGTGGACTATTTTCTATATATTCCTTGAGGTACCTACCAGAAGACAAGGAGCCCTATGTCTTACCAATTCATTGTGAGTGGGTATTATTATCAATATAACATAACTATAATCACAAGAATCAATAGTTATATACGATATGTTAATTCGTAGTGTATTATGAATATAAATGTGCATATTGATTAAAAATTATACTAGCATGTCTAATATATGATTATGGTTCACGTGCAGGTGTTTTTCTATGAAGATATTCTGGATCCAAAGTGGATATTTGTCATACATTATGATCCAAGGTTAAGACATGTATTTGATGATGCCTCAATGAATATTGAGCAAAACAATGATATCCAACCAATTCCAGATGAGAGATTAGTGAACAATGAAGAAATGACCACCCATGGTGATGTTCAAGATGAAGATGTTTAAATACAAGAAGCTGAAGATGAAGATGTTCAAGCACAGCATGACAACATTTTTCATGCCATTAATCAACATGATCCAAAGCTAGATGAGAATCAAGATGGTGCAAATCAATTCGACGATATGGAGTTAGAAGAAAGTGAAGATGAAGATGATTATAATACCATTAAGGTCACTAACATTTTTTCGACAACAACTAAATGTCATTACAACCATTTAGGTCATATTAATATGTCTCTCACATGTCATTATGAACATTTAAGTTCCATTAGGATCAGTCTGTATCAAGAATTATTATGACATGCATCATCATCGTGGGAATCGATGTTGTCATCATCATCATCATCAATGCCATATGGTACATCAACATCATCTTGATCATTATCCTCATTATCATCCTCATCTTTAGCATTAAGTACATCATTAACAAAATCATCACCATCATTGTCATTATGGCCACTCATATGCCATTAGTGTTCTTAATCACTCATCGCCATTAGGATTCATGTCATGTAATTGTTAAGGTCATTTATATGTCGTTACAGTCATTTTGATGTTAATAGGGTCATTTAGATGTCGTTACAGACATTTTGGTGCCATTAGAATCAATCAGGATCCAAAAGTGTGACCACATGCATAATCATCGTTGACATCCACATCATCATCATCATCATACAATAAATCAACATCATTTTCATCATTGTATTCATCATCAATATAATTGCAATAATAATGAGCAAGGAACCCTACTACCTGATAGGAATGGATGATATAGTCTTATATTTATCAAATCATATCCATACACTCCATCATAATTATCGTAATGCGTCATCGCCATGTTGTTAGGGCCAATAAAATGCCATTAGGGTCTATAAAATGTGTTAGGACACTCAAATGCCATTAGAGAATTTTAGGTGACATTAAGGTAATTTACCCCTCATAAGGATTAATCAATATCCAAAAGTGCCATGATTATGATCATTTAGGTGCCACTATGATAAATCAAGATCCAAAAGTACTATCACATAAATCGTGATCATTGACATCGACACTGACATTGATCATTGGCATTGACATTGATAAATCTGACGTTATGTCGGACGTTTTCCAAATATAATTCCTAGCTCTAAACCTAGGGCAATTCCTATTGTTAATCCAGACATTTTTTGGATCCTATTCTAGGAGTTATATGGGATGCTTTTTTGGACGATAATTGGGATGCCAATTGGGACGCTAATTGGGACTTTAATTGAGATGCTAATTATCATCCAAAATAGCGCCAACTTTTAAATTGGGACGCTAATTGGGATGCTACATGGGACAACAATTTGGATGCTAATCGGGATGCTACATGGGATGACAATTTGGAAGTTATTTGGGATGCTAATTGGGACACTAATGATTCGTCCAAAATAGTGCCAACTTTTAACTTGGGATGCTAAATGGGATGCTAATTGGGATGCTACTTGGGACGTTATTTGGGACGCTTCTTGAGACGCTAATTGGGACACTATTTGGGACGCTAATTAGCATCCAAAATAGCACCGAATTTTAAAAAGGGATGCAAATAACGCCATTAAAAGTGCTATCCTATGGAAAAGCGTCCACTTTGTCCAAAAAATGATGAAAAATACACTAAAATTGATAGTGTACGCTAAAAAGGAAGCTAAAAGAGGCGCTAATCATAGGGTTTTGTTGTAGTGGTTTATGCAAGGTACCATGTGGGTAAGTTTGATGATTTTATAGATTTAGAGGAAGTGGATCATGAGGATGTCAAGATGAGGCTGTTTGTACATAGTTTTTCTGGGGAAGCCAAGAAATGGTATAAACATTTACCTGCTAGGTCTATTCCAAACTTTACAGATTTCCAAACAAGTCCATTACAAGTCCTATCCCAGTACAATAATATTAACAATGGAGGTTTTGAGTCATCCCATGAGTTTTCCAGTAGGTTCATGAAATTCTATAATTCAATACCTACCGATATTAAGCCTTCACCTGGTGCTGCTAAACTTCATTATGCCGAAGCCTTTGATAATGATTTTGCATTGTTGTTGAGAGAAATAAAATCAGCTACTCTTCCTGCTATGTTTACAGATGCCTTAGAAGTAGAAGCCAATATGATGGTGTGTGGGAAGATAAAACAAAGAGTAGATGTTTATCGGAGGAAAGGTAGAGAAGAAATTCCCTCCACCTCTTCGGTTTCTTCATCTAATGATATAAAATTTGAGATGATGTTGAAAAACAATGGAAAAGTTAATGGTCATGATAAATGTGGACACTAGGCCAGTGAATCGAGAAAAGAATGAACCTCAGATCAGAAACCCCAATTTTAGAAGGATCAATCCTCCTCCACTCCCACAGAATAGACAAAGAGACATGAGGAATCCAAGAAACCAAGAATATTAGCAAATAAGACCACCTTTCCCTGAAAATTATGTGGTTGATGATGATGGTGCAGAGTCTATTGAAGACCATATTCATCATTTTGGTGATTTATATTCTAAAATGTATTTGACTGAGGAATAACATAATATGTTTGCGTAATAAGATGATAATAATTTGGAGGAGGAGTTGGAACAGTATCATAAGGAGTATATGCATGCTGTAGATGATGTTAGAAAGATCAAATTGAGGAGTAGAGATGTTTCTATAAATAAAGGAAGGTTAAATCCAAATCAGCCTTCCATTAGTCAGATAAATACAGAAAAAAAGAAATGAAAAACAAAAAGAACCCGTTGTACATAAAGATATTGAAAATAGAACTGAGAAAATAAAAGAACCAAAACAAACAACACCTATGGATGTAGATAAAATTTCTTCCATCTTTAATCTACAAAGTGAACTTTCTAAGTTGAATATTTCAATTCTTTTTAATGAACTGCTCAGAAATCAGGAATATAGAAATACAATAAAAAAAATGATCAGAAATCAGAGAGAAACTCACCCTGATATTTTGGAACTGACAGATGACAATCCCACTATTGTCTTGGGGTCTAAGTTTGATAGTGTGGATAGTGAGGAGGAAGAAGTACCACCTTTTTATATGAGTTTAAATGTGTATGACATGGTGTTGCATAATGCTATGTTAGATTCATGTGCTTCACATAATTTGATGCTTAAAGGAGTGGTAGAAATTTTGGGGTTGGATATTACAAGGCCTTATAAAGTTCTGTATTCTTTTGATTCTAAAAGAGTTAAATGTCCAGGTTTGATAAAAGACATGGTAGTATCCTTGAATAAGTTACCATCTAAAACTATGGTCATGGATGTTGTTGTCGCTGATATCCCTCCCAAATTTGGTATTTTGTTGTCAAGGTCTTGGACTTCAAAATTTTGCAAATGGATATGTCTTATGCTACAATTCCCGTTCTCAATGAAAACAAGAGACTGTACAGTGAAAAAATATCACCTTATGTTGTAAACAGTCAAGATCAGCATGAAGTTCATCATGTTTATGCTGTTGATACAGACTTAGGGTCATCTATTTTCTTCAATGATGTGTCTCCTTGTGATTCAAAAGTTGTTGTGTCAAATAAATGTAAAAAGGATAAAAAGGAAATAAGTGAACATGAATCTTTGGAAAGAAAACAAAAGGAAGGAGTGTGGAGAATGTATTTTGATGGGTCTGTGGCTAAAGTGGCTGGTGGTGTAGGTGTCTATATAATTTGTCCCATTATATATTTTAAAGCTTATTCTTACAAGTTTACCTTTGAATGCACTAATAATGTAGTAGAATATAAGGATTTGTTGTTGGGTTTGCATGCATTGAAGGATCTGGGAGATAAAAGAGTCCAAGTTTTTGGAGATTTAGAACTTGTGATAAATCAGGTGAATGATAGCTATCAGAATAAGCATCCCAAAATGAGAGCTTACAAGAATGAAGTGTGGGATATGTTTGGGAATTATTTCATTGAACACAGTGTCCAAGTGATTCCTAGATATGATAATACAGTGGCTGATTCTCTGGCAACCGCTGCTGGAAAATTTGAAACTCCTACTGTAGGTAAAATGAAGTACAAAGTTGACATTATAAACATGCCTTCCATACCAGACAATACTAAATACTGGCGGGTTTTTGAAGATGATATGCAAATTAAAAGGTTTTTAGAACTGTCTGGTGAATTTGTGAATACGCGCATAAACGATGAAAGTGCTGACTCTGAGAATTTTCAAGATGTTGATGGAAATGAAGAAGGGATTGTTGAAACAAATAAGTTGAAAAGCTCTTTCGGAGGAAAAGATATAGTCCAATTAAAAATTAATCATATCCCCAAAGGTTTGATTCCCTTAGAGAAACTTTTCGACCAAAACGATGTTGGCAGAGATCCTACGATCAAACCTGCTGAAAACGCTATTGAAGATAAGAATATTGGTATTGAGGATAATCCCAGAATTGTGAGGTTATCCAAGAAATTGCCTACCGAAGGAAAAGATGAATATGTGAAACTAAGGAAGAAATACACAGATGTATTTGCGTGGAGTTACGATGGCCTCAAAGTGTATGACACTTCCATTGTACAACATGCTATTCCAATAAATTCTAGAGAAAAACCATTTAGGCAGAAGCTCAGAAGAATTAATCCAATGTTATTGCCTATCGTTGAGAAGGAGATCAAAAAATTGTTCGATGCAAAAATCATTGTAACCCTAATATTTTCAATATGGGTTGCTAATTTGGTGCGTGTTAGAAAGAAAAATGGAGAAATAAGGTTGTGTGTGGATTTCAAAAATTTTAATAAAGTATCTTTGAAGGACAATTACCGTTTACCAAATATGGACCATATTTTTTGCAAAAAGTGGTGGGTTCAGAGAGAATTTTTGCTATGGATGGGTTTTCAGGTTACAATAAGATAAACATGCTTCCTAAAGATCAGGAGAAAAATACTTTCACCACACCATGGGGTACCTTCATGTATGCAAAGATGCCTTTTGGATTAATGAATGCGGGAGTCACTCTCCAACGTGCTATGGGTATTGCTTTTGCAGATGAAAGAGATAGGTTTGTGGTGATTTACATGGATGATATTACTGTATATTCTAGATTTGACAAGGAGCATATCAGACATTTGGAAAGGGTTTTCCTTAAATGAAAAAAGTATGGCATTTAATTAAATCCACGGAAGTCAAATTTTTCTCTAGAAGAAGGAAAACGTTTGGGCCATATTATTTCCAAAGAAGGTATAAGGATTGATCCAGACAGGGTGAGTAGCATTTTGAAGGTAGAAGAGCCAAGAAGTAAGAAGGATGTACAATATTTCATTGGACATGTAAATTTCTTGAGAAGATTCATTCCTAGCTTTGTTGAGATCCTAATGAACATTACTAATATGCTGAGAAAGGATCATGAAATAAAATGGACAGTGGAAGCTAAGAAATATTTCAAAGATATAAAGCAAGCCATTGCAAAAGATCCTATGTTGGTAAGTCTAGATTTTGATAAAGATGTTTTGGTATTCTCGTATGCTTCAGAGCATACTGTGGTAGCTGTTTTGTTACAGAAGAAAAAACCAAGGTGAAGAACATTCTATAGCATTTTTCAGTAAGATATTAAGAGATGGAGAATTAAAATATGATATAATGGAAAAACAAGCATATGCTTTGGTTAAGGCCTTAAATGATTTCAGAATTTAGATTCTCCATTCACATGTAATTGCATATGTTCCCAGCAGTGTGATGAAGAGTATACTTACACAGCCAGATCCAGAAGGGATAAGAGATAAATGGATTGCCGTGCTTTTGGAATATGACATAGAAATTACGCCCACAAAGTTGAATACAGGACAGGGATTGGCTAAAATGATGACTGACTCTCATTGTGATTCTCTGCAGCTAAATTTTTTGACTAGCCAATCAAATCAATTGGACACAGAAGCACAGGTGATGCCTGATTTTTCTATCTCTCCTTGGTATGCTGATATTGTTTATGTGTTGCAGAATTTACAAACTCCTATAGGGTTAAGCAAAACTAGAGCAAGGTCTGTGAAGCTGAAGGCTGCAAAATTGTGTATTATAAATAAACATCTTCATTGGAAGGATCTAGGTGGAGTATTACTAAACGTTCTTTTGGAAGATGAAGCTCAACAAATAGCAAAGGAGTTCCATAAAGGAGATTGTGGGGGACATCATTCTTGGAAGGTAAATGCAAATAAAATTCTGAGAGTGGGATTTTATTGGCCTTAATTGTTTTTAGATGTGTATAAAGAAATCACCAGATGTCATCAGTGCCAAATTTTTTATGGGAAGAGGAAGGTGGTTTCACTCCCTCTCAACCCTATATCAGTAGAAGCACCTTTCCAACAGTGGGGGTTGGATTTCATTGGGGAAATAAATCCAAACTCCTCAAGACATCATAAGTGGATTTTAACAACAACCGATTATTTTACAAAGTGGATTCAAGCAATTCCCACTAGAAGAGCTACAGAAGTAGTAATAATGGATTTTTTGGAGAGTAATATTTTAGCAAGATTTGGTTGTCCTAAAAGAGTTGTAACAGATAATGTAGCTACTTTTAAGTCTAAAAAGATGATTAATTTCTTCCATAAGTATCAATATAAGTATAAATCATTCTACTGCATATTATCCATAGGGTAATGGATTGGCATAATCCTCTAAAAAAAGTATGGTGAGGATAATTAAGAAGCTGTTGGAAGAGAATAAAAGAGCATGGCATAAAAAGATGAAATATGCCTTACGGGCTGACATAATTAGCACAAATAGGGCTATTGGAATGTGACCATTCCAATTGGTGTATGGAGCTGAAGTGATTTTTCCAGCATCTCTAGGAGTACCAGTTATGAAAGTGTTATAGGACCAACATCATGAGCCTAATCATATGTAAAGGAGAATAAACCAGATTATTGAGCTAAGTGAACTGAGGGATAAAGCATATGATAAGGTAGAGATACATCAGGAGAAGATGAAGAATACCTTTGACAGAAGAGTAAAATAGGACATTTTCCAGATTGATGACTTGGTGTTAAAATGGGATGCTCCACAGGAATACAAAGGAAAGCATGGTAAGTTTGATCATTTATGGGTAGGTCCATACATCATTGCAGCACACAAGGGCAACAATGCTTTTATTTTACGGTATCAGCATGGGTCACAGTATGAAGGAGGCCCAGTGAATGGGAGATTTATGAAACCTTACTTAGAATGAGGGGAAGGATTTTATGTATTATAGTGTAAATATTTTTATTTTCAATCAGTGCAGATGGTGAACCAGAAGATTTGAAGACTGCAGAGAAGGCCCTAAGATCAGAAGAGGTAACCATTTTTCAGTTTCTATTTTCTTTCAGAAAGACAAAATAAAATAAAAAGACTTAGGTTGTTAATGGATTTGGCAACTGGTCTACGGGGTTCTTTTCTAACTCGCTGGGTGGATATCATCCCTAGTGGAGCCAGCTATTAGCACCATATTTGAAAATTTTTGGATTATTGAAGGGTTTGGGAAATGACCTTATTTGAAAATGTTATGAAGGTGCCCTTGAAGTTAATAAGGGTGCATGAATCATTCGTAGTGGATCATGGGATGATGAAAGGGTTTGGATCCATAGTGGTGGATCGTTCTACCCTTTGGAATAAGCAACAGTGGAAATGAGGTAAAGAGTGTCATGAATCGACGGTTCAGATTGAAGAGGGTGAAGATCAACGATGAAAAAACATTTCACAGATCAGATATGTAAGGCAAAAGGCAGTTTTTAGATTTGTGGAGTTTGTTAAATGGGAGCGATGTTCAAGGGTTGAGATTGATCCAAATCTAGATCAATGACACTAAATCATTTCATGCGGTGAACACACCCTGACAAAGAAGCTTTTTCAAATAGCGGAATGAGTTAAACGGGTGGAAAGATCAGACGGTAGAGATAAGAGCGGAGATAGATCTACGGTGTGGAGTAATTCTATGGATTGAACTAGCATAGACAAGGTTAGGATTTCAATCCGTGGAAAGTAGTAAGGGCCGCAAAGGTCGAAAGTTGTGACGAGAGTTCAAGCTTGATCAATGGATAAGAAGCATTCTGCAATCAGAACTTGCTCACTCGATTAGATGAAAAAGGATTGGAGGAATATTAAAGTTCTCAATGTTGAATGGTCTCGATGAAAGTAGTTTAGAGATCGATGGTTGATGTTGATTTCCCCAAATCAAGCTATGCAGGTTGATAGTGTTGAGTGTTGGTATGAATATTTTGCGTATCAAAGGCTTAGACCGCAAAGATGAACAGATCTACGGTATAGATTGCATGAAGAATCACCAGGGTTATGCAATATAAAAAACTATAAAAGCATCTATGTGGATTTGAAAAAGATTTGTCTTTCCTTATCTTTGAAATTGAAAAATACCCTGACTATGTGCAGAACACCAGTGTTGACAAATCAGAGAACTGTGCGAAGTGATGAGGTGGGAATTTTCAAACCTTCTGAGTATTTCTGGAATGGATAGAATGAGGAAGTAGGGGTTTCTTATCAGACAGATGAGAAGAGTTTTGAAGATTAAAATGCTTAAATTGTTGATACTATCCTAATGAATGATACAATTGAGACAGCTAAGAACAGGTTGAAGGTTCTTAAGGACCAGGGTAGTGATACACGTGGTGTTTTTAAATCCTTATTTTAATTTTTCTCTATCAACCAGACCCCTAACTTCCCTGATTTTGTTGAATACTGCGTAAGTAATTATTCTGAAACTGAAGGAGTCGTTATGGATAGAATTAAGTCTAAAATCCTATGCCCTATTGATTCCCCCTCCATTCACAAAGCCCTAGCTGTTCCACATGAGTTTGTTCATTTTTCCCAGGAATACAAAGAGGAGATTATCATTCAGTTTTTCCATGAGTGTGCAAATGAAATTAAGGAAGCCTTTATGAAATCATGTTCCAAACCTGATGGTGAGATCCTAAGTTTGTCCTATCCAATTGAACTATATCTATTTAATGAAGAATCCCAATCCTATGTAACTCTGGCCAGTCATTTTTTAGGTTTAGATACTAATGGCCATGTAACAGAGCCATTGTTGAGTCTACTATTTGTCCTGATTACTTGTCCTATTGAACATGAATTTCCAGGATAGTCCTTTCAGTCTTGCTGCCTTAAATTTCATGAGTTTCTAGTTGAAAACATTCATTCTCAGTTAGTTAACTTCCACGATACTAGGGTTTTCCAATATCAGTCTTTCTTACTGAGGATGGTTTTGTCACACCATCAAGACAAATTTCAGTCTCCTGAGCGGGTGCTCACAGATGAAATGACCATGAATTATAGCAATTTTATGAATGATTTGATGGCCGAAGTCTACAACATATTCTTTCAGGAAAGAATGCCTAGGGTGTTTCCATAAATGAGGGAACTACTGTAGCTCTCCCCTAGCAAAATGGTAGGATATTGGTTCCTTACAGAGGCAGAAACTATTATAAGGTTGTATGGGTTTTTGCATCAGCCCTATGTTCTCCCATCTTTCCTGACCGTTAGTATTTTCTCTTTGCAATTTCTCAGATAGAATCTTACAGTAGAATAAGAACACATCCTAAGCTTCAGGAAGAGTTTCGACATGAAATTTCCTTGGGAAGCAGGGCCATATGTTGTAAAGAGTAGAGCTTCCTTTCCAGTAATTGATAATATGCTTAAGAGTATGGGGTTTTCTTTGGGAGTTGTAATCAATTATGATCCTCATCAGATGATCTCAAAGAGGATAAAATCCAATAAAAACAAACCTTTTGAGCACACTGAATTAGCTATACTCAGGGAGGCAACTAATTGGGAGGATTACCCAAATTAGGCACTAGAAAATGTCTACATGGAAATGGATTATGTGTCTTCCTTACTTGGAAATAATTCTCCTCCCATGGATCTCTGTGATGTAGTTGCAGCTGCTGGGAATGTTTCATATTTAATAAGCTTTTCAGAGAATACCAATAAGAGAGAGCATGCAGATCCCATGGACACTGAAGAAGTAGGCACTGCCAGTACCCCTAAGAGACAGAAAGTTGAACAAGAAAAGAAAATGGTGCAGGTGAAGAATGGTAGTATGAAAGGGTAGGTGAAGAAGAGAAATGTAAAGAGAAAATAGAAACAAGAAGAGTCCAAAGCAGCTAGGTTAGAGCTTCAGGAGTATGTATTTGATGGGAAAACTCCAAAAAAGTATGCATCTAAAGAAGATTGGATGAACACTTATAGAGAGAAGGTTGATAAAGCTTTTGACGAGATAGTCAAATTATATGAGCAGATAAAACAATTTCCCAAGACAGATGTAACATTGAAAGCTGTAAGGGATCATTTTAAAGATTCCCTAAGTCAGGCCATGACTATGGGTAATAAAGTATCTGAAGTAAATGTGAACTTAGTAAATATTCCCACTACAGATATAATACGCCTCAATAGAGAAACCAGTGACATCTTAAAAACAAGATTGCTGAAAGCTACAATACGGGTGTCCAAACTGGAGTCAAATAAAAAGAAGACTTAGGAGCTTCTAAGGAAGGAAAGGGTTGAAAACAAGGCCCTTAGGATCAAAATCATGAAATTGCAGGATGATTTACTGAAAGATGAAGGGAAGTTAGACCAAGGAGGAGCAGCTCAAAAGCTGCTAGATGAAAAAGAAAAAGAGGTTCAGATACTGAAGAAGAAATTTAAGATCCCTTCTACTCAACTCATTCAGACATCTGAGTTCACTGAATTTGAGAAGGAAAAAGAGGCTTTAAGTACTAAGCTGAATAATTTCAAATCCAAGCTTTTGAAGCTTGAGGAGAAAGATAAACAATGGGATAAGGAGGCTAAGTTTCTAAAGGAAAGTGAAGAGGATTTAAAGGTTAGGCTAGTAGCCAAGGAAAAGGAGCTAGAAGAGAAATGTCAAGAGGTGGAAATTCCAGCCACTATTCCCAATCTAGAAACAGAGACCACCTCCTTGTCTAATGCTATGTCACAGGTAAAGCTAAGGGATGTGGAGCTTATAGGATTAAAGCAGTAAAACCAGAATTTAGAAGACATGGCTTTGAAAAAAGAGGAAGAGAATAAGAAGTTAGAGGAAAGATGTCAGGAATTGATAAACCAAAATGCCAATTTAAAAAAGAAAGTCGTTGGCCAAATAGCCTTGCAGGGGGGCAGCCATATGATCTGGGATTAAATCATTAAAGAGGAAAGTAGATTCAGATTGTATCTGGATTATGTTTCTGATCAGGAAAATGCTTTGATATCTACCAAGAAGAATGTTGTGGTATTAAAGTAGGAATTGAATAAAAATCCAATGCAGGCAACTCAAAATGTTGTTGAATTTTTGAGTACTTTGGTAGAAGACCAAATCAAAAGAATGGGTATCTAGGACAAAGTTGTTGTGGTCTCCAGGGCCAGGAGATTTATTGGAAAATACAGGATGATGGAGACTGTGCAAGCCAACATGGACATCATAAATCATAAAGTTAAAGAAGTGATCAGTTTGTTTAATCCATTGGTAAACAAAGGAATTCCTTTCTGTTGGGAGGAAAAATGATCATTGTTGACTCAGGAGAAATATCTGGAAAAATTGGTACATCATGTTATAACTAGATCTTGCTCTTACTTTATCTATTTTTTTGTCCTAATTTTCAACCGTTGGTTTAAAATGATTTTACATTTTATGTTGATTTTAAGAACTTTTGACAATTAGTAATTTTTGTTGGATTTAATGCTTTTAATGGTTGAATTATTTCATTAATTTAGTTTTAAGGTTTGTATTTTGAGATTATTAGTTAATATGTATATCTTTAATATTTCAAAAACTTATAATAAAAGTTTATTCCAAGTTTTCTTTATAATCTAACCCTCATTTTTTAGTCCTTTCATGTAGCAGCTCTGTTTTTTCTGTTTTTGTCATTATCATTGGGAGAAGATTACGAGGTGATGGAAACGAATTCTGGAAAACCAAAAGTGGTTTTTGTCCACAACTGACTCATGCAAAAAAACCTCTCTCATTTTTGTAACAGCTATTATCGTTTGAGAGATGCGAATTCATCTTTGTGGCCTATTTTCAGGGTTTGAATTATTTAATAATTTCTTGTTTTAGTCACAAATTTCCAGCAAGTATTATGATCAATTTAAGGGGAATTTTTTTTAAAACAAGAGAATTTTTTGTTAATAACATATTCATTTAAAAAAACCTCTCTCATTTTTTGCACAGGTGTCCTGTATCGAGAGATATGAAGGCGTCTTTGAGACCCAAATTTTCAGAAATTCGACAAATTTCTCCAATTCCGATTTGCTATTTTTGGGTTAATTGTCTTTAAATATTTTGAGTTATCATGTAACTAATTGATGTAACTGTTTCAAATTTTGACCTAGAAGGTAGTTATGGAACTACTTTACTTTTTTAATGATAAAAGGAAGACAAACATACAGTTTTGGGTGGGATTTTTCACTCAAGGAGAGGCTTTTGGAGCTTTGATTTCTCAAGTTAGCATTTATAACTGTTATGTAAGTGGATGACTGTTATTGATTATATGTAAACTGATAATCCCTTTTACCTTTCATGCTTTTTCATTTCTGATCTGGTTGATTGCTCAATCTACAATTTCATTTCCTGTTTAAAGGTTTATTCATTTAAATGCTTGTAGCTTGTGGGTGGAATTAGTATTTCATGTGTAATGTTTATGGCTTATTGGGATGTGTTTGATCCCCAGTTTATCTAACTTGCATGATTTGGTTCTGTATTATCTTGTGGATGTTTATTTCCTCCTTGTTGATGAAGTTTTTTAAACCAAAACCCTTAAAACCTATTTTACTTAATTTTATTTTATGAGATTGTGTTGGCTTGTTCTTTAGTAGTCTGAGAACAATTTCTAGCACTAACATCTTTGGTGCCATTGCCAGGGACAAAGATAAAGTATATCTTCCCTGAGATATCATTATTCTTCTGATTTTGAGAGGTGAACAAAGTCAGAAAATATTTTAGACTACAATTTTTCACCAGCGACTCCACGATTAAAGATTCCACTGCAAGGATAATTTTGTTAACAGAAAAATAAGGAAGCCAAATGGAAAGACTGGGTATCGGCTTGTTACTTTCCTCCATGAGGTTTTGTTCTTATTTATCAATTCTTTCCTATCTTTCCCATTGCATGTCAAAAGAATTATTTTTTGCTTTGTTTAATCCAATGATCATAAACCTTCAAGTACATATCCCTCTTTGGAAGAAGAAAGTCTGCATTCTTCTTGTTTTATTGATGTTGATCCTATTCCTTCATTTGAAATACATGTGCAACATGATATACATATACCCATATCTCTTGAACCTGATTATTCTGGTCATCTTGTAGAGAATAAAGTTGATTTATTACCTTCTACCATCACTGCTGAAACTTGCAAACAGCTTGTTGAACCTCATTTTCAACTCACATATTTTCAATCTAGACTTAGACAGAAGACGTTTAAACCTCTTAGGCTTCCATCTCTCTTACATCCTTACCCTTCCTACTTTGTTGAATATTTTCCCCATTTTACTGGAAAATACTATATTACAGCAGAGAAGCATTTAGAATCTTTTCATAATTTCATTGATAATTTTCAAATCATGCATGAGAATGTTGTCATGAGGTTATTTTTGAAATCCTTTGTTGGAGATGTTGGGTTTTGGTTCCGAAATTTAAAAGTTGATTCAATTAGATCATGGGAAGAGTTACATGATATCTTTTTGAAGTATTGGGGTAAGAATAGATCTTATGATCAATTTCTTTCCTAATTTTATTGTTTGAAAAGGGAGAATGATGAGCCAATTGCTAAATTTAATTGGAGGTTTCAAAGTTTTTATATCAGTATGCCTATGGAGATCAAACCTTCAGAAAAACTTGCTATGGTATATTATGTTATGGCTCAACATTCAAATCTTGTATTTTTCCTATTAGAAAGGTGTTAGGATATTTAGACACTTAGGAGTTAGTTAAGATCAACTTGTGTAATATATCCGTTAGGTAAAAGTGTGTTTCTTTAGTATGCATTTGTAAATATTCTAATCCGACGATCACGATATGTTCTAAACATAGAGTGATCCAACGGTTCAACTTCTCTTAGATCATACCTACCATTGATCCGTGGCTTAACACCCGATTGGTCTTTGATCTCTATTTAAAGAGCATAGAGGGTCCTTGGCTAGTTGATCGATTATGAGAAGTTCATGTAACTTTCTTTCTTTTGCATAATAAATTGCTCCAAGTAGCTATTTGGCTGGGGCCATACACTGTTTCCCTCTCAAAGGTTTTAACCACGTGACAAATATCGGTGTGTTGATCTGTGATCTATTTGTGTGAAGCAGTATCTGAAGGTGTTCAGTCATTTGGGAGTACCCTGTGTACCCAAACATGGTATCAGAGCTTTTATGAAGAGCCACTTTCGGTTTTGATTAAGATCTGGAACCGGTGTTGCCGAAACTTTGAAAGGGTTTCTAGTTATGGATTTTCTGTGCATTTGTGGCTTGTGGGAGCTATTCCATTGCATGTGGAGCACCATTTCCATTGGAAAATATTTTTTGTTTCACCAAAAACCATTTCTGTTTGCTCTAGAAACACCCATTTCAGCAAATATGAAGGTATAATGTTACAGTGACGGATTTGTTTTTTTTAATCTCTCATATTTTATCAGTTTATTATTGGATCTTTTATGTTTTAGTCTCGGACTGTTGTTTTCCCTGACTGCGTATGCTCTTTGCCGTGCACCTTGCACGATCATGGCGAATCAGAAACAGGAAGGGAAAGTTTTTTTTCTTGTCTTCTCGGCTACGTATGCTCTTTGTTGTGCATCTTGTGCGATCATGGCAAATCAGAAACAACAAGAAAACTTGAAAACGTAGACTTTCCGGGTAAGCTAACCAAGATCTAACCCCATTGTGTGGAAAAAAAAAATTTTGTTTTTGTTGTTCGGTTTTTTTGTTGTGATTTGCAGGAAAAGAAAGCAAGCACGAAAAACGAGAGAGAAGAGTAAAAAAAAAAAGCCCCCTTCCTCTTTCCATAGTTTTACGTACCTTTTAAACTTAACTCACTTGGTCCAAAGTTGCTTTACACCTTGATAAGTCTTATCAAGCTACTTTTTAGTGCATGCAATTTTTATTTTCAAGTTACTTTATTGTAAAAGTGCATCTCACATTAATAAAATAAAATAAAAGTGAGTCACTTAAGTCTTTTAATTTATTGCCGCATTATTTTAAAAAAAAAGTCACATTATTGTAAAAGTGAACACCACTTATTCTACAAAAGTGATTCACTTCAAAGCAACTTCATTGTAAAAAGTGATTGTCAAAGGTTGATCTGGGAAGATGGGGCTTCTTTTTTTTAGTTGGTCAAGTTAATATCTACCACGTCACTATTGGGGACATCTTCAACATTTTCTTTGATCAAACATAACTTCATCATCCGGAATCAGTTTTAAGTGCCGTTTTTTTTAAAACCGCGTATTTTTTCGAGCTCTTTGCAATTACGTAGTTAGTTTCTATTTTTTCAGCCATTAATTTATAGTATGGCTGCCCCTTGTGATATTATACTTACAAGTTCTAACTATTTCTCCTGTAAATCTCGTATGGATGATGTTCTACGAAGTAGGGGACTTTTCAGGATAACCTCAAGGAAAGAAACAGAAACCACTGATAATGATAAAAAAATTAAATGGACAAATAGATGTGATGAAGTTCGTGGATTGATTGGGATGTCAATCTCTATTGATTTGTGATTCCACATATCTGGAATTGATGAACCTGATAAAGCTTGGGAAAAGTTGGAATCTGTGTTTGGTAAACACAATGAAATTCAGGGTCATCAACTTGAGAATGAGTTGCTTTCGTTGAATCCAAATGATTTTTCATGCATTCAATACTATTTATCTAAGTATAAAACTCTTAGACTCTTATGTGCAGAATGCAAGATGAAGAAAGAAGACAAACAATGTATTTATCATATTCTTTCCAAACTTGGACCTGCATATTTTGTTTTTGTATCTACATTCTACTCCATGAAAGAATCCTTAACTGCAGCCAGTTATCAAGAGCCTAGTTTTGAATCATTTTGTGATTCCTTAATTATAGAGAAGAAGATAAGCTCATTCATCTTGGAATAATTAACAATGCAGATACATCTAAGAAAGCCTTATTGTCCCAACAGAAAGAAAAGTCCAAGCCTCCCAAGAAATAGAATTCTTGCAATAATAAGTCAAACAACAAGGGTCCCAAACCCTCTTAGTCAGCTCCTCTTTTAAAAAATGACAAAGGATCCAATCAAAAAGGAAAGAATACTGAGCGTCATTGCAATTTTTGTGGGAAAGATAATCATGATGAATCTAAATGTTTTAAGAAGATGGCAACCTTGGAAGCAGCAATGAAGAAGCACCACATCAGCCTAGATTCATCTTCAGAATCTAACTCTCATGGACATGCACTTTGTGCTTCTGGTTACTCTTATACTGCATCTTCTTCTTCTACTTCAAATGAATGGCTCATTGATTCTGGAGCATCTTATCAAATGGCTAAGGATCAAGCCATCTTTTCTACTATGCATGAATGTAACACCAAACAAATATTTGTTGGTGATGATAGATATCTAAGTGCTGTAGGATCTGGAACAGTTCTAGTAGAAAATGGTCATTTTAATGATGTACTATGTGTTCCAAAAATTTCCTGCAATTTGTTATCAGTCTATCAAATTACTCATTCCGGTGAAGGTAAAATTGTGACGTTTACACCTCACCAAGTTGTAATCATGGATTTTAAAAATCCTTAAAATTTCTTTGCTACTGGAACTGTTGATGATATTACCAGGTTGTACAAACTTAACAACTTTGGGTCATCTCCCTTTCCTTCAGTTTTTGTTGCTCATAGTGATAACTTGAGCAAACTTTGGCATGAGCGATTTGGTCACTTAAATTATCGCTCATTACAACAACTATGTAAAGACAATATGGTGACTGGTCTTCCACTGGTATCTTGCAAGGATGGTGTTTGTTTCGGTTGTGTACTCGAAAAACATCATCGGGACAGTTTTGACAAATGTGCCTCTTGGCACGCCTCGGTTCCCTTGGAGCTTGTGCATAGTGACTTGTGTGGCCCTTTTCCATCTGCTTCCTTTTCTGGTTTCAAATATTTCTTAACTTTCATTGATGACTACTCCAGACGCACTTGGGTTTACTTCTGAAAACTTAAGAGCAAAGTATTTAACATGTTCTTGGCCTACAAGGCCCTTGTTGAAAAACAATCTGGTCATCACATTATTAAGTTAAGATCTGACAATGGAGGAGAATATGTTAACAACAAGTTCACTACTTTTTGCACTGAACAAGGAATCCAACAACAACACACTCTTCCATATACACCACAACAAAATGGTGTAGTTGAACGGAAGAACCGCACTTTAAAAGAAATGGCTAATTGTATGATCCAATCTAAGAGACTAAGTCTTCAATATTGGGCTGAGGCCATAAATTGTGCAAATTACATAGTTAATTGCACACCCACTAAAGTTTTACAAGGTATAACACTGAAAGAAGCATCGAGTAAAATTAAACCAGATGTAAGTCACCTTCATGTGTTTGGTTGTGAAGCATGGGCTCACATTCAGGATGAAAAACGGAAAGCATTGTAGCCTAAAAGTGAAAAGTACATATTTGTTGGATATTCTGAAGATGTAAAAGGTTATAGACTTCTTCAGCCACATTCTCATGATATAATCATTAGAAGAGATGTTAAATTTGATGAAAATCTCTTGTCCTACGAGCCTAACTTGGTGGATGTGCCATCTTTGGCCTGTGAGCCTGATTCGGCGATTGTGCCTTCTTCTTATTCTTCTTCCAGCTTCCTTGATAGGTTTCCAACTCCAGTTTCTGATGATGACAGTGAAGATAAAAATCCACCTCCGCTTGCTCATGTTCCTCCAATTGCACCAGCACCAATACTTCCTTGATGGGTCCATTCAACATGTGAAGTAGCTGGTGATCTTGCTGGTGATCCTAGAGATAAATGTCGAACACGTTCTCAGTTTCAGCGAGCCTTTTCTCTTTTGGCTCAAGTTTTCGAGAATCATGATCCAGAAACTTTTGCAGAAGCTTCAGGAAATCCAGATTGGGATGCAGCTATGGATGAAGAATATCGTTCCTTAATGGCGAACGATACTTGGGATCTTGTTCCTCTTCCAAAAGGAAGAAAACTTGTCAAATGTAAATGGGTCTACAGAACTAAGTATGCATCAGATGGAAGTGTTGAAAAACTTAAGGCAAGGTTAGTTGCCAAAGGTTTTTCCCAAGTAGAAGGGATTGACTACAATGAAACCTTTTCCCCTGTAGCAAAAATGAACTCCATCCGCCTTGTTATTTCCCTTGCAGCCTTACATAACTGGGAATTCCATCAAATGGATGTCAAGTCTGCCTTCTTACATGGTGATTTACATGAGGAAATTTACATGGAACAACCTCCTGGATATGTTTAGAATAACTCTATCCTTGTTTGTCTCCTTAATAAATCCTTATATGGCTTTAAGCAAGCTCCTAGAGCTTGGTATGCCAAAATGGATAGCTTTCTCCATGACACTGGTTTTTCTAGATGCCATTCTGACCCCAATGTCTATACCAAGAAAGTAGGAAACCATCTCATCATACTTGTTCTTTATGTTGATGATCTTATCCTTACTGGTAATGACCCTAAACTTATAACCCATGTGAAATCCATTCTTAAGCAAAATTTTGAAATGTCAGACTTCGGACAATTGCATTATTTTCTTGGTCTCCAAGTCTTGCAAACCAAAAAGAAATCTTTCTTTCCCAATCTAAGTATGCTTGTGACCTTCTTCGACACTTCCACATGGAAGATTGTAAACCAGCCCCTTCTCCCTTCCAATCTGGAGTCAAACTTTCTGCCACTTGTACTTCCCCTGAAGTAGATGCCACCTTGTATCGTCAGCTTATTGGTAGTCTTTTATACTTGACTCATTCCCATCCTGACCTTTCCTTTGCCATTGGTCGTGTTGCCCGTTATATGAAAACTCCTCACGAAAGTCACTGGAAAGAAGCAAAAAGAATACTTCAATATATTCAAGGTACAATTCAGTTTGGGATTCATTACAGTACAAGGGGGAAACCTTTGTTGGTTGGTTTCACTAATTCAGATTGGGCCGGCGATCCTGATGATCGAAAGTCTATTGCAGGTTATGTTTTTAGTCTGGGATCTGGACCTGTCACTTGGGCTTGTAAGAAACAACAAGCTCTTTCTCTTTCTTCAGCAGAAGCAGAATATCGAGCCGCAGTTAATGCCAGTCAGGAAGCTTTATGGCTTCGACAGATCCTTTCAGAGTTTGGATTTAAGCAGCAGTAGCCTACTCCACTTTGGTGCGACAATGAGAGTGCCATCAAGCTTGCCAAAGATCCAGTTCTACATCAGCGCAGCAAACACATTGAGCTACACATGCACTTCATCAGAAATCTTGTTCATGATAGTGTTATTTAAGTTCTCTATTTCCCTACAGATGATCAAGTTGCAGACATCTTCACTAAGTCTCTTACAGAAGTGAAGTTTTCTAAACTTCGGTCTATGTTAGGAGTTCAGGAATGTGTCCTTAAGGGGGGATAGGCTCTAATGCCTCCTTCCTTCTCCTAATAGTGTCACTTTTGTGAATCCTTCAATCCTATCCCAAGTTGTTCTTAAGGGGGGATGTTAGGATATATAGACACTTAAGAGTTAGTTAAGATCAACTTGTGTAATATATCTGTTAGGTAAAAGTGTGTTTCTTTAGTATGCATTAGTATGCATTTGTAAATATTCTAATCCAACGGTCATGATATGTTATAGACATAGAGTGATCCGACAGTTCAACTTCTCTTAGATCATACCTACCATTGATCCATGGCTTAACACCCGATTGGTCTATGATCTCTATTTAAAGAGCATAGAGGGTCCTTGGCGAGTTGATCGATTATGAGAAGCTCATGTAACTTTCTTTCTTTTGCATAATAAATTGTTCAAAGTATCTATTTGGCTAGGGCCATGGACTATTTCTCTCTCAAGGGTTTTAACCACGTGACAAAAATTGGTGTGTTGATCTGTTATCTATTTGTGTGAAGCGGTATCTGAAGGTGTTTGGTCTTTTGGGAGTACCATGTGTACCCGAACAAAAGAAATCATCATCTTTAAGACAATTGTTTGAGGATGCAAAAAGAGTGGAGGAGAACATCTGAGCTTGCAAAATGCTTTGAGATCAGGCTCATGTTGAAGATATACAAGCTTATGAACAAGAAGAAGAATGTAGGTATCATTCAGATCTAAGATAGTTTTCTTCGTCATTTTCAGATTTTCATATGAGCAAGGATATAAATGACTCTTGTGTTGATTCTTTATATCAGTTTGATGACTTTTTCGATGATAATATACTTTCAGTGGATTATAGTAGAAATTTCATATTCCTACTATGAGATTATCATGTTATGAAGAAGAAGTTGCTACTCTTCAACCTCCTACTATTGACATAAGAAATAAGCTTCCATTCTTGACTTATGGTCACTTTCAGAATTGTATTTGTTCAAGTTTTGATCAAGGGTTTTATTTAAAGGTCAAGAAGCAGTTTGAAGAGCCCTTGGTTTCCATTCTTGAGCCAAAGTTTAAAAAGAACAACAATGGAGAGGAAGAGAATGCTTCACTTTATGATGAATATAATGAAGAAATTAAAGTTTTAAATCGGAAATTTCATGATCCCATGGCTTCTTGGATGGAGTTGTATTTTTCAAAGGTTTTTAATGCTCCAGCTTTTGGCATACTTCCTATTTCCAGTCATAAGTATCAGCTGCCTATAGACTCTTTATTGCATTTATCGCATCTTTTGTGGGTTTTCTCAAATAGTAGCATGCATGGTGTTACCGCCTTTCACACATTTGGGCCACGTGGCAAAAAATTTCAAGCCACTCGATGTGTCCTTGGGGGCAAGTCTTGAGTCAAGGTTGTCACCTTGTTCTTGACTCCTTCATTTAGGCTCAACTCCTAACGAAGCCAAGGGGGGTAGACCCTATTAAGTTACTAAGGCAAAATTATTTAGTATGGTGATGTTAAACTGAATGAGTTACTTA
>LPNX010410186.1:56253-141748 GCA_001517045.1 Pseudotsuga menziesii
TCGGAGTCTTGACAATTTTAGTAAATTTTGAGATGGGTGTTCTTGTTAAAAAGAAAACCCTCCAGGAATCTCTTTCGATTCAAGTGGATCTCAATCGGGGAATTAAGGAGGGGTTAATTTTATTAAAACTGAAGAAATAGTTAATGAAAAAGAAAACCAAGTTACACAATGCCAGTTCTCTAATTAGTCCTACCACGCATCTCTTTCCCCTTTCGGGTCAATCAGGAAGTCGTGGGGTAAGTATTAAATTACTTTGAAACCTTAGATATGGAATATGGAATTGATAATAAATCAAAGTATACTATCCTACAGATTAGAACTACGCTAGATTGCAAAAAAAAAGGAACGAAAAGCAAAAAAAGACACAGACGCAAATCCCCCTAGGGGGGATGGTGAATAGGCTCGAAAGAGCCTATTCGAAAGGACATTTTCTTTTTATTAGCAGTGATTTACAATATCAGAAAATTGAAATTTATGCACTTTGGTCCTTGTTATCTGGGATCCAAAGGCTTACAACAAGCTTGTAACAAGCTAGAATTAAAACACAGCGGCGTGGGAAGCTTCCGGGAAGCTCTGGTTCCTCCAAGAGTCAGAAATTGGGCAGAGTATACTTCTCTTTTTTGTTAGACCTGCTAAAAAATAGCAAGAAATTGAAATCAAATGTGCCCAAACACACTTTAAAAGTGTTTTTGGTCACCACACTAGTTACCGAAAAAACACTAAGTAAAAATTTGTTAAGTTGGGGTAATATAGTTTTGCAAAAAAAGGAACCAAGGAAAGCAAGATTTCCTTGGGATATTGGCTTGTTGTTTAGGCAGCCAATGAGATGTGCACTTTTATTGTAGAATATGAAACTTTAAAGTACAGCAGAGGAAACTACCTTAAAATCAAGATACAAATTTTCTTTAAAATGCTTGCAAAAAAGAGGATAATTTCAACTAGATCTATTAAAATATGAATTTATATGCAAAACAGAACTGAGATATAAACTTAAGAAAGGATCTTACTAACTAGATCTATATGTAATTTTCTTTGTGAGACAGATCTAAGCAATAAGATTCTTTAAAAGTAACCAATTTGAAGAGAAATTAAGATTTTGAAGGAGGAAGAGAGAGAAAGAGTGTTGGAAGCCTGGGAATGTTGGGCTTTGGATTTTGCTTTGGTGGAACATTGAGGGATTTTCATTCAAAATATCTTGAATATGAGGAATATGAAAACCAGATCAACCTCTTCTACAAGTGATATCACCTGCAACTTAGAAATCCTTGCACAAATAGATGGTTAAAACATAGGTGCTGCTGGAAGAGATAATTGGAAAGCATGCAATTAAACTAAAAATACATACAACTCCAATAGATCTGAAACAAGCAGTAGTAAGAGCATAAATCAAACTAGAATAAAATCCTACCCTAACAGGAGGGATCTCTCTCCTTCAAGGCCAACAATTAACTAGCAAAAGCAGTGATAAATAACACAGATTATACCTCATAAGCATTCGACAATCACCATCCACACATGAAGAGCATTACACCATAGATCTTGCCTCTAAATCTTCTTTATTCCAGAATAATAAACAATAAAATACAAGAGCAACAACACCTCAATCCCAGTTCTAACTAGCTTGGAAGAGGCTGCTTGTGCTTTGATTTATACAAAAACCAGGAGATCCAGCCCAAGGGGGGTGCAAATCCCAAGGATATAGACCACTGTAGCTGAAGGAAAGTCCATCAATGCCTGTTCTATGTTTAACTAAGCCAGATCTGAGTCTCACTGAGTGGAACTATCAATCGGAGAGCTGATCTGACTGACACATCAACCTGTTGACTAAAGCATCCACCAAAACTCATCCAGATGAGTCCAAACATGTGGAGGAGAGAGGGAGGGCAAAATTCCCCATAAAGGATGCTGAATTTCAAATCTGGATCTGTCCAGATGACCTCCTGCAGTCAAGGATTTGTCATATCTAGTCAATCTAGTTCAGATCTGACTGATTTCAATCAAATTAGCTGAGAATCCACTGATCTATGATTTTGGATTTGCTCCATTATTCATCAATTTATTAATTAAAATAATCAATAATTGATTTTTTGGTGCTTTCTGACCTGAGTGACGGAAAATCACTCAAAACTAGGAAAAAGTGGGTCCATGGGTTTACATGGTGCTCTTATCTTGAAAATGAGCACCTACATGACTGAAACTGATTATTTGGCCCACTTTTATTAAAAAACCATTTTTTCCAATTAAACTATTAAAAAATAGCCTAAGTTTTGGAAAAATTAAATTTTAATAAAAAACACTGAAAAAATTAAAAATTTTAAAAAGTTGAAAAAAACTAGGGAGACTTAGACATTTTCATATGACTCGACCATGATGCCTAACATGTTTATACATTTACACATAGACTCTAATAACCTCAATAGGCCTAAATGCCAAGCCGACCACCCCAACTTTGGAGGTATGGAGTGAAAAACTCATAAATTATCAGTCGTTTATTCAACAACCAATAATAACCAAGGGAAAAAAACACCCTGGGATGATCGGATTGACAAATAAATTCTAAGAGACCGAATCTTTTATAGACACTATCATGCTAGAACATTTATTACAATTCCCCCATGGGGTATGAACATGTGATATAATACAACAAAGCTTCCCAGAAGTAAGACTGAAGGTTTTCTGAAGTCCGAACAAGTTATCCTTGTCTGGTTCACCAGGATCACTTGATAAAAAACCACTAAGTACAACTTAGGTGGTAACATTCTGGCTCCAACTGCAAGACGTGTGCTCGATCTGGTCATAGGGCAGGGAGAGGATACGAGAACACTAGAATCTCTGGTTTATACACCCTATAAAAACATCTCAACTTGACAAGAAAACCTCAGTAGAACAAGCTTTACATAAAAACCAAAGGAACCATTAAGATGATTTATTTAAACAAAATAAATGTAACTAACTAATGAAATTTATTATTATTATTATAGCTAAAACAAAAATGCGGAAAGTAAATGCTCTTTTTCAAGGAGCTTATTTTCCTACTCTAAGCATGATATAAATAGGGTTAAGTGTAATCAAAAATCCAATGTAACCACCTAAGCATTTTATTAACATAAAAAAAAAAAATTTCCTTGTCTTTGGTTACCAGCCAAAGTAAGGATGCTTTATTTAGAAAATACAAACCTATGTGATGATTCGAAAGGGGCGGGATGGATGGGAAATCATAGGCATGCATAATGTTGTCAAACTTCCTCCCAAACTGGTAATTGCTTACTCAGGCTGCTTCTATCCATGACTGGACAGGGTTGATATACAAATTAGAGTGATGAGGCAGATTGACTACATCATCATACTGATCATCGAGGCTTACCATATGATAATTCCCTGTATAAGCCCCAAGTGGCTCCAAATCATGAGGAGACTCTATATGTGAAGATGATAGTTGAGACTGATATTCTACTAACTGCATCACATATGTCTTTTCACAACACTGCTTCTCCATGTCTTCATTAGTGATACCTTTGTGTGGCTCTGCATGATATGACTCTGAATGATCATATAAGAGTTTTGAATGCTCCTCTTCCATTCTAGGATTTTCCCAGGTCTCCAGATCCATGCTCTCTCTCTCAGATATGACATAGATAGAAAAATAAAAAAAACCATCAAAAGTTTCTAGTTCATTATTTTCCTCTTAATTCATGTCACAGACTGGATTTTCCATGAATGTCCAGGACTCCTCATCAACATCTTTGTCAGAGATAAGGGAGTCTTCGTCACTTGTATCATGCTCCAAGTTATACTTGTCCTCATTTTCATACTCATCTTCTTCATAGAAAAGGTCACAAGGCAGTAAACCTTCCAGACTGTCATCATTATATGGAGAACATGTAGGAGTCCCCTCATGTACATTACAGTTTTCATCATAAGTTTCACTATAAGATTCTGCAATGGTTTCATCCTTAGGCTTGCACTGTTTAGCTGGTGACAAAGGGTAGGCCTGGCCTACCATGTATACATGATCAGGCTCGCTTGAAGTTGTTTCCTGACTACTGAACTCAGGAAGTCCATGTTCCATGACTTGATTTGCAACATAACAAGTGCTTTCTTGGTGGAATTGTTCACAGGGTCTACACCATGGAATTACTTCTTCTACCATGTTAGTTGAGTCTAACTGGTTTGGAATCCTAGGCTCCTGCTGAGGAAATTTATTTTGATACATCTAATTTTGCTTGGGCTGAAAGTTCCTAGGTCCATTATTCTTTTCCGTTGTGATCAATCTATTATGAATGTGATTCAAGTGTGTAGAATGATTGGCCATTAGTTGGTTTTGACTAGTAACCATGTTTTTTGTCATGTCCGTCACCTTTTTCCATGGGATCTTTAGAAGTTCCATTTTCTTCTTATTCAATGGATTTACCCTTGGTCTCTTTGTTGTAGGAATTGTTTCCCCTAGTGTGACCTAGAATGTTGGACTTGCCTGAAGACTGCATATTCTTTTCTATTTTCTCGGCCAATTCTTGAGCAGTTTTTAGATTGGCTGGCTCTTTGTCTCTTAACTGGTACCTCAAATCACCAGTGAAAGCTTTGATGTAAGATATGAGGATGGAGGCATCCTTTGGCTTGATTTCGTTAGGGAGGTCCGCAACCACACGCCTAAACTTAGTTTTAAATTCATCCATGGTTTCATTCTCCATCTTCTTAATGTTATGAAGGGCAGCAAGCAGATGTCTTGGTTCTTTCTTTTCCCCATATTTCTTCTTAAAACCCTCTGGGAATTCACTAAGATTTTTATATGAATCATCATCTAGGTTGAAGTATCATTCTTCAGCATCATCTTCTAAGGATAAAGCAAAGAGCTTCATTTTGACATCGTCATGGTCATGGGAAACATCATTGCAATAACTGACCAGGTGCTTTTCAAACTTTCGAAGGTGAGACTTGGCAGTGATGGAATTATTGCCCTGAAATATGGGGATCTTCTTGATAGCATCTTTTGGAATGGCATGGGGAGCACCTGCTATCTGAGAAAAGTCAAGGGGTTAGAATAATTCCATCATTTCTTGAGACTGGTGAACATGACTCTCTACCAATATGTGATGGATATCTGAGAGGGATTGGTCTCCTAAATTTTCAAGGTTTCTACAGAAAGTCTACCTATTCAATATTTCCCTAATAAACCTTTCGGGATCAGGGAGAGGATTGAATAATTGTCAGTAGTTTCTTCGGGTATAAATTCTTGAATGGATGTTAGATAGTGGAGTCGCCAGATGGATCGAGTTTTAATTTTTATGTTTTTTAAAGACTAGATCAATCAAAAGTTTTTATCTTTTTAGTTGTTTAGAAAAAAGTTAAGCTAAGTCGTACTCGGGAATAAAAAGATCTATCCCCGACAACGGCGCCAAAAAGTGTTGCCACCTTTCACACACCTGGGTTACGTGGCAGAAATATTCAAGCCACTCGGTGTGTCCTTGGGGGCAAGTCTCAAGTCAAGGCTGTCACCTTGTTCTTGACTCCTCTGTTTAGGCTCAACTCCTAACGAAGCCAAGGGGGGTAGACCTTATTAAGTTAATAAGGAAAAATTATTTAGTATGGTGATGTTAAACTGAATGAGTTACTTAGGAATTTGAAATTTAACCATAAACAACCATAGATGACAAGATACAAAAAGAGTGCACGAAAGCATGTACTTGGAGTGAATGTTTTGTGGTTGCCTCTTGGTACGTTTTACGTTAATGTGAAATATGAGTTGATTAAAATTAGGCGAAGGGGGGGGGACTCCAGATATACCCGAGAGTACTTGGAGTATGTCCAAAACTAAACCATCATGGCTACCCACAAATAATATGTGGGCCGAATGGAGTCTCTGAGGCTATTGTTCATAATGCACCCGCAGGTGTAATAGATATTGGTGCCCCGAGGTCACTTTTCAGGAGTTCCCGCTTCCTTTGGGTATTTTGCCACCGTAATGGTTTGATCTAGGTGTTGGATTTTCACCTGATGGTTTGTAAATTTGGAAGAGTGAATCCAAATTATTCTAGTCACTCAAGTGATTTTGATACAGCTCGACTGATTGGATGAACCATAGCCAAGTGCAGAGCATACACACCGGAGTCTTATCAATTTTAGTAAATTTTGAGATGGGTGTTCTTGTTAAAAAGAAAACCCTCCAGGAAGCTCTTTCGATCCAAGTGGATCTCAATTGGGGAATCAAGGAGGGGTTTATTTTATTAAAACTGAAGAAATAGTTGATGAAAAAGAAAACCAAGATACACAATGCCAGTTCTCTAATTAGTCCTACCACGCATCTCTTTCCTCTAATTAGTCCTACCACGCATCTCTTTCCCCTTTTGGGTCAATCAGGAAGTCGTGGGGTAAGTATTAAATTACTTTGAAACCTTAGATATGGAATATGGAATTGATAATAAATCAAAGTATACTACCCTGCAGTTTAGAACTACGCTAGATTGCAAAAAAAAGTAACAAAAAGCAAAAAAAGACACGGACGCAGATCCCCCTAGGGGGGATGGTGAATAGGCTCGAAAGAGCCTATTCGAAAGGACCTTTTATTTTTATTAGCAGTGATTTAAAATATCAGCAAATTGAAATTGATGCACTTTGATCCTTATTATCTGGGATCCAAAGGCTTACAACAAGCTTGTAACAAGCTAGAATTAAAACATAGCGGTGGGGGAAGCTTCTGGGAAGCTCTGGTTCGTCCAAGAGTCAGAAATTGGGAGAGTCTCCTTCTTCTTTTTTGTTAGACCTACTAAAAACCATTGAGAAATTAAAATCAAATGTGCCCAAACACACTTTAAAATTGTTTTGGGTCACCACACTAGTTACTGAAGAAAAAACTAAGTAAAAATTTGTTAAGTTGGGGTAATCTAGTTTTGCAAAAAAAGGAACCAAGGAAAGCAAGATTTCCTTGGGATCTTGGCTTGCTATTTGGGAAGCCAATGAGATGTGCACTTTTATTGTAGAATATGAAACTTTAAAGTACGGCAAAGGAAACTACCTTAAAAGCAAGCTACAAATTTTCTTTAAAATGCTTGCAAAAAAGAGGATAATTTCAACTAGATCTCTTAAAATATGACTTTATATGCAAAACGGAACTGAGATCTAAAATTAAGAAAGGATATTACTAACTAGATCTATATGTAATTTTCTTTGTGAGATAGATATAAGCAATAAGATTCTTTAAAAGTAACCAATTTGAAGAGAAATTAAGATTTTGAAGGAGGAAGAGAGAGAAAGAGTGTTGGAAGCCTAGGAATGTTGGCCTTTGGAGTCGGCTTTGGTGGAACACCGAGGGACTATGTCATTCAGAAGATATTGAAGATGAGGAAGATGCAAACCAGCTCAACCTCTTCTACAAGCGATATCACCTGCAACTTAGAAATCCTTGCACAAACAGATGGTTAAAACATAGGTGCTACTGGAAGAGATAATTGGAAAGCATGCAATTAAACTTAAAATACATACAACTCCAATAGATCTGAAACAAGCAGCAGTAAGAGCATAAATCAAACTAGAATGAACTCTTACCCTAACAGGAGGGAGCTCTCTCCTTCAAGGCCAACAATTAACTAGCAAAAGCAGTGATAAATAACACAGATTATACCTCATAAGCATTCGACAATCACCATCCACACATGAAGAGGATTACACCATAGATCTTGCCTCCAAAGCTTCTTTATTCCAAAATAATAAACAATACAATACAAGAACAACAACACCTCAATCCTAGTTTTAACTAGCTTGGAAGAGGCTGCTTGTGCTTTGATTTATACAAAAACCAGGAGATCCAGCCCAGGGGGTGCAAATCCCAAGGAGATAGACCACTGTAGCTGAAGGAGAGTCCATCAATGCCTAATATATGTCTAACTGAGCCAAATCTGAGTCTAACTGAGTGCAATTGTCAATCGGAGAGTTGATCTGACTGACACCTCAACCTGTTGACTAAAGCATCCACCAAAACTCATCCAGATGAGCCCAAACATGTGGAGGAGATAAGGAGGGAAAAATTCCCCCTAAAGGATGCTAAAGTTCAACTCTGGATCTGTCCAAATCACCTCCTTTAGTCAAGGATTTGTCAGATCCAGTCAATCTGGTTCAGATCTAACTAATTTCAATCAAATCGGCTAAGAATCCATTGATCTATGATTTTGGATTTGCTCCATTATTCATCAATTTATTAATTAAAATAATCAATAATTGATTTTTTGGGGCTTTCTAACCTGAGTGATGAAAAATCACTCAAAACTAGGAAAAAGTGGGTCCATGGGTTTACATGGTGCTCTTAGCTTGAAAATGAGCACCTACATGACTGAAACTGATTATTTGGCCCACTTTTATTACAAAACCAATTTTTCCAATTAAACTATTAAAAAATAGCCTAAGTTTTGGAAAAAATAATTTTTAATAAAAAACACTGAAAAAATTAAAAATTTTAAAAAGTTGAAAAAACCTAGGGGGACTTAGACATGTTCATATGACTCAACCATGATGCCTAGCATGTTTATACATTGACACGTAGACTCTAATAACATCAATAGGCCTAAATGCCAAGCCGACCACCCCAACTTTGGAGGTATGGAGTGAAAAACTCATAAATTATTAGTCGTTTATTCACCAACCAATAATAACCAAGGGAAAAAAACACCCTGGGATGATCAGATTGACAAATAAAGTCTAAGAGACCGAATCTTTTATAGACACTATCATGCTAGAACATTTATTACGATACCCCCATGGGGTATGAACATGTGATATAATACAACAAAGCTTCCCAAAAGTAAGACTAAAGGTCCTCTGAAGTCTGAACAGATTATCCTTGTCTGGTTCACCAGGCTCACTTGATAAAAAACCACTAAATACAACTTAGGTGGTAACACATGGAATTATGATTCTCAGTCAAATGGTTTATTGGCTTCACTGGGAGTATGATTACACTTGATTGGGTTGTTTCCTTTGATAAGAAGTAGGAGTAAATAGCAGAATAAGCTCGCTATACGAGCATGTAGATTCTTTTTAGTATGCTAGTTTGCAGCAGTATTTTGTCATTTCAGAGGTATGTGTTCAGAGTTTGAGAAAGTTGCAGAGATTTGGTAAATGACTCCATCACCTAATGAATAAGGCACAAGGTCTACAGGTTCTTGAAGCCTCACAAGGAGGACTTCATCCCGCAGCAAGAGCCAGATGTTATAACTAGATCTTGTTCTTAGTTTATCTGTTCTTTTTGTCCTAATTTTCAACCGTTGGTTTAAAATGATTTTACATTTTATGTTGATTTTAAGAACTTTTGACAATCGGTAATTTTTGTTGGATTTAATGCTTTTAATGGTTGAATTATTTCATTAATTTAGTTTTAAGGTTTTTCTTTTGGGATTATTAGTTAATATGTATATCTTTAAGATTTCAAAAACTTGTAATAAAAGTTTATTCGAAGTTTTCTTTATAATCTAGCCCTCATTTTTTAGTCCTTTGTCAAATATTTTCATGCGGAGATTCCTGTAGCAGTTATGTTTTTCCTGTTTTTTTCATTGTCATTGGGAGCATATTATGAGGTGATAGAAATGAATTCTGGAAAACCAAAAGAGGTTTTTGTCCACAATATATTCTTGCACAAATACCTCTCTCATTTTTGCAACAGCTATTATCGTTTGAGAGATTTGAATTCATATTTGTGGCCTATTTTCAGGGTTTGAATTATTTAATAATTTCTTGTTTTAGTCACAAATTTCCAGCAAGTATTATGATCAATTGAATTGTATTTTTTTAAAAACCAAGAGAGGTTTTTGTTAATAACATACCCATTTAAAAAAAACCTCTCTCAGTTTTTGCACAGGTGTCCTAGATTGAGAGATATGAAGGCGTCTTTGAGACCCAAATTTTCAGAAATTTGACAAATTTCCCCAATTCTGATTTGTTATTTTTGGGTTAATTATCTTTAAATATTTTGAGTTATCATGTAACTAATTGATGTAACTATTTCAAATTTCAACCTAGAAGGTAGTTATGGAACTACTTTAATTTTGTAATGATAAAAGGAAGACAAACATACAGTTTTGGGTGGGATTTTTCACTCAACGAGAGGATTTTGGAGCTTTGATTTCTCAAGCTAGCATTTATAACTCTTATGTAAGTGGATGACTGTTATTGATTATATGTAAACTGATAAGCCCTTTTACCTGTCATGCTTTTTCATTTCTGATTTGGTTGATTGCTCAATCTACAATTTCATTTCCTGTTTAAAGGTTTATTCATGTAAATGCTTGTAGCCTGTGGGTGGAATTAGTATTTCATGTGTAATGTTTATGGCTTATTGGGATGTGTTTAATCCCCAGTTTATCTAACTTGCATGATTCAGTTCTGTATTATCTTGTGGATGTTTGTTTCCTCCTTGTTGATGAAGTTTTTTAAACCAAAACCCTTAAAACCTATTTTACTTAATTTTATTTTATGAGATTGTGTTGGCTTGTTCTTTAGTAGTCTAAGAACAATTTTTGGCACTAAT
Organism: Pseudotsuga menziesii; assembly: GCA_001517045.1. NCBI lineage: Eukaryota > Viridiplantae > Streptophyta > Pinopsida > Pinales > Pinaceae > Pseudotsuga > Pseudotsuga menziesii. The sequence goes on from LPNX010410186.1 coordinate 66,764, forward strand.
ACATCGCATGTCTGATCACAAAAAATTTGAATATATGCAGCATGCCCTGTCGAGACCTGTTGTGTTCGATAAATTGGCTAGGGAATTCGAAGCATTGTTTGATTTCAAAACCGCATGTACCAAAGTGCCTAATCTTACATATTCAAATAACATGGAGCTCAAAGTGCTGGCTCATAAAATGGTCATTACAGATTTTCCCGGGTCTGAGTAGTGGAGATCAATTCAAATTTATGAATCAAACAAGTTTAAATTACAGTCATGAAGATATCAAGGAGGATAGCGTGAAGGGATTTATTCAAGACATGCCTATTCACAGTCACCTCTATCAGATTTCGTACAGCTGCCATCAGCTGAGATATGCAAAAAATGATTTTAAGCTTATTTTCCATGTATTCCGTATGTTTATTTCTGTTTTATGTAAATCGTGGTGAATATTCCACGTTCGAGTTTGTTAGAATTTTGTTCTTCAGTTTGTAATTAATTTTGACTCTAAGGTCGGTCTAGGAGGCCCGAGACATTATAAATTTGCCTCCTGCAGACAGAGAAAGGGTTGGAACCCGTGGATTTTTGGAATTGTATGTGTTCAAGTGTTTCTTAATAAAATTACAGAGCCGAAGTTGGTGTTTTCTAGAGATTCATGTGTTAATCTATGTTACAGTCTATATTTTCCTTTCTCATGTGAATGCTTTTCTAGTTTATCTATCCATTATGTTTTATTTCACTTCTGGAATGAGAGTATAACAGTTTTAGAATTGATGTTAGCATGCTCTAGTTGTTCTTTTCATATGTCCACAAAACCTTTCTTCTAAAATTGATACATAATTCATTTCATAATGATATGTGTTAATGGTCTGTTTATGTTCTTCATTTTCCACCAGACAATCAAATTTTGACTATGACTGAGTAGCTATCTTGCCTCTGTGTTTAAATTCCATGCAAAAAGTTTTGTTATCCATATTCCACATCTTGACTCCATACACGGGGTCTTCACTTAGTGAAACTATGCCATAGCACGTTCGTTCGTGGCATATGAAACAATACCCCTATTTTTAAAAAATATTGGAAAATACCTCCAAAAATCATTTTTTTAACCCCTCCCAATATGCCTTCCCAATTTAAAAAAAACCCCTATTTTCACTATATATTGCATGTATCCGTTTTTACATTTACATTTTTTATACCCCTTTATATTTCTACCTAGTATATTGACCCCAGCAAAGAAAAATAGTAGTGGCCTTAAGAAAGATCATGGGCAGTGTTGCTCAGAAAAGTTCAGCCAAGGGAAATTAGCTCTACAACTGTGTCAGACACCTTAGGTGATGCAAAAACTGAGAATGTAAACATTATCCGATCCGGGTACTCTTCTCTGATTTTAGATATAATGCCCCAACCCTTATGGAGAAAAATAGAATTGATGTTTGTTTAAGTTTCAAGTTTGGGGTTAACTTCTTAGACAAGTAAGTCTAAAGCAGTTTGTTCTAAAAGTAATTGTCTGCTTAGGAAGAATTGGTGGTTTGCATATATATTTTTTATTCCAAATGAATATTAAGAAACATTTTTTCTTTGGAAAAAAGATTCCAATTTATTAAACTCAATTTTTAACCATCTTTTTTCAAAATAAAGTCCATATTTATCACACTAAATACACTTCCTTTCTTTCTTTGAATTAAAATTACCATTTAAATCTTCATATATAGTTTGCCTTGTCTTTGATTTCCTCTTATGTCACATAGATGAATCTTTGTCTCCTTTCCTTATGCTTTGCTTCAAGAGGATGACAAAAATTGTCATCCTCATTTTAAATACTTCTTTTTTTATTTAAATTAAAATTTTCATTCTAAATCTTCATGCATGGTTTATCCTTGTCTTTTATTTCCTCTCACACAAATCTCTATCTCCTCTCTTCTTCTATCACACAAATCTATATCTCCTTTCCTCTCCTCTTCTATCGCATAGACAAATCTATGTCTCATTTCCTTATGCTATTCTACGAGAGGATGGTCGAAATTGTCTTAGAGTCCATTTGAGGGATGCTCCTACAAAAGTAGCCCTCCTAGTTCATCAAATGTCCAAGGGTCAACTCTTCCTGATAGACTAGAGATTCTTAAAAGAACTTTGAAACAGTGGGACAAATGATTAAGTATATAGAGATAAGATCCTTATTCTCTGGTTATGGTTTGACATCCACTAACTTAAGAACCAGTCCCTTAAATAATCATGGTTCCATTATAAGTCTTGTACAAGGATTTCAATAACAGTCATATATCAAAGAATCCAACCATACTAGATAAATCCCAAATGCCTTATATGTCGCAAATATGAGAAGCAGTTTGATTGTGATGGTCGAGGAGAATTTGCTAAGGGGCGTCGACAGTCATGGCTCTTCCAACCCATTTAATTTCCAGAATTGCTCCTTGGGGTTTAATGTCGACCAGTCCAAGACGACCATCTTCTTATGGAAGGGACTAAAAAAAATTCCTTTGTCTCTATTTTTCACTTATCAGTGATCACTGCTCCGTGGCTTTGGAAAAAAAGGTCCAGGTACTACATGTTGGAAAATATCTAGGCACTAAATGGTACCCTCAACCAAAGTTTTGTTGAGTTCTGAAGTGAGAGTTGAATCATCTATGAAGTGGTCACTAAACAGTTTCCCACCACCAACAGGTACTAGGGATATCTTGGATCTGCCCTGGTCACTAAACAATTACCCACCCCTAGAAGATAATCGAAGGCATTTGTTGCAATGACATAGAATTATGGAGCTAAGGGGCATAAAGTGTGGAGTGGGAAAGAGATATTTGAAGAAGTATTGCTTGGAAAATTCTATGCTTAACATACACTCTGGTTGATGCATGTGAAAACAGGGTTCAAACTGCTCAAGTGAAGAAGTTTCCCAATCCTAGCCACCAAAGAATATTAAAAATGAAGTCTCATTCAATCATGTTATAAACCACGTCAAAGTTTATTTTGAGAAAGAAATTTTTTCCTAGTTTCCTTTGCCCACTTAATACTTTTTTAAGTGAGAAGGCTATTCAGAATAAAATAACCTTTCCTAAATCCAATCTTTTCAAAGTATTCTTGAAGCTGTTCTGTTCAGGATGAAGTATTCTTGAAGCTATATTTTCGGTTTTGAAGTCAAAACACCCATCGGATACACCACAACACTACTCACGTAGAGGCCAAATCAAGTAGGAAACCTTGTTGAAATTGATAGCTTTTCAAGTTCCAATATGGTATTGCATTGTGTTCACATGGAATTCTCCACTGTTTTAAGTAAATATAGGCTAATAACTCTAAAATTGAAACTCAGGATTCCAAAATTGACATCCTTACCATTTTATCACCTGACTTGCTCTTTCATGGTATAATGAAGTTCTTCAACTGAAAGCATTGATCAAATTTGAAGTTAATTGTAGCCAAGGGCCCTTTGGAACATGTTCAGTTAATTTCTCCGTGGGGATCATGTTTGAGGCTCAAATGTCTATATAGTTATAATATTAGTTTCGCTATCTAAGCAAAGAAATTGCCTTACAACGAGACACAAGAATATACACCACTCAAACTATAAAAAAACATGTTAATAACCAAGGGAATTACCACAGCTACTTGAGATTCAACAAAACTTGAAAGGTTAGAAAACCATGCAATGCATGCACCTTGGATTGATCTACATTTTTTCATGTAATTTACTGAGTAAGGCATAGGTATTAGAACATTCTTGCATATGATTTCTGCTTCATTTGTTCTGGTACGAGTAATTATTTGAATGTGAATCAAGGCTCTTCATGAAAAAGACCATTCTAGGAAGAGACTGTCACAAATGCAATTCTTTGCTATATTTGCAGTGGCCAGCTTTTTATACTACACACTCCTTGGATACATATTCACAATTCTGACATTTTTCTCATGGGTTTGTTGGATATGGCCACATAATATCACAGCTAATCAAATTGGTCCAAGATACAAGGGCTTGGGTCTTGGAGCCTTCTCCTTCAATTGGGATGGAATTTCAGCATATCATGGAAGTCCCACTACACTCTTCTTCCACTCTGGCCATGAGGAATGATCAATACCATAAAAAACAATCTTATTATTAAAATAAAATTGATTATCTATTATGAGGCATGACTTGTTTTGTGTAACAGACCATCGATCATAGTACTGCAGTACTACCATTTTACTATTTAATTTCATTTAAATGTAGTTGCATGTAGCTCCAATAGCTCCTGTAGCAGACTGCAGGTAATATGGTGAGGAATAGATAATTGCTATGCTCCTGTCACCACATCACCATTTCTGCCAAATGAATAACCTAGAGAGCAAAGATGATAATCGGTCTTCCTGTTTCAAAGAGTACTTTCCCAGTATAGAAATGCAATCATGTGTTTTCAAAAAAATGTCAAGTCCATTTCAATCATGCAAACGTTTATTAAATGTGGGTTTCTGTTCAGACCTGTTCTCACCATGTTTCCATCCCAAAGGCATGAGAACTTACAAAATAGCTCATGATGAGGAATATAAAGCTACCTCCATTGTTAGGCCTTGGAGATCTCCTACAGACCAGAGCACATTTTTGTTGCACAAACCCCATAGCTATGACATTCCCTATTGTACCAAATTCAATCATTAGTATTCAGTGCTTATTCAAAATGAATTCAACCCACAAACATTCCTGAAGAAGAAAAGCCAACAGCCATGGATGCAAAAAATCTATACAACTGCACCTTAATTTACTTTTGAGGTACCACCATCTTTCCACTATACAACTAGGTGACTGCCATAGTGGACAGAGATGGATTTCAGGACTTAATTATCTAGGTTACACAAAAGTTGAATAACCAATGTAGCATATAACAATGAATATATCATGGTCATTACAATATGCCTACAATCATAGAAGGTCATGAGATACCATAACCAATACCGGATTTCAATAGGATCAATACTTAATAACAACTGTAAGGACAAGACAACAATCTCTTCAACAAATCATGGTCTACTCACAGTATAACATATAAATCCATGCTAAAATAATGTCCAAATATCCACAAAATGTCTAAGCCTAAACATCCTTACAAAAGCATTAATGCATCTAAAAACAAATATAAAACCTAATTCCTGCTGGATCTAGTGAAAAAAATCATTAATAATAACTAGATTCAGCAAGCTAGGCATCTTTGAGGGTACGTTAAGTTCTATCAAAAACAGATCAAGCTACCTCTGGGAATTACCAATCCCTCTGGTGCAAATTTACAACTAATCTAAACAAGGTTCAGTTTCCTCAACATAAACCAATATCTCTATGGCAATCGAGTCTTCCTTTGTATAAAGTGTACACCTATTAGGCTGAAAATCGTAAAGAAATAACTCTATGGGAATGAGGAATTACTAGTAGTGCTAAAATCTAATGGGAATTTATAAGCTCTAAAAATTGTAGAGCAACTCCCTGGATCTGCACCATGCATGATAGAGCTAAAATGCAACACATAAACCAAGGTGACTCCAGAGTTGGTGAATTTTTCCATATGATACCCTTTCAATGGCTGGAACTATTCATTTTGAAAGGTATGTAAAACAATGGCATTCAGTATAGCATTTTGCTAAGTAGTCCAGACTTCAGAACTAGTGGTTTTGTAAATGCCAAACTGACAGCCACTGGAAATGAATTTAATCTTATTTTTTGACAGTAAAATCATTAGACCTATCCAACATATGTTATTACCTTCCTGTGAGAAGTTCATGGCCATGAAGCGAAAAAAAATGCCAAAGTTTAGCTGGACATTTATGAGGCCTAAAAAATGGAGCACAGTTTCCTGGGTCTTCCAATGTATTAGATACGATAAGATAAGATTCAATAAACAAAGCAAGATACTACTGACATTAAAAATAGATTCAATAAACAAAGCAAGGTACTACTGAGTGTATTTATTATTTAATTAGCTTAGGATAACAAACATAGTGATATAAAGAGAATACATGCATCCCATGATGATCAACTTGTGACATCCTTTGAGGCTGAAAAACACAAATGTCTGTAATGGCATGCCAAAAGAAGCTACTTACTATTTCATTCAAGTACTTTGGATCAAATAGTATCATCAATGCCAACATTGGAGCCTACCAAACACAATATGATTCTGCTGAAAATTCATGTCTCCTCATCATTTCTCTAATCTGTTCTCCTCTTGCGTGGACTATGACACCCCTTTTTTGTCCACCGAAAATACGTTCAAGCTTCTCTACATTCGTCTGCATGTACATATGGATATATAAACATTAATCCGATTACTGCATGTACATAGGGTTAATCCCATTAATAGCACAACAAAGCGGATGGCATAAACACAAGTGGATTTGGATGCTTACATTGAATGTAGCCTCGAGAATCTCATCACTGAAGGCAGAGTAAACAGTCTGAGGATTTCGACGGCCTCCCCCAACGTAGAAGGGCTGATGAGTGTCATATGTTATAAGAAATAAGCATGGTTATAAGAAATAATATGTATGAATATGAATTAAACAGATGCACAGTGTGTTTTTTCTAATAATGATTCTTTAACTTTTACTAAAGAAGAGTGCCTAGAAGCCACCAAATGTTTACACCTAAACAACACCATCACAGTGCCCAACTTTCAACTGCAAGAGTAGAGTTGTTGAACAGCCCTAGAAAGGATTGTAGTGTGAGTGAACGAAAGTAGTATGATGTGAGTGGTAACATTGCCAAAGAAAAAATCCAGAAATAGAGCTTATAACGACACCCTAACTTTCACTAACACCGTGCTGTGTGTAAGGACATTAAACTTTCACTAATCAAGAGCCCATAAATTTACAATATTTCATTGAAAATTACATATGAGAATATTTCGTTCAGAGGGCAAAGAAAATTTGTTATACCTCATATTCTCCTCGCATCGTAGACACGGTACGCAGGATACTGGCAATGTGAAGGGTATTATGATCATCGTTGTTAACCAAATAAAATGTTCGATCAGTGGGAACACCGAATACATCTCCTTCCTCCAACCTCCTTTTAAATAGCTCATTCTTGTGCACATACGCTATGTAACCTCTTCCTGTCCAAGAATAATATATTATATTATTCAATCAAAAGTCCAACATAGTGAAAATCCAGAAAAATGTAACACTATCACAATGAAAGCATTCAATACACAATGACATTGAAAGCGTTCAATACACTATCACAATGAATATCTCACCACTGTAAAAGTTGAGAATACACTACGACAATGAAAGCATTCAATACACTATCACAATAAATATGTCACCACTGTAAAATCACTGAGAAGAAAACAAAATCCAAACAAACTGGCCGATCAATCCAAAACCCCATATTAAATCAATAATATTATAGTATGCCATCAAAAATCCAATAAAGTGAAAATCCAAAAGCAGTATCACAATGCTACTGAAAACATTTAAAAAAAAATAAATCCAACCATACTACCCGATCGATCAATACAATACCCTAAACTCTAATTCATACTCATAATACACACCTTCAGTAACATAAAAGAACCAAAACCCTCACAAAATAAAATAAAAAATCCAAACATACTAGCTGATCGATCGATCCAAGACCCTCAACTCTAATACATACTCCTAATACATACCTTCAGTAACATAAAAGACCCAAAACCCTCCCAAAATAAAATAAAAAAATCCAAACATACTAGCAGATCGATCAATCCAATACCTTAAACCCTAATACATAGTCATAATCCATACCTTGAGTAACATAAAAGACCCAAAACCCTTGATACATACCTTCAGTAACATAAATGACCGATTTTGCATCAATATGGCAAGGGAGCATGACCGTATTGGGTTTCATTTCAATGTAGGTAACTCTGAATTTTGCAAGCTCTTCAAGAAGTTTAGAGACCTCCCCAAAGTTTGGGAGAGCCCTGATTTTGCCAGCGTCAGACAATGCTCTCGTCCTGAAGCTACCACTGTGGAATACGTATGGATTCTCCTCTTTCTCTCCTCCGTGTCTGCGTCGTTGTTCTTCTCGTCTCCCTTGGCCATACTCTTCAGGAAAAACTCCTTGATCGGCCATGTTGGCTTTTGGCTCCCTGAGGGCAACGGAGGACAAGGAGAATGCAACAAGAACGATAAGCAAAGAAGCAAAATTCATGTTGATTCTTTAATGATGAAGGTGAAGTAGTACTATGTAGACTAAGCAAAGGGGGTTTATATACAAGGAAATCATCTAAATGCATGGACGTGTGGTGGAAGCAAATAGAGAGAAGAGGCACTTGTTAGTGAAGAGTAGTGAACACGTCTGAGTGCTATGATCGCCAGGGCATGTTGCATATGATTGACATGTCTAATAACTACAGCGATGATAAAAAGCATCACACGATAGTCATTTTTAGACAAAACCAAATGCTAATGTCACTTCATTACAGAAACCACAAATAAAGCACCAGGAAGCCAAAATCAAAATGTCAATGTATACTTACTTGTACATGCATTTCCCCTTTATTCTATTGTACCAACAATATTGAAGCTCAACACCTTCAGGCCTATCCATTGGCAGTAGTTAAGGCTATTTAGGCTACTCTGGGGACCAAAAGAGGATTGCCCACTGCTGCCATAGGAGAGGCCCAAAAAATCAGAGTTTTTGCAGTTGGGTAGAACAGACCGACCCCCATTCCTTGTAGCTTCTTGGATTCTGGCAAATGCTATACTAGCTTCAGTGGACCCAGCAGTACTATGTACAGAAATATTGAAATAAGAGCTTGAATTAGTAGCAGGATTAAGGTCATTTTGACGGTGATCCAAGGCAGTTGGTAGGGCATTTGCCGAGGGTCTAGCAGACGTGGTTGGCTCATTTTGTGTGTTGAAGACGGGCTGTTCTACAACTACAGTTCTCTTGGCCCTCTTATTTTTTCTGCAACCCCCACCAACAGGTACAGTCCTCAGAGTTCCTCCTTTGGTCCAGTACCTTCTGCAGGTCTTGTAAAAATGACGAGGTTGTGATAAACTAAAGTTGTTGTAGTAGCAGAACTTGGTTTTGGTGGACTCACATCTAGGGCTTGTTCAGGCTGAGGTTTCAACCTTCTCTCAAGAAATGGACATGAACATGAAAGTAGGTCTTCACCCCTTGGCCTAATCCCTATTTTCTGCATCATGCCCTGGAGAACAAAACCAAACCCCAGAAGGATTATCAAATGGGCTCAAATTTAACAACAGCACTAACATCAAATATCTATGAGCTAGAAGATACAAGAAAAACATATCACAGAACAAAAATCAGCACAATGTTTAAACAAATCTAACTGGAAACCAAAAAACCAGTTACCCTCTACAAGACTCAATAAAACCCTAAAAATGCAGATTTGAACAGGGTTGAGCATCATTGTTCTGTAAACCAAGTACTCTAAACTCACCTACTTCTCCATAGCCACACTACTGCAAATTATGATCAACAAATACCAGCCTTATAATCTCATATAAAGACCACTCAGAACACAGAAATTGCAGAGGAAAAGAACAAAAGAAATGATGGAGGTGGTTGGGGTGGAACTTGTGACCGTTGAGCGGCAACAAAGATAGTGCGAGGAAGCCCCACGTAGCAGCAAAGACAGTGCAAGGAATCCCCACGCAGACAAAATCATGAACAAAACTACAAGCAAAAACCAAATAAGCAATCATTCTGACATGTACATGTATATACCTGTGGCCAATCGGTGGAATCATGCAGATTTGAACAGGGCTGAGCATCATTATTCTGTAAACCAAGTACTCTAAACTCACCTACTTCTCCACAGCCACACTACTGCAAATTATGATCAACAAATACCAGCCTTATAATCTCATATAAAGACCACTTAGAACATAGAAATTGCAGAGGAAAAGAACAAAAGAAATGATGGAGGCGGCTAGGGTGGAACCTGTGACCGCAGCAGCGGCAAAGACAGTGTGAGAGCAAGCGCTATGCACCAAAGAAACTTAGCAGCATACGCAGGGTGCACATAGGCTTATGGTGGAGCACTGGTGGTGAAGGGCGCGGGCAGAAATTTGGAATAAAATAACCCTAAACATATTGGATATTTATATACTTAAAAAAAAACCCTTATTACCCCTAATATACCACCAATATATTGACTTTTAATTTTTTAATTTTTAACCACCCCAATATGAACGGACGTGATATCATATTGGTCCCTAGGTGACGCCCCCGTGACTCCATAGCCCAATGGTCCTCTGTTCAGTTTCAACCAATATTACAAACTACATACATTTTTACTTATACATGTCTGGCCTCGTTAATATTTTGTGAGAGATCCCTCTCTGACTGTATTAGGTTAGAAATACAGTCTAAAGTTTTTTTCTGTTACCTTGAGATTTACATTTCACAACCTGGGTACATTTTGAGTGTTAACACATTGTAGCGAAAATTCCAAGATGACTCATTTTGCAAAAGCCAGTCCCAAGGAAAGAGCTCTAATACCAAATTTTATGCAACCAAGTCCCAGAAATAGAAAAAAAAAATAGAAGAAATATACAATAAGATATTAATCCATACCTTAACAATGAATAACAGAGATAAGTATCAATCCTCTTCGAGTGAAGAATCTCCTTACACAATATACTGATTAGACAAGATAAGATAAGATACAATGATGTCTAAAATGAGAATATATCCTTCCTATACATAGGAGACAATGGTGTACAACAAAAACTAATAAACCCACTAATAGATCCAAGCTGAAATAAATAATATGTAATGCACCACAATATTGGGGGTAATGCGCCAAATTATATGGGATAATGTGCCATCATTAAGGGATTAAAAATATGTTTTTGTTAGTCTCCTAAGTGGTTTGGTAATGTTAGTTGTTCTCGAGGCATACTTGACGCACCATGAGATGTTCTATCTACCATAGTTCCCATAGTTTCTATTTTATTCTACTTGTATAGGCTAATGTTCCCTCATCCATCTTTATCCTACTTTTATGAGCTTTTTCTTGCTTTTGTCCAGGATTTGGATGAGCTAGGAGTGCTTGGTTGAGTTAGGAAAGTATGCCACTTTTTTTCTTTATCACCTTCGATTGTTTTCTCACAAAAGCTACTCCTTGCTTGTTTTTGGTCACTCATTAAGCAACTAGGCCCACCTAGCTAATTCGTGACCTCTATATCAGACTTGGAGTTCGATAGTGTTTAAGATGGGGAATTGGTGTCTAATCGAATCCTACCACATGTGAGCTACTCAAATGCCATATAAGGCACTCAAATTACTCTATTGGATTTGTATTATTTATGTACACATTATATTTGATTAATAAATGGTGGAGTTTTATTCAATTGAGTTTCATCTTATGTGTTTTCCAATTTATACTTTTTCATTTTTTCTGCTAATCTCTGTGAGGATTACATTGTGCCTTAGATACTTAGCTTTATAATTTCTTGCTTCCATCAAGGATATAGAAATTTTACACCTCTATATTCATCACTTGAGTCATTAAAGAATAATATTTATACTTGACATGAGTTTGAACTTGTCTTCATGATCTTCGTAGAGGCTCACTTCTTTGTAAAGTTTCAACCTTTGTTGGTGTACTATGGTTGCTTAGAGTTTCATTGTTTCTTTGATATTCAACATGAAATTGCTCAACTTCTTCTTTGGATATTTCAATGGTATACTTTGGAAGTTTTCATACATTAGGACCATCATCTTTTCAAACTTCATCTCTAGATTAGTGAAATATGGCATTTTCGCTTGCAAAAACCTTATGAGTGTTGGAATCATACATTTTGTAATATTTGTGATCAATACAATAACCACTAAAGATGCAATTGATATCCTTGGAACCAATATTTCTTCTATCTTCTTTTGAAATGTGGGAAAATGCCTTGCTCCCATAAATTCTCAAGTGACAAACTACTAGTTCATAGCCATATAGTGCTTCATAAGGTGTTTTTTGTGATAGAACTTATGTAGGACTTCTATTTTTCAGATACATAGTAGTATTTATTTTTTAACCCAAAAACCATTTGAAATATTTGTATCTTTAACCATGCTTCAAGCACATTTAACCAAGGTCCTATTTTTCCTTTCAACTACTTCATGTTGCTAAGGAGTATGTGGAACTATATATTGTTGTGAATCCCATTGTTTTTGCAGTTTTTGATGAAATTTCTTTGTGTGTATATCCTCCTTGACCTTATTTGAGGATCTTAATGTACCTTCATGTCTACTTTTCAACTATGTTCTTAAATTTTTTCAAATATTTAAACACGTCACTTTTCCTTTTGATAAAATAAACCCAATTAAATCTTGTGCTATCATTGATGAAGATAAGGAAATAAAGATCTCCTCATAGATACTTGGTTTTCATGGGAACATACATTTGTATGCAGTAGCTCAAGAAGTTATCATTTTATTTTATATCATTTTATTTTATTTGTATGCAGTAGCTTAATTTAATCTTGATCTATAATGATGGAAACTAAGATTAAATTATTCTTAATTCTTGGAACATATATTACATTATGGATTTGTTTCACTTGACCATTAGGAATCCAAATACACTTATTACTAAGAAAAATGATATTGAATCTAGATATGCTTTTACTAAAAAAGTGTATCTAATTTCCCTCGATTACTCAACAATATTCATATTTTCTATGCATTACGATCTCAATTTTCCCTGCCAAGAGTCTGTCATTCTCAAACAATAATCCAATTACCAAATTTTAGAGAAAATGATAAATCAAAATTGATAATAGCATAGTTGAAAACATACTAATGGTAGTATAATGCAATTTGAATCATTTTTTCTAACGGAAAGAGATATTCTATCTTGAGAAAATAATGTTTTTTTATTAAACCTTTTGTTTATTATTTCTCAATCCAAAACCTATTCAATTGTTACCTTAATTACAAGATTTATTCATACAAAACCGCAAATACTATCTAAATCTTTAATAATATGTGTTTGAAAAAAATTCCTTGTTTCCAACTATTGGGTAAAACAGGGAAAAATTTCCATGTTCTCCAATACATTTGTAAAGAATACTCCAAAATGTTTTCCACTCTTTCAAAACTATTTATTTAAACCCGTTTCATTCCTAACTCAAGGTTATCAAATATAGTTATGATCTATATTCCTACTCAAGGAAATGTATTCCTTCAAATGATCTAAATATAGTTACTTTATGAATCCTTAGGCATACTTGTTGTCACAATGTAGAAATAGAGCCACTATCAACATTTATTAATAGAGGTTTTACATCCTTTTCCAAGGTTGATTGATCTTCAGTATTTGCATTTGATCCTTTCTTTTATGGTGTTTTCTTTAAGAGATCTTTTCTTGTTGCTTGGTTGAATTTTGGTTGGTGAGATCAAGGTTAAAACTTATGTTGTGTTTATTGAATGGACATGTTGTATTTTGTTTCTTTATGTATGAACATATGAAATGCAATAAACCTCCTTGAATTTTGTTTCTTATTTCTTTTGAAGTTCAATGATGAAGCTTTAGTACGCATGAGGACATGTGGTAGTTTAAGTATTTTCTTTGATACTATGTATATGTAATCATCGATTGTCTTTAGCTTATTTATTCTTATCTTAATATTCTTATGTTCCTTCTTATGTTAAATGTTGGCATGGGGACCTCAAAATATATCGAGTATGGATAGATTAAACTCATCAATAATTGCACCATAATATCTTCCTATGACTAAGATAAAATGGAAATAACCTATTATATTAGTTTAAGAAAAATATCAACCAATAAAGGGAAGGATGGCATGGTGAGGGGATATCTGGCCATATTCACCTCATGAGATAGTAAGGTAGTGTTCAACTAGGTTCCTAAAATATAGATAGAGAATTTTCAGGGATAGGGAAGATGGCTTGGAATGGTTAGTAGATAGGATAGAGGAAGCCATGGGATGAAAAATCTATGCCAAAATATCTATGGATGAATCTTCTCTTAATGCGGATACAATTTTTACACTAGTAATGGTGTTTTTTAGGTATCATAGGCCATTGATCTCCTTGTGTAAACAATTTTTTTGTCATCCACAACATCCCACCTTTATGCACTCTCAAAGGTATTAGGTCCCATGATGATGTGTGGACATTTTACCTACTTTTTCGAGCAAACCTTACATGTTTGTAACCTTTAAATTTTTTAACCCTTTCATATGCCTAACTCCTGCAAAGGGTCCTTGACCATTGATCCACTATCGTGGAGGAATCTACATTGTTCATGGGAGATTTGTGTTTCCATGCCCTTGAGAGACTTAATCACCATGAATATTTGTGCCATATATTTGATTGGGGTGATAATTGTAAATGTTTATGGTATCCTAACTTTTACAAGCTTCCAACTAGTAACGTGAATCTCTTAATTGAGGATTTTAACCGAAGGTTAACATGTGAACCACTAACAAAACTATTCTTGAAATCCTTAATAAACATGAAGGTAATAAACATGACTAAAATATTATAGCTAAGGATATAATACTCTTCTTCATAACTATACTTTCTCTTCATTCATTAATTCGAATATTTGGATGCAAGTGAATACAACAACTCAAGAACATAGCCATATAATTTGCAATTAACTATTTAAAACACTTGTTTGGTTGAATCCCTTCAACACATTTGTAATATATAAAATGTGGAGGGAAACATAATGATAATTTAAATACACATGGTGTAAGGAAAACTGCTCTTAGCTGAACTCACCTTGAATAATCATTAAAAATACAATTTAATTAACTATTAAAAATTTCAAATCTATTAAGGTGACTTCCATACATAAGCTATTAAAAGTAGTATGGGAATTTCTATCTATTTACATTTCAATTTTGTTTGATAATTCCATAGGCATTTACAAACAACTTCAAAAATGAACAATTAGTGCAATTTTTTTGCAAAACATAGATAACTACAATGATTGCTATGTTGAAACCATTAAACATACCTTTAACAAATAAAGTAAATTGGAACTAGGAATGAAGTCCAAGCCAAAGATGTTTTGCACCCTTTCATAAATTAGTTAGGATACAAGTGCCTTTTGGGTAGATTTCCAATATGAGTTGATGGTATTAGATTAGCACTTGATTCTATGTCTTAGAATAATTTGGGTTCACTTGTTTTAGTTTTTCCAATATGTAATTCATACTGCCCGATCCACCATTGTTTGATATGAGGGTTACTAACACATGGCATCATCCACCGATCTCTAGTGTTGAAATTTAAATAGTCTTTATGTTAATTAAATGATTAACTAAATGGGAATATTCTTTGCTTAATAATATTGGGTTTACAAATAGATTAAAGTATTCATGGCACCATTTCTTCAATTGTTACTCTAAATTTTTTAATGTCTAATAGTTTTTGTATTTTGTTTAGTCATGGGATGGAAGGAGTGACAAATAAAGAAGAATTATGAAGAGGGGTATGGGGTATTATTTTGGGGAGGAATATTGCAACAAATTGAATCATATTGTTGTATTATTTTGTTTGCTTTCCAAAACAATATTTTCTTGCACTTCAAAATATATATAGAAAACTGGTTTTAGGTAAACAATATTGCATTTATATTAACAATACTTGAATAAAATGCCATGAATTATAGAGTAGAACAAGACCTAGGATTCTATGGATGTTAGGTCCCTTATGGATTCATACCAACTATATATATTTGACCCTTTAGACTGGATCCAATCTATGACTAAAGGAACAACAAAAAATGACTCTATAATAAAATACACATTGCATGTGGTTAGGATAAAATTTGATATCTCTAATGTTGAAGAGGATTAGTGCCTTCATTGCCCAAACGTGTTGATTTATTGACATTTTCTTTAGCCAAGTAGGTTGACCTGCCTAAGATTGCTTGATCAAAAATATTTGAGTTGACCATACTTGCTTGAGGCCAATTTGTTGCTTGTAGCCAAGGAGGAATTGAAAAACCATAGTTCTAACTTGTGCACAATAACCCTAGATTAACTTGAGGTGCTTGAATAACATTTGTGATATAATCCCTTGCATTGGTAGGAATAATGGGATGGGGTTGAATAGAAAGATAATATTGGGGGAGTTTGATGTTTATAAGGTATTAGACTAATCATGTATTACCTGGAAGTGGATCCAATTCGTTGGACACCATCCTCCTTTTCTTGATTGCATTTACAGTTGTTATCAACCCAAATGGCACTTCTCCATTCGAGTGCCGACATTCTTTATGTTGGTACACAAAAGGACAAACTAGGATTGAAGTTTTCCAAAGCACTATAAATGGTCATGACTTGGGATGCATTTACCTCTTAAACCAGCTTGCTATATATTTTTCTAAGTGTTGAGTTGCGTACACGACTATCTTCATTGCAACTCACGTACTATACGTGACTCTCTGCATTGAAACCCGCGTACACTAGCGTACGTGGGTTTCCTTCGAGAAACTCGCGTGTCATACGCGGGTTGCCTATATCAATAGTCATGTACATCTTAGTTTGGCTTTAAAAAATATAAAACACGATTATATGAGATTAGTTGGGCCCTAATATTTAACTATCCCAACTATTTCAACCACCCCACCCTTCGAAACTACTTTATTTCCCAAAGTATAAATAAAGGCCTTGGGGTGGGTAATAATCAATCAAGATTGGAGAGAAAAGTTATGCTGGTGGTATATCTTTAGAAGTATTAGAGCAGCAGAACTCAGAGTCCTTTGGTTGCAGAGGAGTCCTTGTCTTAGAAGCCGGGTTGTACTCTTATCTCATTCACTGATTGTTAATAAACAAAATTCTTCTTCCAACTTTGTGTTGAGTCTATTTCATGTATTGTGGTTAATGAATGTATTTGATTATATGTTTGATATATTGTTTATCTAACCTCTAATATATACATGCATGAGATATTACTTGAAGGATTTGCTCTTTGCAGGTGAAATAGGTGCATCCATGGAAGCTTTGGAGAGAAGAGGAGTGGGAGAAGATCAAGCTTGGATCAACCGTCGGTTATCGAGTAAGTAAAGACTTTCTTCCTATTCCCTTTCCATTCTCTCATAAAGCTGACTATCTGCAAGGTTATTAGTAAGTTGGTAACCCCAGACCCTAGGTTACAAGGGTGCTTAATCCTAAACAACAGAACTGGTGACTCCACTGGGGAGTCCAGCCTACTGTGGGTTAGTCCTATAGATACTTGCCCAGTATTTTCTCTAATTCAGTGTGTGGTTGTCTATCTTGGATTTGATTTGCAGTAGTGTTTCTGAAGACCTTCATTATTTTTTTCTTTTTTTGAATTTTTTTTGTTGTGTACGTGGGTTGTTGTGCTACACAGTCATGTACAACAACCTGTGTACACAGGTTTCTCTATAGGACAGCCACGTACAGTACGCAGGTTTCTCTATAAGACAGTCACATACATCTTGTAGCAGCGCAAAATTTTAGGTGGGGTTGCTTGTCCCTGTCTTGTTTGGATTTTTCTCTACTTGAAGGTCCTCTCTTGTTGGCATCTTCTTGTAAGTCTGAAAGTCCTGTACACCATGCTTTGTGCTTTTTAGTAAGCCTTTGAGTTTTATTGTTTGAGTCTTCTTTCACTTAGAAATTTGAGGTAGGTTCTCCTATTTGGGTGATAGGTTCAGTGCTGTGTATCTAAGTCAATGATTAGGACTTTAGATACCTTGTACTCTGTACTGCTTTCAATTAGTGTCAATTTGTCACTTATCCTTTAGTGATTTCAGTGGATTTTATTCATTGATTCTTCCCAAGTTAAGTGTTTGCCAAGTCTCCTCCTTAAGTGGTTGATTTTGGTTCTTGTGAGTCCGCTATACTTCATTATTGCTTGCTTTATGGTCTGATTATTCAAACATACTCAAGAAATTTTGCATTTAGGTGCATGGTCATTTTTGAAGAATTTGAAAAGTGAAGGAAAACATTTGAAACATTTGCATTTTAATTGCATATTGTAGTTTTTTTCAGTATTTTCGAATAAAATTTCAAAAATTACAAAAAATAAGTCTTAGTCTTCTCATATTTAGTTGTAATTTCATTAGTTCATATTTACAAAAAGAAAAGAAGCTTGTTTTAAGTAGTTGTAATTTGTTTTGGAATTCATTTTATGCACCTTTTTAATTTTCTTATCGAGTCTATAATATCATAGTCATTCACGCCACTTACCCTCTGACTAAGAACAACCCTTAAAATGAACGCTATAATTTAAAATTTATTAGTAAGTTTTGTTTTATAGGGTCATACACCTACTAGCTTAGGCTAGATTTGTGGGATAGGAAATGTAACTCCGTGGGTGAATCCACGGACCTGGGTAACACTTTTTGGCAAGTGAATTTCCGCAAAAACAGAAAAACACACCTCGGTCAAGGGCTTGTTAAGCCCTCGACCGAGGTATTAATATCTCGACCGAGGGCTTGTTAAGCCCTCGACCGAGGTATTGCGGGATTTACAAAACCTCGGTCGAGGTATTTAAATACCTCGACTGAGGTATTTAAATACCTCGGTCGAGGTTCATACCTCGGTCGAGGGCTTAAAAAAACAGACTTAGCCCCCATTCAAACAAATGGAAAATTTCCTGTGCCTTGCAGAGGTGTAAACCCTGCCATTCCTAGCACATAACTGAGCGGAGTTGATACCGATAAATTCACCAACGAATCTTCTATCCATTGAGGTATCATACACACATTTTGGCATTCATATGATATTTATTTTTTAATTACTTCTAAAACTTATACTTAGAAAACCACACTGCAACTTCAAAGCAGCTCAAAGAAAAATCCGCAGAGTTAAAACTACATAGCCAAAAAATTCTTAAAAATGCACACATCACATATCGACGTGTCCTCTTCAAAAGGGTATCTTTGGTTTTTCAATTTTTCAAAAAATAGAAAAAATTCCTTTACGTGGAAAAATATGTGTTTAAAACGATGCTGAAATCGAATGTGGTCACTTTCGAAAAATAATAAATAATTGTATAATGCGAAACAAATTAACAAAAAAATATGCACATCACACTGCATTTTATGTAGATCATGCTCATATATATATTTTTTTTAAATTATTAATGCAAGATTGAATTACTCTACGTGGACACGAGCCACTTATTATCTTCTTCAAATGTTTAAGGTCACACAGTTCATTAAATACAAAAATTCACACATTAAATGACATCGGAATATTTTTTTAAAAATATCACTATGAAGCCAACATAATATTCTACAATTTGTTTTTTTACTGCAAGTCAAAATTCACATGGCATATATGCGTTTTGAGGGCTTCTATCTAGCACATGAGTAAAAAATCAGGTTTTCATCACCAAATTTGGCCAAAAAGTGTTACCCATCTTCATGGAATCACCCTCCGTACAAGTGTTTAAATTCAGACGTAGTTGGCCATTCGATAGGTAAATCCTTCTCTATGTTGGTAGTATATGGGAAGCTCCTCTCAAACGAGAGTTAAGCACGAGGCTGCGTGGAGGCTTGGACTGAGGAGATAACCCTTCGATTCCTTGTCAAAATGTAGACCAAGGTTTTTGCACATCTGGGGATTCTATCCTCGATAAAGTTTCAGGCTCTGCTACACTTCCCATGCGTACGAATCAGGCTTGCGACTGTCCCCCTAGACTATTGATATAGTTAAGGTAGCCTTTAGTCTCTTTGACATCTAGGGTTTATACACAAGTGAACTGGAAGGATATTTCTGGTTCACCTTGGATGGGCTTGGAAGGTAACCCTTGTTGAAAGTGTAGGAGGGTGGTGGGTGATTCCTCCACTTGTGCCTAAGAACCTCTTCAAGGATGCCAAGAAATTTTCTCTCAAATTTCTTTGGGAAAGCATATCCTATACCCCTTGTGATTGTTGAGACTTTAGGAAATTTTGTAGTGATTTCTCTATGGTTTGTTTGTGTTTAGACGACCTTAGGGTGTGAAGAGTCAAATTTACAATCATGGAGGACCAATCTATCAGAAGGTCATGAAGGTTTCAAAACCTTCCTTCGCTTATCACATTGCAACCTCCACCTCCCCCTCAAAGGTGAAGATTAGACACAGACGGTTCTTTCGAACCGATAGGAGTTAGTGAAGTTTTGGGTAAACTAGAACTTAGGACAAACCAGTTTGATTTAACTACAGTTGAGATGGAAGACTTGCAGGCTGACGAGTTTGCAAGAAACTTTAATTCACCTCTAACTGACTTAAACAATCCTGTCATCGTTCAGGTTCGTCCTTTCAATTCACCCATGATTGGTGTCCCTCTGGGAAAACTAATGTCTACTATAGGAGAAAGTTCTTCTACTTCCACCTCAGCTACTCCGGTTGAAGGAGTGCCACCTCCCCGAGTTGGTGCCCCTAGAACAAGTATACCTACTACACCTTTAACTCCAGCTAGTTGGGTGGTTCAACCATTGACTCCCACCAATTTAGCAGGTACTTCTGGTGGAGTGGTCACTGGGATTCCTACTATACCTTCGGTTCCTACTTCCTTCGCACACACTGCTCAGAGTGGTCCTATAGGACCCTCGTCATTTTCCCAGGGTTTTCCTTGGAATGGGGGGCACATTCCCCCATCCACTCCATATGTAGGTCCAACACCCACAAATGTAGGGGTGTAGTTTGAAAACCCTAATCCTTATGGTCGAGGTTGTTAAAAATCTGGTATCAGCTCCATTCACGAGCTCTCCTTTCTTTGTTTTTAGTGGAGGGATACCTGATCCTGTATTTCAAACCCTAGCTTCAACTGGGGAAGCTAGAAACTCCTACACTACACCGCACATAAACAATCCATTGGCTTATGGGTGGAATCCTTTCCAAAGCGGCCCAACCACTTTGCAACCGGCAGCAGGGGGAAACCCCACTTTCACATCTAGGAACATGGGGGTAAGCCCCTCTAATCCCCAAACTGGTACTTTTAATGCTCTGATTATACCCAAGCTCCCTTTCCTAACAACTTAAAACTTGCCAGACTTGTCGAAACTAATGAATGACCTGGTGAGACATAACCCCTCCTAGCCACCCGTTCCTACCAAGCTGCCCTCGGACATTCCAAAATTCGAAGACAAAGTTGGTGATGATCCAGGAGCTCCTATCACCACTTTCCATTTGTGGTGCTCTTCCAACTCACTGAATGATGATACAATTTGGTTGAGACTGTTCCAAAGAACTCTGACCAGTACTACAGCAAAATGATACATTGAACTGACTTCTGTTGTGTTTGATAGTTTTTGGGACTTAGCTAATGTATTCCTTAGTCACTTCTAAATTCCTGTCCGATATGATTTTAGGACAGACTTGTTGTCTACCTTTCAGCAGGACAAGGCCACTCATATTTTGGATCACATCCAAGAGTGGAGAAGACGGAAGAGCCTTATCAAAGCCACCATCCCTCCTGATTTTTTACTAGAATGGTTCCTTAAATCCCTATTTCCATATATATCTAAGGATGTATCTACTTCGGGAGTGACCAATGAGGAAGAGGCTATCCTCAGGGCCCAGTAGCTAGATTTGATATTTTCTCAATCTAGGATTTTATATGAGATCATCCATGATGCACCAAGGCCAACTCATAATGTAGAGAAACCTAAGCCTGGACCCCATGCCGATGGTGTGGTTGGTTCTATGAAATCTCCCACTGTAGAGTCTTTGGTTAAACAGCTCCATGATTTTTATCTCAAAAATTCTATGGTGGAGGCAGCAAAGGATTCCCCCTCACCCAAGAATTCAAATGTTTTTGCACAATCCTCTCAAAAGGGAAATCAGCAACCCGATGGGAAAAAGAAGAAAGGGAAAAAACGTGAGGGAAACCAAAACAAGAAAAAACCCACAAACAATGCCGATGGGGGAAAAAAAGAAAAGAAGAAGGTGAAATTCCCATGTAAGTTGTGCCATGAAGATCACCTGACCCATCAATGTCCCCTTATCAAACAAGCTCATAAGCTACTAAAAGGCCAACAACTAGCTGTCCGAAAGGATCCTTTTCCCCAAGGACAAAATTCTGCTTCAGCTTTAAATGTAGCAGGGGGCACCCCAAATGCTCCTGACCCTAATAATATCAACATGGTTCGATCCCAGACTTTACTCTAGACTAGGAACAAGAACTATGAGACAAAGGCTTCGGAGAAGGGTAAGTCGATAGGTGAAACTTCCAACCCTCTCACGATTGAAAAACCTACTAAACCTATGCCCAAGATACCAAAAGGTGTCTTCAAGAAAACCTTGCACAATCCCAATGCTAGGGCTGCAGCCAAATACTCTGTAGTTGAATATTTAGCCCAGACCCCTTGTGCAATGTCGGCTTTAGAGGTGTTACAGAGTTTTCCCACCTAGTGAGATGCACTCTTAGCAGCCTTAGGAAGCATGGATTCATTGAGCCTCATGGCGAAATTTAATTTGTCTGATGTCAAAATTCACCTACCTTATCATGTAGCCTTATCGATAGATGTCATCCATGGTGGAAAAACCATTGGAAGGGTAGTTGTTGATGAGGGTGCTTCTACATGTGTCATGTCCTTGTCTTGTTGGAAAGCTCTTGGATCTTCAGAGCTAGTCCCTTCAAACACCCTACTTACTGCTTTCGATGGAAGGTAATTTCGTCCACATGGTATCCTATCGGCTTTCTAAATAAAGTTGGAAGGGAAGGCAGTATCTATTGAGGTAGAGGTGATTGGTGCACCTTTGGATTATAAATTTCTCTTGGGGAGAAGTTGGACTTATGCCATGTCTGTTATTGCATCGGCCATACTTCGAGTTGTAGTGTTTCCACACAAAGGGAAGTTGGTTACTGTAGACCAACTTAGTTTTACTCAAAAGGGCCACATGGAAACTAACGATTCCACCGTACCATTAGTTGATCAGGTTAAACCTGCTGCAGAAAGCTTAGGGGCTGGAATGTATGCATCATTGATGGGCACATTCGATATTCCAGCTCTGATTAATTATCTAGGTTCTACTAGTGTAGGGAAGTCTATAGGAACGGTTGTTGATAGAACAGATCCTTGGGTTCCTGCTTCCCACCATGAACCTGAAGTGCCCTTATCGGCAGCAGAAGTAGCTTATTAAGCTATTGTTCATACTAATGTTGATCCTATTGTTCTTGCACATTGATCTAGGAACAAATAATCAATCTCATCAAAGAATAATCAACAAATAACTCATGAAATGGTGTTAATCAGAATCGGAATTGGTTTCCTCTTTGTATATTTAATAAACAATGAATGGTTACAATACCAATGCTAAGCAATAGCTTGAATCAATGAGAAATTCGAATACCTAAGGAGGAAATTCAAAAATCATGAGTGAGTCTGGCTTAACTGACTCTAAACGATTGGTTCACACTCAGTTAACCACTTGACCAAAACCCTAATTGACTCACCAAACCCTAACTGAAGTTGAAGTGCAATAAATGACTGAATCTCAACTGAAGGAGATCTAACACATGTCACAGCAAGCCAACCATCAAGTGCTAGTGCTCCACGACTTCAATGAACCCTGATGAGGTTAACTGAAGCTGAACTGATCATCAGAAGTTGGTGGAGGCGCCTTGTTGACTCCAGATCATTAAATAATAATAAATGATCATTAAATAATATATTTAGTGAGAGGAGGCACCTTAACTGACTGGTTGAACTGATTGTAACCACTAGTTAGTAATTAGGTGCATTAATATCACTCCAATCACCCCCAGAGTGCTCCAGTTAGCCTCCTTGACTGTAGGAGAAGGCTAAGTTAGCCTCCTTGACTATAGGTAGGTGTGGGTGTGACTAGATGATGGCAATTAATTCTCCACTGATGTCAATTAATGTCAATTATACTTAGGATAGTGGTTTAACTAGGCCAATTTGACCAAAAAGAGTGTGTATGATGGTAAATGTCTCCAACACCCCCCATTAAGCTATACTCAGGAAGAGTTAGAAAACATAAACGCATAAAAATGCTAGGGCCTCGGAAACTAAGGCCATAGGTCACCCTGTACAATTCTGAAACTGAAATAATGCTCAAAACAAACTAAGTGAGGAAAAGAGGGAAAACCAAGTGGGAAAAACCCCCCCTCAAGCTGAACACTGAAAGTAGTCTGGATCACCCTGATGAAATCACCCCCAATAGTGAACGGAGGTAAGTGAACTTCTTTTCTGAAAAGCTCTTGGTGAAGATGTCTGCAATCTACTCATCAGTCGGGCAGTATTGCAGAATGATGGTCCTGTCATGAACTAGCTCCCTGATGTAGTGCATGTGAATCTCTACATGCTTGGTCCTCTACTTGGTAACTGGATCCGTGGATATCTTAATAGCACTCTGGTTGTCACGAAAGAGGACAGTGGACAAAGTACTACCAAGCTCAAACTCTGAAAGAATTCCTTGTAACCAAACTGCTTGGATTCAAGCATTCACCGCTCCTCGATACTCGGCCTCTGCTGAAGATAGTGCTATGGTAGGCTGATTTTTGCTTGACCAGCAAATAGGGCCACCACCAAACATGAATACATATCTGAAAGTTGACTTCTGATCAATAGAATCACCCACCCAATCGGAATCTGTGTATCCAACCAGATCTAGCTCGGAGTCTGCAGCATAGTGAATGCCGTAGGTCCTGGTTCGCTGAATATACTGGAGGATCCTCTTGGATTCCTTCCAATGAAGATCATGAGGCTACTGCATGTATATTGATACATCATTCATGGAATAACAAACATCAGTCCTAGAATGTGTCAAGTACAACAAACTACCAATCAACTGTCGATAGATAGTGCAGTCCATGGGAGGTGTGTGTTTTCCTTCTTCAAGGATGATCCCTGAAAGGAAAGGGAATGGTGCAGGCCTACATTTAGCCATGTTAAACTTGACTAATAGGTCTGAAATGTATTTTGACTGAGTGACCATAAGATGGATCAGTGATGGATCAGTGATGTAGCCCTCAGGCTGCTTCATATATATCTCCTCATGAAAATCTCCATCCAGAAAGGCTTACTTAACATCCATGTGATGCACCTCCCAGTGCTTGGATGCTGAAATAGCCAAAACAAGGTGGATGGAGTCCATTTTTGCAACCGGTGCAAAGGTCTCATGGTAGTCCACTCTTTGGACTTGAGAGAAACCTTTTGCTACCAGCCTTGCCTTATATTTGTAGGTGCTTCCATCAGCAGCAACTTTTGTCCATGTTGCCGCCTTACACACACCTGGGTCACATGGCAGAAATCTTCAAGCCACTTGGTGTGTCCTTGGGGGCAAGTCTCGAGTCAAGGCTGTCACCTTGTTCTTGACTCCTCCGTTTAGGCTCAACTCCTAACGAAGCCAATGGGGGGTAGACCCTATTAATTTACTAAGTCTAAATTACTTAGTAAGGTGATGTTGAACTGAATGAGTTACTTAGGAGTTTGAAATTTAACCATAAATAACCATAGAAGACAAGATACAAAATGAGCCCACAAAAGCACAATGCTGAGACACAATATGAATATACAGCAAGAAAATAACCAGTTCCTTAAAATGGAGTAAAAAAGAAATCAATATACTTGCATGTGCTTGGAATGAATGTTTTGCAATTGCCTCTTGGTACATTTTAAGTTAATGTGAAAACATGAGTTGATTAAAATTAGGCGAAGGGGTGGACTCCAGATATACCCGAGAGTACTTGGAGTATGTCTAAAACTAAACCTTCACGGTTACCCGCAAGGAATATGTGGGTTGAATGGATTCTCTAGGGATATTGTTCATAATGCACCCATTAGGGTGTGACAGAGATCGGCGCCCCAAGGCCACTTTTCAGAAGTTCCCACTTCCTTTGGGTATTTTGCCACCGTAATGGTTTGATCTGGGTGTTGGATTTTCACCTGATGGTTTGTCAATTTCGGAGAGTGAATCCTAATTATACTAGTCACTCAAATTCTTTTGATGCAGCTTGACTGATCGGATGAACCGCAGCCAAGTGCAGAGCATACACACCGGAGTCTTGTCAATTTTAGTAAATTTTGAGATGGATGTTCTTGTTAAAAAGAAAACCCTCCAGGAACCTCTTTCGATCCAAGTGGACCTTAATCGGGGAATCAAGGAGGGGTTGATTTTATTATGGTTACTGAAACAAATGATGATAGCAAATGAAACATAAAAAGATAAGCAAACCACAATTTTCTAATTAGACTACCACGAATCTTTCTTCACCTTTCGGCTCAAAAGGAGGCTCGTGGGGTAAGTATTAAAGTTACTTTGAAACCAATAGAAATGGAATATGGAATTGATTTTAAATCAAAGTATACTACCCTGCAGATTAATACTATGCTAGATTGAAAAAAGATGAACGAAAAGCAAAAAAGGACACGGACGCAAATCCCCCCAAGGGGGATGGGGAGTGGGCTCGAAAGAGCCTATTCAAAATTATTTTTATTACCAATGGTTACAATATTAGCAAAATAATATGATGACTCTTGATTCTTATACAGAATGAAACCAAGAGCTTACAAAGGGCAAAAATTAAAGATTTCAGTCAAAAAGGGAGACCCTCGGGGAGATTCAGAAGGCCCAAAAGTCACTTTCGAGCAGCAGCTCCTCCTCTTTTCTGTTATACCTGATAAAAAAAAGCAATCTTATTAGACTGAAATATGCCCAAAATCACTCTGAAAGTACCTTTGGGTCAGCTTACTTTTAACCAAAAAAAGCTAAGTAAAAACTAGTTAAAAAAGGTAAAAAGGGAACCAAGGAAAGCAACCTTTCCTTGGGATATTGGCTTGCCTTTTAGGCAGCCAATATGGTGTGCAATTATTGCAAGATTTATCTTTTATAACAAAAAATAGAAATCTAATGCATGCAAGCTACAAATTCTCTTTAAAATTCCATGCAAAAAGGACGATTTCCCTAAAGCTATATCTAGAATTCTTATGAAACCTTTTAAGAACAAGATCTAGATTATGGGCTTTGAGAAGATAGATCTATGTTAAATTTACTTTAAGATGATAGATCTAAACAATATCAAAGCTATGAACAAAGTAACTGGGTAAAAGAATTGATTTTGAAGGAGGAAAAGGAGGAGAGAAATGCTGGTGGCCTTGAAGATCCACCGTGGAGCTTTCAGGTGGAATGTCGAGGGACTATGCCTTTGGAAGGTTTTGGAGAGAGTGAAGAAGCAAAATAGATCAGCATTCTCTCCAATATAGGAACCTGTAGCTCAGCTGAAATAAAAAAACTTGCCAAAATACTTGTGAGATCCGATTAGTACATACACAGAGATTCAGAATAACATGCATATAAGCTTATAGAACATGCTGAATCTAGATCTCTAAACATGCATCAAAGGAAAGAGATGGCTAATAAACTTATTGAAAAGCACCTTTCCTATCAAGATTATAATAAGCTTATTATCAATCTTAGCAATGAATCCACAAGCAATCAACAAATTATGAACACAGATATAGGTTACCTTAGTAAAAAATGGCAATGATCATCCACACATACAATGGCACAACACCGTCTTGACTCCAAAGCTTCTCTTTATTTCAAATGAACAATAACAACAGTACAATAGCAGCAACACCTCAATCCCAGTTCTAACTAGCTTGGAAGAGGAGGCTTACGCTTGGATATATACAAAAACTAGGAGATCCATCCCAGGGGGGCGCAAATGCTAAGGAGATAGACCAAATATGCTGATGGAGAGTCCATCAATGCCTGATCTGTGTCTAACTGAGCCAGATATGAGTCTCACTGAGTGCAATTGTCAATCGGAGAGCTGATCTGACTAACACCTCAACCTGTTGACTGAAGCATCCACCAAAACTCATCTAGATGAGCCAAAACATGTGGAGGAGAGAGGGAGGGAGAAATTCTCCATAAAGCATGCTGAAGATCAACTCTAGATCTGATTTGATCACCTCCTTCAGTCAAGGATTTGTCAGATCCAGTTAATCTGGTTCAGATATGATTGATTTCAATCAAATCGGCTGAGAATCCACTAATTTATGATTTTGGATTTGCTCCATTATTCATCAATTATTCATCAATTTATTAATTAAAATAATCAATAATTGATTTTTGGGGCTTTCTGACCTGAGTGATGGAAAATCACTAAAAACTAGTAAATAGTGGGTCCATGGGTTTACATGGTGCTCTTAGCTTGAAAATGAGCACCTACATGACTGAAACTGATTATTTGGCCCACTTTTATTACAAAATCAAATTTTCCAATTAAATTATTAAAAAATAGCCTAAGTTTTGGAAAAATTAAATTTTAATAAAAAACACTGAAAAAACAAAAAAAATTGAAAAATTGAAAAAACCTAGGGGGACTTAGACATGTTCATATGACTCAACCATGATGTCTAGCATGTTTATACATTGACTTATAGACTCTAATAACCTCAATAGGCCTAAATGCCAAGCCGACCACCCCAACTTTGGAGGTATCGAGTGAAAAACTCAGAAATTATCAGTCGTTTATTCAACAACCAATAATAACCAAGGGAAAAAAACACCCTGGGCTGATCGGATTGACAAATAAAGTCTAAGAGACCGAGTCTTTTACAAACACTATCATGCTAGAACATTTATTACAACTCCCCCATGGGGTATGAACATGTGATATAGTACAACAAGCACTTTCCAGAAGTACTTCCAAAGGTCTTCTTAAGTCCAAACAAGTTATCCTTGTCCAGTTCACTAGGCTCACATGATAAAAAAACCACTAAGTACAACTTAGGTGGTAACAGTCCGACACACCCACTTGCATCGAACCAATTTTCATCCTAGAGGAAGAGAAACTAGCTCCCAAGTAGTGTTTTTCTGAAGAGAATTCATCTCTTCATCCATGGCAACTTGCCATCTCGGATCATTCCGAGCATGGTAGTAGGATTTTGGATCTGAACTAATCATCAAATAGCAAGTTTCGGACAGCAAATTATCAGAACAAGAGAGCGCAATACCTGCTCTTTGGAAATTAGACCGGGTTCTCCTTGGATCATCCAGATTTCCAATGTTGTCTCCTGCGGAGGAGAGTGTCTGTTGGGCCCATGTAGGAAGATGATTTTTCACTTCAGGTTCTGATTCAGCATCTGATGATTTCTGCACACTGATATCAGAAATCAGAGGATCCAAATCAGGGTCATCACCCCCAATTTCATCATCCAAATACTCAGTAGAATAGGAAGAAAATTCAGCAGTTTTCTCCTTCACTAGTTCTATCTCCTGAAGAGGCTCATCGAACTTGACACTTCTCTCGATGATGATCTATTTGGTCTTAATATCCAGTAGCTTGAATCCTTTAGATTCATCAGGATACCCAATAAACAGACATTCTATGCTTTGCAGTTGCAAAGCCCTTCTTTTATCAAGTGGAATCCAAGCCCATGCAGTCGACCCAAACACCCATAGGTTCGACACATCCGGCTTGTGTCCAAAGTATGCTTCGAAAGGAGTCTTTACTTTCATATATGACTGTGGCACCCTGTTCTGAATGTATGCTGCAGCATGCATGGCTTCAGCCCACAAATTTGTAGCAAGCTTCTTTGACTCCAACATACAGGTGGTCATCTCCTTGAGAGACTGGTTCTTCCTTTTCGCTACTCCGTTCTGATGGGGAGTGTAGGTAATTGAATTCTGGACTTGAATACCACTTTGGGAGCATATTTATAGAAACTCATTACTGACATAATCCCCTCCATTATTAGATCTCAAGATCTTCATCTTAAGCCCAGAGGCATTTTCGATCAAGGCCTTCAATTCAGAAATTTTTTGACATACTTCTAATTTCTTTTTGAGAAAGAAAACCCATGTATACCTTGATCCATTCATGGATGTGATAGGCATTGGACTACTAATATCAGAATGTATCAGCCCCAATATGCTTGTAGCTCGTTTTTCCTTCCCCCGATCGAACTTGTGCTTAGGGTGTTTTCCAATCACACAGCCCTTGCAAATTCCTGTGGTTGCCTTGATGACTGGGAGGCCTTCAACCATGGATTCTTTTTGTAATTGCTGCAAATATTTGAAATTAAGATGGCCAAACCTCTCATGCCACAACCTACTAACCTCATTTCCATGAGTTAGTAGAGCGGTTGGATTTGCATCCGCAACAAAGTGAGAGAACTCATAGGCTTTTGCATGATGGTTTGCAAGGCCTTTAGCAATGAGTTTCCCAGATGCAATTTCTGTTATCTCAACATCATTTGGGATGAAAGAGACTCTCTTAGGCATTCTTGTATGTGTCATCTGATAGACACTAAGGATATTTTCTGCTAGAGATGGTACATACAAAACATTAGAGAAAAAACCATTTTCTAGATCTACAATACCTTGTCCTTCGGAAATGATGGTGGAGTCATCTCCTATGTGGATGGGGATGGATTTTCTGGTCTCCAAGGATGAAAAGGGGTCTTTTTCATCCATCTTGTGATTTGAAGCTCCACTGTCAATCAGCAGTGCTTTGGACTTTGAAGTGCTTTCCATGAGGGCATGACCTTTCTCATGATGTGGTTCCCAATCTTGGTGATCTCTCCTCCGAAAGCTCTTTGGAAGATTGATGTGATTCCTCTCAAGGAGAGAGGTTGATTCATCAATATTTTTCCTCATGCAGGCATGTTCAGGGTGAAAACCCTTCCCACAGTAAGAACACTTGACTTTTTCTTTCCCATTGTGCCCTTTTCCTTTGTTCTTCCTTGAACCGGAAGATTCATCATGCTACTGGTTTTCAACTCTAGGCTTGGGAGCATCAAATTTAGTTTTCTGATTTTTCTGCTACTTTCCATTACCCTTCAAATATTTGGGCCCCGAGACATGTAGGGTTTGATCATGAGAAGATCGGATGATCCCCATTTGGACAAGCTTGTCATGTTCATTAGTTAGGGACTCAATGAAGGCATTTAGTGTAGGAATCTTCCATCCGAGGGTTGTGAGATTCCCCACACAGAATGTAGAAACAAAAACTGAATAATCAGCCCCGAGTTTGGAGAGGATGGCAAGGATGAGCTGATCATCCTCCTTCTCCACCTTGCATTGCTTCAAGAGTAAAATAGTATGCTTGAACTTTGTAAAGAAATCATTCAGAGTCTCGAAATTGGAAGGTTGGAGAGACATGAGTTCATTTTTGAGTTGGTAAACTCTCAAGTCATCATGCTTTCTATATAGAGATTCCAATTTGTCCCATATTTCTTTCTATGTGTTCAGATCCGTAAGATGGAAGAGAAGGTATTCAGAAACAGAGAGGCACAAGAAACCGAAGGCTTCATCCTTCTTGTTCAAGAATCTTGATTTTTCTATGGCGGATCCAAGCTCAACTTCAGTGTCCATGGCGACTCTAAAAAGTCCTTTGGAGCGCAACTAAATCTCCATTCTATTTTTCCATGAGTGGAAATTGTATGGAGTCAAGAGATCTATTGAGGAGGCCATCTCGATGTGCTGTAGCGAATGCTTCACCTGTAAAAACCTGAAAATCAAAACAGAAAGGGAAAAATAAGGTCGGACAGCCTGCAAATTCTAAGCTTTCATCACACCCAACATAGTCAATCAAGAAAGCTTGATCAACAAGTTCTTTACTTGGGATATTGAGTGGTAAGCCTTGGATTCTGGTGCAGTGCTGGAATTTTGAGCTATTGCTCACTTTTCATGGAGAAATATGTCAAAAAGCTTGTTTTTGAGAGATAGATCTTCATCCCGCCATATGCTTTGATACCATATTATTCTTGCACATTGATCTAGGAACAAATAATCAATCTCATCGAAGAATAATCAACAAATAACTCATGAAATGGTGTTAATCGGAACCAGAATTGGTTTCCTCTCTGTATATTTAATAAACAATGAATGGTTACAATACCAATGTCAAGCAATAGCTTGAATCAATGAGAAATTCGAATACCTAAGGAGGAAATTCAAAAATCATGAGTGAGTGTGGCTTAACTGACTCTAAACCATTGGTTCACACTCAGTTAACCACTTGACCAAAACCCTAATTGACTCACCAAACCCTAACTGAAGTCGGAGTGCAATAAATGACTGAATCTCAACTGAAGGAGATCAAACACATGTCATAGAAAGCCAGCCATCAAGTGCTAGTGCTCCATGACTTCAATGAACCCTGATGAGGTTAACTGAAGCTGAACTGATCATCAAAAGTTGGTGGAGGCGCCCTGCTAACTCCATATCATTAAATAATATATTTAATGAGAGGAGGCGCCTTAACTGACTGGAATTGATTGTAACCACCAGTTAGCAATTAGGTGCATTAATATTACTCAGATCACCCCCGGAGTGCTCCAGTTAGCCTCCTTGACTGTAGGTAGGCGTGGGTGTGACTGGATGATGGCAATTAATGCTCAACTGATGTCAATTAATGTCAATTATACTTAGGATAGTGGTTTAACTAGGCCAATTTGACCAAAAAGAGTGTGTATGATGGTAAATGTCTGCAACAGATCCCATTCCGGTCCCTCTCACAGTCTCAGAGGAGCTAGAAGAAGCCTGTCTGCTTGCTTGGGCAGAGAACTCTTTGCATTCTAGAGACTGCTTAGATATGGTTTTTCCTTCGAATGAAGCCATTTTGGAAGCTATGTGCGGACAAGATAAGATCTGCGAAGATCTTCACCATCGATCCTATTTTCTTCCAGAGTTAAGTAGAATTGAGAACCAAGAGTTCCATATGATATTGGAAGGTGATGTTGATACACCTATTAATCCCTTACCGAGGGAAGGAAAATTTTTGAGGGGAATATGGAAAACATTTCCACTACCATTCCTATCAACATCTCTACAAAACCAAATGTTGTGGAAAATGTACACATCGGTGCAAACTACTCTAAAGAGGAGATTGCGATCTATACAGCCTTCTTTAAGGAATTCCACAACGTATTTGCCTGGTCATATGAGGAGATTCCAAGGATAGATCCTTCAATAGTCGAGCATGAAATCTGAACATACCCTGATGCTAGACCCGTTTGACAAAAGTTGAGACCTGTTAATTCGTGTAAAGCAGCAACTGTTAAGGTTGAAGTTGAAAAACTGCTGAAAGACGGTTTCATTTACCTGATAGCATTGACAGAATGGGTATCCTACCTCGTTCATGTCGACCAAAATAAAGGGACTATACGTGTTTGTACTAACTTTCGGGATCTAAATAAATCCTGTCATAAGGATAACTACCCCACACTATTCATAGATCAAATCATTGATGCTTGTGCGGGGAGTGAAGTCTTCTCATTTATGGATGGTTTCTCCAGGTATAATCCAATCCAAATTAAACCGAAAGACCAACATAAAACAACTTTCATCTGTCCTTGGGGTACATTTGTGTACAAGAAAATGCCCTTTGGATTGAAAAATGCAGGGGCTACCTTTCAGTGGGCAATGAATTCTTCTTTTTATGACATTAAAGCCATTGTAAAACCCTACCTTGATGATCTTCTAGCACATTCTCATAAGAGGATCGATCACCCAGATCACTTGCATTTGATTTTTGAACGATGCAGATACTACAAAATTCGCTTGAATCCCCACAGGTTCGTTTTCTGTGTTGATTCAGGGAGACTGCTTAGATTCATTGTTTCCAACAAAGGTATTCAGGTGGATCCTTTGAAAGTTGAGGCCAATGTAAATATGCCTCCTCCTCATTCTATCAGGAAGCTTCAGAGCCTACAAGGGAAGTCCAACTTCCCTTGACATTTTATTGTAAATTATGCCAAGATTACTAAAGGTTTCATGCACTTGTTGAAGTAGTTCACCCCATTTGTATGGGATGAAATCACACAACTTGCATTCGAGGCATTAAAGAAAGCTTTATTGTTGCCACCGTTATTGCATGCACCAGAGTACTCTCATGATTTTATATTGTATTTGGCCGCATCTGAGTTGACCATAGGGGTAGTACTAGTCCAGGAGGATGATAAGCTCCAGAAGCATGTCGTCTACTATCTCAACTGTGATTTAGCTGGCCTTGAACTTAGGTATTCCCACATCGAGAAGTTGGCCTTAGCAGCTGTATATGCTGTTCAGAGGTTGTGTTACTACATCTTACTAAGGACCACAACGGTAGTGGCGGATGTTAAGCCCTTCCAATATGTTCTATCCCAATGGATAGTTGGAGGCAAATTCAATAAATAGATAGTCATTCTTCAGGAGTTTGACTTAGATTTCCAATCCACCAAATCCAAGAAATCCTTAGTTTTTTCTGAGCTCATTGCAAAATTTCTGGTAGAGGAAGATGTAGCCATTGAAGAAGACTCATTCCCAGATGAGCATATATATTTTTGATTTCCACCTCTGACCCTTGGTACGGATATATACTTGTCTATCTCCAAACTTTGAAGTACCCTGCATCCTTCTCACGAGAAGAACGGCGCAAACTACGCATACATTCCAAAAACTACCTCATTATTGGAGATACTTTATATTGTAGGGGGGTAGATTCCATTTTGCGTCGATGTCTTACCCATGAAGAAGCAGAGACTGTCCTAAATGATTCCCATATGTGGGGGTCATTTATCCAGGTTAGCAATGACCCAGAAGATATAACATGCCAGTATTTCTAGCCCACGATCTTTAAATATTGTGTGGATGTCATGAAGAGTTGTCATCCTTGTTAGCTTTACACCAGAAAGATGTGGTCGCATCCTGCTCTGTTATTTCTCGTCATCTCAGTGGGCCCCTTCACAAAGTGGGGGATAGATTACATGACATGCAACCCAATCTCGGCTAGGGGCCACAAGCATATCATTGTCGCTATAGATTATTTCACGAAGTGGGAAGAGGCAATCCCACCTATAAAGTTGACATGGAAACTGCATCTTTTTTCGTTTTCAATCAAATTATTGCACGGTTTGGTATCCCTAAATAGATTGTCACTGACCATGGTAGTCACTTTCAAAATAGTATGATGATTGAATTGACCACTATGCTAGGGTTTAGACAAGAACATTCATCTTCTTTCTACCCCCAAGCGAATGGTCAAGTCGAGGCTGTAAATAAAACCTTGAAGACTATTCTCAAGCACACTATTAATGCAGTCCGTTCCAATTGCCACATCATGCTATATCCTACACTTTGGGCTTATCGGACCAATGTGAAAACTACTACAGGGTTCTCTCCTTTCCAACTCATTCACAAAGTAGGACTGACACACTCATCATTGTCACCCAATGGTTGGTGATGTCTTTGAGATAGGGATAACATGTTTTCAGCAACATCTGCACCTTCTTGTCCATGTAAATGACATGGTTGGATACAACTAGTATAATGGAGAAGAGTATCATAATTTAGTGGCCAAACTCCAATCCACCTAAATCCATCCTTGATATTTGAGGTACTTTAATTGCAAGTTTGACTAGTTCAAACATTTTTACCTCTATCCTTGGGTTGTTTTCCATCCATGTTGCTCTCTTAGACTTGAAGTAACTCTTGAAAGGACCAAACACACTCACATCAAGATGTTGCAACCTATCAGTAGTATGTGCAAGTAAAGTCAACAAGTTAATGCCCAATCTATTTGTGTCCTCAATGGTTTGTCTAGCTATGTGGATTCCATGGCTATGAAAAATCAACAAGTGTATATTTTTAGGGGAGATACCATTAGGTACAAATGCAAAAAAGTGACAAAGCCAATTCACAAACAATTTTTTAGTCATCCATGCATGGAGATGTGCAACCATCCACGCTTCTGGTTCACAATTTTTTATATAGTTTTTTAATTGAGTCTTTCCTTTGAACAAATAAAACCTAGGGATTGATGCACCAATTTAATTTACATAACACAAAGTAGTTATCCACTTCTTTCTCTTAGGAATAATTTTTGACACATTCCTATTCCCTCTCTTAGCAATTACTTGCATGCAACAATAATTCTTCCCTACTTGTAGACCAATTTCATCATAGTTCTATTATGGTTTGGACTATGGGCATGTTTATTATATACAGTGGATAGTGTGTCATAGAAGATGGACATAGTTGTACGTCATATATTTATAGCCCTATCTGTATCAAGGCCCTATGTTGTTTGTAACATAATATCTAAATTCCTTTTTTTAAACTCTAACCACCATGATTTCCTAGGAAGTCCATCTCTGAATAAATTTGGCATTCTTTGATAGATTCGAGCATCAATGGATTTTAGTTGCATCAATTCCATCCCATGTCCCAATTGAGTCATTCCCTTGCACCAAAAAACTACTTCTTCCTCCTATTCTTCAATCAACACTATAAGAATCCCTTTATGCTATGTGTGAGTGAGGCCATTTATCCAATAATACAATGATGTGTGTGAAATCCCATGTTTTTTGGAAGCTCCTCTAAGAAAATATCCATTAAACTCTACATCATCAATTTCAGTCAACATATCCCTTTATGTCCACCCTCTAATGGCACTAATCTTCTTGGTTGTACTTGCACCCTGCATTGTGGTTGACTATGGAACAACGCCATCATCCTATGTCTCATTATGCTCTTCAATATTGTTGATAGTATTGTTGTTTACAACATCCTAGGGTATGTCCTCATCTGATGAAATGCATTGTAGCTGTTCACCCATAGTAACTCGCCTCCTTTTCCTCATCATACAATCTATAATATCATAATTTTGATCGCATTATATTAAATTGTAAATGATGTAAATATTGTTATTTAATCATGGTGAGGAGCTCAAGGCCAAGGCCCCACCATGGATTTAGCGTTTTATGTATCAGCAATTAAAATTGACGCCAATGGTTATCGTGCTAGCCAGGAATAGTAAAAATTGAGACATCATGTAAATATGAAATTTAATAAAAATACCCACAACTAGATATTTCAATGCAACAAGAGAGATGGGGGTGTGATTTCACAAGGAATAGGGAGGAAAATTATTCAAACCCTTGAGCCAATAGGGTAAATCCAAATGTCAAAGGGAAAACCCATAAAGCTGTCAACTACCCATTTTTTCTTTTGTGCCCAATCATTTATTTCTTTCGGAAATTGTTTGAGGTAGATAATGCCTTGGGATGGGAAGGATATGGTAGACAAATTTGTATTGAGGAAGCTACCCATTTTGGGAAATCAAATCTTGACTTATGGGGCAAGTAAATACCCATAAATGCATGCCCATTTCATTATTCACCCATGTGTTTTACCCCCTCCCGCAGTTAAAGAAGCTGGGGCATTTTTCCCTCACGTTTTTTGCATTTCCTCATCTTTCCATGGATAGAAAAACCCATTTTTGTATTATTGAGCGAACAGGAAGAAGAGAACCACAAGTTGGGGGTTTGAAGAAGTTGTTTTTCCCCTATGATTCCAAGAACGTTTCTTAATTGAATTTTCCTTCTAATGGTTGATTTCCCTATCTAAAATTTTGTTTTTTGGTGCCAAGACGTTTTTCCTCTTACCCAGCAGTTGTATTTTGTTGTTGTGGGCATCCCTATTTTGGTCTGAAAGAGTTTAGGAGGGGAAGAGGCCCAAAATTGGCTTGATAAACCTAGTGAAGAGAGGAACCTCACAGACAGATCAAGAGGGGCTGAAAAATCTTCTATGCACACCCTGAAGAGCATTGGAAATGAAGGTATGGCTTGAGGGACTGTGTAGCAGTGAAGGGAATACTTGTGTTGGGTGTGTAGGTATTGTGGATGCCAAGCTAGATAGATATGGTGCAGGTGTCCATATATTTGTGGTTGAGCTCACTATCTTTGTAATTCTCCCTTTCCACTGCCTTAGTAGCCTAATAAACCCAACTGTGTTTGGATTGGCTGAATTTTGATGTGTTTTGGCTATGTGTGAGTGTTGGTAAGGGGTTTTGGGGTAAGTGAGTTGCGCAGCATTGCGGCATCTACGCAAGCTCATGCGGTACCACACAGAGGTAGATTGGTGTGATAAGTGAAAGAATAACTGCTTTTTAAATATTTTATGTATATTTTGACCAAGTTTTTTTGCATTAGGTCAGTAGCGGTTAGAAGTGAGTTAGTAGTGGACCCTCAATGTAAAGGTGTAAGCCTATTTATAGATCTATTTTTGGGGGAAAAGGGAATCCATGTTGCGCGATTGTATGGGACAAGATCTGGTGCAATCTGTTTTATGGAGAATTTTCTGTCTTAATCATGATTTATCTGGGTTTCTTCTTGATGTATGCAGTCTCTGGTTTTGGAGAAGAATTGTGTAATGCGGTACATTTGCACAAGGTTAATATGATGTGATGAGTATGGCTCAATTCTTGTCTGTTGTTATAGATTTGTTATGATGCTGTGACTCTCTTTTGTTACAATGGCATAATATAGATGTGATTCATTCTTTCTCTGCTATATCAATGCAATATGTCGCTTTTATGTTGATGTTATATGTGTTACTGTAACTATTTGATGTGCTGTGAGTAATGATGTTCCCCGAATAATGTTGTGATATTGTGATATTGTGTGAGGATGTGATGATTGCATAATTTATGGTGTCCCTCTGGAGGATCCCCATATCCTCCTTTTCCACTAACGAAAACTCAGTTCTGACAGCTCTCCCTTGAACGCCTCGGGTGAGACCTTGTCTGCTCCACAGACATTGCTGGGCAGGGTAAAACCTATCCGGGCCGGTGCTCAGGGAGATTGCGCTATAGGGAATCGACAAAGTGGGAACCCCTGTCGACAAATATTTGTTGGTGGGTTTCGCCAACAAATGTTCCGTTGCCGGGACCGAGTTGCAAATAAGAGGGGGATATGTTCTGGCATCCAACTTGATCAGAGATCGAGGGATAGTTTGATCTGAAGTTGCGGGAGTTTGCTGAAGCCGAAAACCAGAATCCTAAGCTATCAAAGAGCCAATGGTTGGATAGATATATCCATGATGTCCACCATGAATGGTTCTTTTGTGAATTCTCTGTAGTCTTGCATGAATGGTTGGCAAAGTTTGCAAAGCGGAAGACAAACTTTCAAGGAGGAGAGCCAACATCCTGGACCCTAGAATTGATCCAGGAGCTGCAAGAAACCAGCAACAAGGAATCGTGGGTAGTCGAGGTATCGTTGGATAGTATCTTAGAAGGATATATCACTGATTTTGCCTTTGATACCAATAAATCTTTTAGTGAAGCGAAAAGGGAGTTTTTCAGTGGACCATGTGGAAGATTCTTATTGTCTTTACAATTATCGATTAAGCAACTAGTATGTGAAAAGGGTATCCTAAAGATGGACCAAGAGTAGTGGAACTCTGGTGTGCAGGGGATGTAGGAACTATGACAGAAAGGGAGGAAATGCATAAGGAAGTGAGGGGTAGATGGGCATGAGTTCTGATGAGAATGTAAATGTCACCAAAGAAACAAGTGGTTGTAGGAGGGGAGGAGAAAGGTTTCAAGAAAAGAGGCAGAGGATGGGAGAAATTCCTATTGAAGTCGAAGTGCGATACCGTGAAGAACAACCAAACAGGATGAAGCAACCTTTTTGTGACGACGAGAACATACAGGCCCAGGCTACACCCAGAAGGACAATAGGATTGAACCCCAGCAGTAACGTGTCTACTCCTTTGTGCACCACTCCACCACAATGAAGGAATGCACATTCTATGTCGAATTTCCCTATGTGTCAACAACAGTCTAGTAATATAGCACCCGCAAGAGGAAGAAGGTCCAGAATGGCGGGTGATGAAATGAAGTTGCCAATATTCCACGGAAATGGCACCGATGATCTAGAGCAGTACTGGTTCTTATGTGAACTGATTTGGACTGCTCGACAAATGATCGATGATGATGTCAAGAAAAGTCAGCTAGCCACTACTCTGAGGGGCCGCGCGTTGGAATAGTTCATGAGATTCACACGAGTGCTTCAGAGAGGTACTACAAAAACATTGGAGGAGATCAGAACAGGGCTATTTGAGGAATTTAAGAAGCCGAAATCTGAAGCGAGGTACATTACTGAATTAAAAGAGATCAAACAATTCCCCAATGAAATGATTTGGGATTTTGATCAACGATTTAAGACATTGATGGACTGGGTCAGTTTTCAGATGAGCGACGTTCATCATAAAGAATGGTTTATGGTGATGCTTGTCCCTCATATCCGACAACCATTAATGCAACAAAATATTGTGATGCAGAGTGAGGATCTAGAGACCATGATGAAATTGGAGGCATCATCAGTAGGGGAAACAACCCTTGGAATGAATCATATTTAGGCACAGCTGGCCAATTTGACGCTACAATTGAAAGACATAAAAAAGGCCAAGGAATATCATGATGATATTTGGTGCACTCATTGCCATACAGGTGGACATACCAAGGATACATGCCTGACGTTCCGGAATTATTTGTTGACGAGAGCCCCCAATCTATTGAATGGTGCCGGTGCACCATGGTGTTGCATCTGTTAGGTCTATGGGCATTGACATGAGAATTGTGATTACATGCAGAAGATGGTTACCAAAGTAGAAAATTTGTACTGTACATTTTCTCGATCAGTTGGACATGACGACAAAAACTATCGCACTTATGATTTGCTCCAAGAAAGGACATACGATTCATACTTTATGAAATGGGAGGACCCCCGGACAATGCAAGCACAGCTGTAAGTAGTACACTAGCAACACAAGTACCATATACACCATCGCCTCCATTGCAGTTTGTCCCTATGCAACCACAACAATTTTTTATAGTGTAGCCGTGGTTCGCACCACAACCACAAATGGTGGTACAACCATAGTATAACCAGGCACCGCAACTACAGTATAATCAGCCACAATATGTTCAAGCCATGCACTATGTCCAGCAGCAACCTAAACCACCACAGCAACAAATGGCCCAACTGCATTTTTAGCAAGGAGGAGTCCGAGGAGGATTTCGCGGAGGGTTTAGAGGTCGAGGGGGAGAATTGGGCCGAGGAGGAAGACGAGGTCATGAATCAATCCAGTGTTGCACCTACGGGGTATTTGGGCATTACCAGAGGGCGTGCCCTCATGCACAGTGCACATATTGTGCAGCCAGCGATCATAATGTTGAAAGTTTCCCTCAGTTTATTGTAAAATGGTAGGCAGGACAAATTCCTTCGTTACAAAATGCGCAGAATCAAAATCAGCCTGCATTTCAAGTACAGAACCAACCGATAATGTAGAACTAGGTCCCACTGCAGACTCAGACTCAGAACCCGCCTCAGACACAAAACCAAATGATGAAGCAACCATTGAATCAGAACCCACCTTTGAACTTAAACCAGGGATCGACAGTTACCACTATTCAGGCCGAGCCGTGGATGAAGGATTTCGACGTTGGGATTGTCACTCGCACTGGTGCGACAACTGGAGATGATGGACCACAGCTACAAGTTCAGCTCGCTGGTAAGAAGAAGGTCACATTTGAGATTGTGATAGAGAAAGATACCTTCTTTGACACAAAGAATGTAATTGGGAGAAATCTGAGTAAGTTACCAATTATTGATATGCCTTTCGCTTTCGACCCCTCCATAGAAGCAGGACCATTGAGGTAGCATGGTACCCTGCGCAAGTTTTTTGAGATTTGTCTATCACTAGCTAGGGACTCGGACGCCCTTGTTGAGCTTGAGATGTTATTGCACCACATGGATAAGACAATGAAGGATTCTGCTGTGAATTCCTTGCAAAAAAGGAAGACAGGAAAGGAGATGAGGATGAATATCCAGATTGGAGATTATGAGGTTGACTCGGTCATTTTGGACCTTGGATTAGATGTAAACATCCTGACAAATAAAATTTGGCAATTGATGGGAAATCCAACATTGGGATGGTCACCGGTACAGCTGCGGTTAGCAAACCAAGCGAAGGTTCAATCCATTGGTTGTGTTTCAAAATTGGTTGTCGACATTGAAGGTATGAAAACACATGTTTATTTTGATGTGATAGAAGTCATAGGAGATGGTGGTTCCTATCCCGCACTGCTAGGAATTGGATGGGATAATGATAGCATGGTAGTTATCAACTTCAAAAAACATGTTATGACATTTGAAAACCAGGATGTTAGGGTCATTGCTCCTATGGACCCTTAGGAAGGACGATGATATATTGAACCTGTAAAGGATGAATTTGGGAGCAATTCAGATCATGCTTATAACATCTCTAAGGACTATATCCATCCTAATGTTGATGGCGAAGCACAACTTTCACATCCTCTGATTCTGAAGATGCTCTAGAAAATTGGCAGAATTGATTGCATGAAATATCATTCAGAAAGTGTGGGTTGATTACACAGTCTCTTCGACATGTTGCGACTGAGACAGTCGAGTTTCCTATTTATGAAGGACTGTCGGGGCTATCAGAGTTCTTTTAGGTATTTGAAGAGAAGGTGTTTGAACCAC
Organism: Pseudotsuga menziesii; assembly: GCA_001517045.1. Lineage (NCBI taxonomy): Eukaryota > Viridiplantae > Streptophyta > Pinopsida > Pinales > Pinaceae > Pseudotsuga > Pseudotsuga menziesii. The sequence goes on from LPNX010410186.1 coordinate 108,977, forward strand.
AAAGGATACTGGCTCTTGATGTAGCACTGAAGGCTGCTCCAGCTTGATGGTGGGTGACACACAAATGAACGATCCGTCACTGGGAGTAATGCCACAGATTGATGATGTAGAGGTCTATCATGTTGGGAGATATGACGAACGAAATTACCCCACCAGTCATTTGATCAAGTGTCAGATGCTATGGACATCGCTACCCATAGATGAGTGGGTTCACGCTTTTCTTCATACTCTAGAAGAGATGCCAAGATCCTGGTATGTGGCAGTAGAATTGTGCAGAACCATTACCACTTGGGAGGAGCTGTCGGTTTGCTTTGTGTAGACGTTTAGCTTCTAGGATGCCAACTGTGAGGTATGTAATGCTTTACAAATTATCCATGACATAGTAATAAAAGTCATTCCTGTTGCATAACCCATTGATACACATACAAATTGCTCCATCCAATCCATGATGACGTGCTACAACTTGTTCGAGGAACCTGAATATGATGACAAGCTGTGAAATGTTAACATTCCAGAGTCTGAAGGAAGCCATGGTGTCACATCTCCCAACATACTGATGGAATCGATGAATCAGCCACTAAGGATCTGGAAAGTTAACATTGGGTCAGCAGAGAATCCAGAATTGTTGGGGCGTGCACCTTAACGGTCCTTAATTTTGGTAACTCCACAGTTTTTGTGGAAGCTTGTAAGTAGAGTTGCGACTCAAAATAGTCTTAGGGGTGTCGGGGTTGAGTCCAAGCCCTCTTTTTGTAATTAACCCATGGTTTAAGTCCAGGGTTTAGGGTTTTGTAATAAGTGCACTTGTATAAATAAGCACTTTTGTAAAAGAGTCAGGTTAGACTTTTAATGTAAGATGAATTGATGCGAAGCTAAGGCTAGTTTGGTAAGAAAGGTTAAGTCCCAGCTGTGTGCGTGGACGACCTCTATAGCTGTGTGCCCAGAGGGTTTTTGGGTGATTAAGAAGATCTGCATCTATGTGCACAGAGATCTGCAGCTAAGTGCGTAGCTTGAGGAATTGAAGGGATCTACAGCTGAGTGTGTAGATCAGAACTGTGGTTTTTGTAAAGAGTTGAATAAAACACAGTTCTGTGGACGTAGCCCCTAAACTAGGGGTGAACCATGTTATATCTTGTGTTGTGGTTCTTTTGTGTTGTCTCTGTTATGTTCTTTTATGCATTGATAAGTAGATAACTGATAAGTAAGATCACTGCTAAATACTAACTTCCCTGTGAATTCCCAGTTAAGGGTTAAGCAAGACACTATTTGTTTATCTGTCTGGGAAGCTATATAAGTGAATGTCGAAGATCTATACTATATGATTATTATTTGTTAAAAGGATAAAGGTACAGTAATATCCCTCTTCTGCTTGCAGAAACCTGATTCTGCGGCACCCAATAGCTGTTTCGGGTGAGACTGCAACCTGTTCGCAGGTTGTTGCTGAAAGGGCCAACACTGTGGGTCTTTTGTTGGTGCGAAGACAAAAGTATAGAAGCCGGGTCTGCCCTAAGCCCAACAGAAATTTGCTAATGTCGGAGACTATTGGGGCGAAGAAATGATGGCCAAAGTCATAGATCTACTGCATGAATTCCAAGACCTTTTCCCAACACGATTTTTAGAGATGAAGGGGATACTCAGTGACTTGGGGGAAATGAAAATTCCACTCAAACCAGATGCAAAACTAGTATGCCAGAGGCCATATAGACTGAACCAGCAATACAACGATCGCGTGAAAGCTGAGATCAATAGGATGCTCGATGTTGGTATCATCGAACCTGTAGAAGAATTAGAGTGGATAAGCCTGATGGTGGTCTAAGATAAGAAGATTGGTGAAATACGCATTTATGTCGATCTGAGAAAGTTGAATGGTGCATGTGTACATGATCCGTTCCCGATCCGTTTTACAAATGAAGTATTGGAAGGTGTAGGCGTCCAGGAGATATACTCCTTCACAGATGGATTTTTCAGGATACCACCAGATCCGGATTGCGAAGGAGGATCGTCATAAGACTACGTTTGTCACCGAGTGGGGCTACTTTCAATATACTATCATGCCATTTGGGCTGAAGAATGCACCCGTTGTATTCTCTCGTGTAGTTGTACCGGTATTTAAAGATTTTATTCAAAAATTCCTATAGTTATATATGGATGACTGGACTGTCTATGGACTGATTAGAGACCATCTAGACAATCTACGATTGATGTTGGAATGGTGTAGATAGCATCAGATTGAATTGAATTCAAAAAAATGTATTTTCTGTACACCCTTTGGCATACTACTTGGGCACATTGTATGCAAAGAAGGTCTGTTGGTTGATCCGACGAAGATTGCACTGATCCTCAGTTTACCACCTCTGACGAATGTAAATATGCTCTGGGAAACACTGGGACATACAGGCTACTATCGCAAGTTTATCAGAGGATACACTGCGATTACTGCTCCCATGGAAAAGATGCTAAAGAAATATGCTGTGTTTGAATGGACTCCAAAATGTCAAGGAAGCTTCGACATCCTGAAGGCCAAGATGGCCTCTGTGCCAATACTGGTTTTTCCTAATTGGAATAAAGAATTCCATGTGCATGTTGATGCCTCTTCTACTGCGATGGGGGTTGTTCTTGCACAGCCAGGCGAAGGTGACTTAGATCATCCATTAGCATATGCCAGGAGAAAGTTATCATTTGCTGAACGAAATTATACCACAACCGAAAGGGAAGGCCTGGCGATGGTTTATGCTCTGCAAAAGTTCAGGCACTATTTGTTGGGAGGACATTTCAAGATGTTCACTGATCATTCTGCTTTACAATACCTAGTCAATAAGCATGTGTTGGGGGGGATAATTTGTAGGTGGTTGATTTTGTTCCAAGAGTTTGATTTTGAAATAGTGGTAAAGCCGATACAGTTGAATGCTGGCCTGGATCATCTGTCACGTGTTGTGAATGGTGAAGAACCAACCAATATTGATGATGGCTTTCCAGCTGTGCAATTGTTCTAGGTTGATGTCGCAAATTAATCACTATGCACCAATTATTCAGTTTCTGTCTACTAGTGTTGCCCCAACAAACATGTCGACTAGCCAAAGGAAGCAGCTGGTCGTGAAAACCTCCAATTTTCAACTAATTGCTGGGCAATTATATAAACTTGGATCGGATGAAATATTGCGTCGATGCATCTTACCGCATGAGGAGGGTCCCATTCTAGAAGAAGCGCATGCAAAAATCACAATAGGTCACTATGGAGGCCGCGCTACTGCATGAAAAGTGTTGCGTGCTGGTTTGTTGTGGCCCACGTTGCATAATGATTCCGCAGACTATGCAAGGAGCTATGATATCTACCAATGGGTTGGTAAACCATCGCGGAGGGATGAGATGTCGCTGGTGCCGCAGGTGACTCTGCAACCGTTTGATAAATGGGACATAGACTTTGTGGGTCCTATCAATCCGCCAGGTAAGCGCACTGGCGCTCGCTATATTATTACTGCAACTGACTACCTGACTCGATGGGCGGAAGCTGAACCAGTTGCTGATTGTACCTCTGCAACAACATCACGGTTTATTTTTTAGAACATTATGACGCGATTTGGGTGTCCTAGAATCCTGATGATTGACTAGGGAAGTCAATTTGTCAACCAGATGGTAAAAGTGCTAATTGAGGAGCTCCAGATACAACATAAGAGAAGTACACCATACCACCTACATGAAAATGGTACTGTTGAGGCCTTCAACAAAATTTTGGAGACAGTGCTGACCAAGGTATGTAACGATAACCACGATGACTGGGATCTAAAAATTCCTGTAGTTCTATGGGCCTATCGCACTACGTGCAAATGGCTAATAGGTCAAACACCATTTAAGTTGGTTTGTGGGAAAGAGGCAGTCATTCCTATGGAGTATATCGTTCCCAGTTTGTGCATTGCCGTGACAACGTGCATGGATGATGTAGAGGCATTAGAATAACGCGTTGCACAATTGATGCAGCTTGAGGAAGATCGTTTCATTGCAGACTTCCAGCAACAGGTTGCGCATGATCGACAGAAGGCATGGCATGACCGCCATATTAAGAAAAAACAGTTTACAATAGGAGATTTGGTGCTTTTATACCATGGCAAGTTCATCAACCATCCAGGTAAGTTACAAATGCACTAGTTAGGTCCCTATCTTGTTCAATCCATTACATCTGGCGGTGCAGTCTAGTTACAACAATTAGATGGCTCAATGTTGCCGAAGCTCATTAATGGGAGTCGTTTGAAGCCCTATAGAATGGGGCTAGCAATGTGCACTACTTGAGGTGTTAAAAAAAAAGAGATGAAGATTTTAGTTCAGCACCGCAAGGCGAGCCCTAAGGGAGAGGCTGCACAAGGTTAAAATTGTTAGCGGTAATCGGTTGACCCTTTGCACCAGTTGCAGGCCTGTGGGGTGGTCAAATCAAGTAATAAATGCAGGTAGTTAAACCAGTTGGCTGGAGGTGCTTGTTGAAGAGAACCACATTAATAGGTGATCCGGCCATTAGAAGAATAAGATCGCCAACGGATTTGGCATCATTAATATCCAATTTAGGAATAATGGTGAAGTTAGATTTGGAAATGATGAATTTGAATTGGAAGTGGCTATAAAACATTGCACATGATGTGTAGGATGGAATTCTTCAGTTGTGCGCACATAAGTAGAGGGTGAATTCTGTACAGAGTATTGAGTGAAGTGCAGTTCAAGCTGTTGAGTGTATTTTCAGGTTTGAGGGGTAAGGGATGTTGAGCGGCCTTGATGCTATAGAAATTTCCAGTGAGTACGAGTCCCCCATTCGGGCCGCGGCTGTGGAAGAAGAAGTCATGAGTATTCCATTCAGTTCTTCATCCATTCCTAAGAGGAAGTGGCAGACTTAGAGACCCAATCCGATGCCACCCAAAAAGAGGTAAACTCGCACGTCTGTGAGAATGCGGGGCGAAGGAACTGCACAGATGGGGTCGTCGAGCTCGGGAGATGTTGAGGCTGTGGCACCCCGAGGTGTCTTGGTTAATGATAATTTGGGATATGTTGCTCCTACATGTCCAGGAGCCAAGCCATGGCAACTGTCAAAGAATCATAAGTACCCACCCAAGTTACTAGTGCTGCCAGAAGGGATGACGTGCTCAGTTGATATCATCCCTGCATTGATCAGGCTCAAGTTCAATGATCATGACCTGCTCTTACTTAAAGATGTCCGTGACGAGCCATATGAATCCGTCCCCATGGTGCCTGGTGGCCCCATCAAGTGAATTTTGAAACCATGGGCCAGTGGGTTAGACAAGTCTGGGCTATTGGGGCTCATTAATATGCCCCATTTCGACCGCTTGAATGAAGCACATGCATGTGTGAAGCAACTATTGGTGTGTTTCCATTGAGGGACGATTTGGATGAATACATCAATCCCTGTCACAGTCGACTTTACTGCAAGCATTATTGGTTTGTCGAAGGCTGGGGAGAATCCGATGCAGTATATTCGCAGAAGGGATACAGACAAGAAACTTGGAAAGGAGCTGAAGGAGTGCTTTGGTTTACAATGAGATGGTTGTGCTTATTGCATTGACAACATTAACTCACAGATAGTGTGCATTAGCACAAGAATTCTGGCCAGCAGGGTTGTACGCGACAATTGACCAGTCCAATGCAATTCGAGTGTTGTCGCCTATGCCCAAAAATGTGCTGAGGGGGTACAAATGAATTGGTCTTTATTTTTGTTAAATCAGTTGCTTGAAGATGCACTTGCTGGGCAGACCAAGAGGCCCTTTTACTATAGTTGGCTATTGATTCTTATCTCTCTCGTTGCTTGGATGGAACTTGAAGACTACCAACCAATGGCGATCAAGGCAGTCAAGGTTTGCCACAGTGCCCGCTATCAGAACCTATGGTGGGTTGAAGAGCCCAGTCGACAAGCGAACTATGCCATTCATTTCTGGGGCTATTGGGAAGTGCTACAAGCTGTCTCCATTTTTGTTCCTTGAGTCTCTCCCTACGTTGTGGCTAAGTATCAGCGGATCCTTCGGTTTTCTATTGGGCCCCACTCTATTCATATTCAGGCCAGGCGGGACCCTGATCAGCAGTCGCTACCATTTCCTTATAAAGTCACCATAGAATATTTGGATACTATTGTGCAATATTGGCTAGGGGACTGGTGCATCCCAGTAAGTCAAGAGCAGTTAGCTATAGAGCTGCCCCCAGATGTCCCTAAATAACCTGCCCCACAGGAACTGAGCACCCATGACTCCGACAACGAGTCATATACTAATCCTGAAGATGAAACACAACATATGCGGGAGGAGGCTCACACCAAATGGTTTCAAGAGTATGAGGTGGGAAGTAGTACCAGGTTAAGGATGGAAGACCAACTGCAGCGGTTTATCAAAGCCGTCACTGATTCCTCTATGGCTGCTACTATGACAATCTACGAATCAAGCCATGACAAATTTTGGGTGGTAAAAGATAGACTAGAGTCCATTTTTAATATTATTTCCAAAGAACCATTAGCAAGACCTCTGTTGTAGGACAACCTGTCGATCAGCACTGAGCCTCGGGCTAGGAATGTGGAAGTTCCCTCGACTGTGATCGATAACGGCAATAAAGAAGTTCACCAGTAGCTGCACCCAATCTAGAGCATGACTTTGGATCTGAACAAACTGTCCACTATAGCATTAGTTGAATTGCAACATGGTGCCGCACTATAATTGGCGGCATAACAAAAATAATTGACTGAGGGCTATGTCCAGTCCTGGACTGCCACTGAGAAGCTGCAGAAGGAAGCATAGGAGCTACACCGAGTCCGCGTGCAATTAACAGAGGAAATGTTACGAGAAATCAACCAATTGAAGGTGACACAGGCCGAGTTGCAGTAGAAGGTTGTTGAAGAGATTACCAACCTCAAGAAGGTGCAAGACTGCTTGATCGTTGAACAGGTGTAGCTGTATGCTCGGTGCAGCGAGCTTGAGCAGGCTATTTCTGATGCCTTCCAGAACATTTTTGAAGACACAGCAAGGCTCACCCCGGTTGACAAGGCCAAGCGATTGGGGCAAACTCTGGTTCAACCTCAGGACACTAACCTCATGCCCAATGCCTTAGTTCAACCCACAACGCCGCCAAAGTAGGTTGCAGAACGCAAGACCTCCATTGAAGAAATCGCCACTCAGTTTGGCACCATGGAGCAAGAGGCCAAAAATATTATGGAGGTGACCACGCGGTTCTGGAAAAGGATGAGCAACTTGATCAGCTGACTGCACAGGTGCAAGAGGCAGAGGGCCAACTGAAAACCCTGAAGACGTCCCTAAAGGCCATGCCGCTAATGGTGCAGATCACCTGGGCCACAGAACTGAAGGATCTATAGCAGCAACCTGCCCGTGCATAAGAATGCCAACAAAAGCATCACGAGCAGCTCGATGAATTCCAAGAAATCGGTGGCCAGTTGGTTGTTAAGGCCGCCGCCACGCTCCAGGATGTTCAAGAGAATTGAAAAATGGTTGATAGTAAGGCTAGTGAGGAGCACCCTATCCAGTAAAATTTGAATAATTGTCAAAGTATCGCTAGTAAATTCCAGCTTCATGTTCGGGAAATTATGCAGCAATTTGAAGATTTTAAGGACAAGACTTCGGCACACACCTTGTCAACTTGACATGGCTCGACGGAGAGCCACAAAACTATGTTTGGGGCCTGTTGGCAAGGGGTTTTAGGGTAAGTGAGTTGTGTAGTGTCGCGACAGTTGTGAAAGCTCATGCAGTACCGTAAAAGGGAAGATCGACGCGATAAGTGGAAGAATAACCGTTTTTTTAATATTTTATGTATATTTTGACCAAGTTTTGTTGCATTAGGTCAATAGCGGTTAGAAGTCAGTTAGTAGTGGACCCTCAATGTAAAGGTGTAATCCTATTTATAGATCTATTTTTGGGGAAAAAGGGGATCCATGTTGTGTGATTGTATGGGATAAGATCTGGTGCGGTCTATTTTATGGAGAATTTTCTATCTTAACTGTGATTTATCTGGGTTTCTTCCTGATGTATGCAGTCTCCGGTTTTGGAGAAGAATTGTGTAATGCGGTACATTTGCGCAAGTTTAATATGATGCGATGAGTATGGATCAATTATTTTATGTTGTTATAGATCTATTTTGATGCTGCGACTCTGTTTTGTTACAATGGCATAATATAGATGTGATTCAGTCTTTTTCTGCTATATCAATGTGATCTGTCGCTTTTATGTTGATTCTATCTGTGTTACTGTAACTATTTTATGCGCTGTGAGGAATGATGTTCCTCGAATAATGCTGCAATATTGTGATATTGTGTGAGGATGTGATGATTGCATAAGTTATGGTGTCCCTCCGTCGGATCCCCATATCCTCCTTTCCCACTGTCGAAAACTTGGTTCCGACAGCTCTCCCTTGAATGCCTTGGGTGAGACCTTGTCTGCTCCGTAGATGTTGCTGGGTAGGGAAAAACCTCTCCAGGATGGTGCTCACGGAGATTGCATTGTAGGGCATCGACAGAGTGGGAACCCTTGTCAATGAAGCTTTGTTGGTGGGTTTCTCCAATAGTGATCCTATTGTTCCCTAGTTCCTTGTGGAAATCATGCCCAACTCGGGGGTGGCAGTGGTGCTAAGAGATTGATGAGCACACTGGCCTATGGTAGGGTGGAACGTCGCAGCGACATAGCTAGTTGCAGGACCGCTCCTGTTCAAGATAAGTATTTCTTGTGTATTTGATTTTTGCAACTGTATTTGTTTTTATGAAAATGTATAAATGTATTGAATGTGATTTGTTTCCGCTGTAATTTGATTTATTATACATCTGTACATGTATGTTTTATTTCAATGCATTTTTATTATTATGTTCATGGGGCTATATCCCCTATTAAACAGAGAATCAGTAGTGTCGAGTCGTGTCCTCTCTCTCGGTGAGATGAGGGGAGGGGACATGACACGAGAAGGGGCATGCACTCTCAATATGACTACAAAAAACTTACACAATAATAACACAAGAGTAATAACAATAAGATATATGAAAAAATGGACATATTTTGAGTTATGACATAAATATAATCTTAAAAGTTGTAAAAGTTATCATTAGTCTACTTATTAAATTATGAGATGAATGTATGAAATTAAAATGTGAATATAATATAACCATTTCATCTAGTAATAAGTGAAACTTGTTAAGCATTATGCACATATACATATTGTTGAGTTGAAGATAAGAGCACTAATGAAACATATATAGGTTAACATATATTGGAATATATATAGTTAACACCTATAAATAATGTAACCTAAATTGAATTATTAAGATAATAGCAACAATGTTAATACCTAAACTGAAGACACATTGATGGTTTGTTGACAGTGATGCTAAGAAGTTTGAAATTATGAAAAGTAAATTTGGTAAATTTTAGAATGTTTGATGCTCCTTTAGAGTTTTATGTTGTTAGGTTTGATTGGTGAATGACATTGGCATGGATTGCAAATTAAATGAAGTTTTCAAAGAGTTGAAAGGATTGATTTGGGTATGATCCAATGGTCGAGAGAATAACTTTGTTTATCCTTTTGCTTCTAATCAATTTAATATTTAATCGGTGAATTTAATGGGTTGGGTGTCATTTATTGCATTGGGTGGATTTAGTTGTTGAAACTACATGCAGGTGAATTTGATCTCCATAACCCCTAAAAATGTGCATATAAGAATGTGTGATGAGATAAGTTGACACTGCACGCTCCAAAGGTTATTCAATGGGTTTGAAGTGATAGACAATATGTACTTGTAGTCTCAACATTGTAGGATGTTTTAAGGTTTGAGTTGATCTTTTGGGGAGAAAATATTAGGATTTGTAAGAGACATTATTATGTGTAAACTTATCCTATCACTCATAACTAGACTACATTAAAATGACTATTTATATAAAGCATATAAAAAGTACTTGAACCTATTTTGTTTAATTTCATAATATGTAAACAATTATGTTTTCTATTGCTAAAATGATTAGTAAAATGTAAAATGATTGTTTATCTTATTCTATTACCAATAATGATCCCTTCTCACGTAATGGCATCCCTGCCCTAATGGCGTTTCTTTTGTTGATCATTTCAATGATGTTGGGCTTTCACAACAGAGTGTTGCCCCTCCCAACCAACTAATGTATACCTCTTCCCTTCCCGAAGACAACTCTCACTTTAACTAAAACAAACAATTTGGCTTTCAAAACACCAAAAGAGTAGACTCTTGCCCCTCCAAACCAACTAATGTATACATTTTCCCTTCCTGTTAGAGTTTATTTTAAAACTAGTTTAAATAATAGAATTTTTTTTATGGTAGTTTAATTATTTTGTAAGGATTATATTTACAGATAAATATACCAACACTTATTATGTGAGAGAATTAAGGTATGGCTAAAGTCACTAATCAAACCATTATATAGTCAATACATAGAGGGCCAACAAAAGCATTATGTCACTTATAAAATTTGTACTTGAAGTGGGAAAATACAATTCATCCCTCCTAACTACCTAATCTATATCCACTTAAATAATAAAAATTATATATATATATAATTTTTATTATTTAATATATATATATCCACTTAAATAATAAAAATTATATATATATATATATATATATATAATTTCAAAAATTTTAATTAAATTTTAAGAAAGAAATTAAATATAAAAAACAATAATAATCCATTATTTAAATTACTATACAAACCAAATAACATTATATTTTTATATTATTTATAATTTTCTATTTTGATATTATTTATAAGTTAAATTTTAATATTTTAAATTTTATGAAAAGAAAACCAATTTTGTTATAATATTCTAAAATTAATTAAAAATAAATAAATTTATGCTATTATTAACCTACCCATTAAACCAAAAGAAATCCCTCTAATACAAAACAAAGAGAAATCCTCGGAAGCACAGGAATGTATCTATTTTATTTCTTGATCCAATATAGTTCTCACTAATTTTATTAGCTCTATTTGAAAAATACACAAGGCCAGCACTCAAATTTACATGTGACCGTTTTAAAAGAAGTGATGGAATTAAATTCGGTTTCAAATATCACCGTTTTATCCTCTAAAGGAGTGAAGGAATTCGTTGAGGTTTCAATGTGAAGATGGAGTGAAATGAGTCACTAAATGAATAAATCGAATTGTCATGTTGAGTGATTGAGTTTATAAATTTTCATGATTGTTAATATTAATGTTAAGCATATCTAACTAAATGAATAAATCCAATTGTCATGTTGAGTAATTGAGTTTATAAATTTTCATGATTGTTAATTTCAATGTTAAGCATATCTATCGAGTTTGGAATATTTTTTATTTTTGTCGAAGAATGTAATTTTTCTAGTCAAATGCAATATTAATTATTTAGTTAGGTGAGTAGTTGATTTGGTCACCTAATCTTGATTAGTGACCTATAATATTTTCTGGCCCATAGTATAGGCCTATGGTATTGTTGTTATGTAATCTTATATATGTTGTGCTTAATAATGAGAAGGAAATCAATATGCTCACTAGTGTGTTCCACAATTTTCTGCTTCATTTCTGTTTCATAATCTTTAACATGGTATCAGAGCGTATGATCTGATCCATTTTCTGGGGTAAGCCTTTTCACATAGTGGAAAGCACAAACACAGACACACGAAGGTCGTGATTGAAGACGAAACACAACAACGTGGAGAAATCAAGTGTATTTATTCTCTCTCATCTTGGAACACCACCGCACCTTATCCCTATCAGGAACTGCGATACCTCTGGGAGAACCACACCTTTTACAGAGACAAAGTGTGGTGGCACCACTCTTTTTATGTAGACAAAGTGCAGTGCCACCACTCTTTTTACACCGACAAAGTGCAGTTCCACCACACTTTTTATTCACATAAAGTGTGGTACCAACGGGTGCCACCACCTTTTTCACTTATCCAAAGTGCAGTGATCTCGGGTCACTTACAGCAATTCTTTAGTAACGTCCCGGGGTGAATCCATGAAGATGGATGTCTATTTTGGGGGGTCTTATGAGAAAATAAATTTTATTTTTTCATGTTTTTCAACTTTGGGCGAACGAAAGTGATATTTTCGTTTAGAATTTCACTTTCAAGTAAAAACGAAACTTTTAGAGAATTATGCTAGCTTTCTATTCATAATTTTTTGAAATTTTTTTATTGATATTTGATATGTCGTTTTGGAAAATGTTTGGCCGTGTGTCCTTATAAAATGAAAGGACTAAAAAATAGTCATGTTTGGTTGCGCCTGTAAAATCATTGTTAAAGTCGTGTTTTGCAAAAAACAAATATGCTACGACAATCTACACACAATATACTATTGCGATGACTATAACTTTGTAACCAATGGATCTATATACTAATTATAATTTTTTTTGAATTCGATCAATGGAAAAAACTTGTCGGTTTTAAACATGTTTTTGGTTGTGCCACTTTTCTCTCAATTGACTATAAAACTTAAAAATCTACGAATACCCTTTTGAAGTAGACACTCCAATTAAGTGCACCATATTTGTTTCAATTTTTTTGGTGGTGTATTTTTAAAGTTATATATTTTTCATTTCACCGCATTTTGAAAGAGATGAAACTAAAATCGACACATATTAAGAAACAAAAAAATTAAAAATATCGGATCTCACCTATACACAACAAAATCTATACCTACGGAAAGTAGATTTAATGACGAAACTAAAGGTATCAAGTACAACAATCGATTTGTAGTGTAAGGCATCCATTTTACCTTTCGAAAATGGAGAAACCTGATAACTGTGCAGGTTACAGGTTTCAGAGGTTATTCGACCGAACAATGTTTTTCTGTAATGAAGACGTTACAAACAAGGTTGTTCAGCCGAAAAACTAAGCACAAAAAAAAATTCGTTGGTCGAAAAAAAAATCGTATAAGTAAAACGAAAGAGCCTCATTATTTTTGCACCTCTTCATTTTGTATAAGTAAAACGAAAGAGCCTCATTATTTTCGCACCTCTTCATTTCGTATAAGTAAAACGAAAGACCCTCATTATTTGCTCACCTCTTCATTTCGTATAAGTAAAAGTATTTTGAAGGAGTTTTCAAAGGAGATTTCTTTTGCCAAAGGGTTTTTAGAAGGTATTTTTCCTCTTATTTATTTTCAAGGGGTACATTCAAAAAGTTTTTTCCCAAGGAATTTTTGCCAAAGATTTTGTATTCTAAAGTATTTTTGAAAAGACGTTATTTCTTTGCAAGAAGTATTTTCATAGAGTGTTTTTCCAAGATATTTTTCTAAAGTAGGTTATTTCTTTGCAATGGGTTTTTTTCCAAAGAGTTTTTTTTTTCAAGGTATTTTTGCAAAGGAGTTATTTCTTTGCAAGGGGTTTTTTCAAAAACTTTTTTTTCCAAGGTATTTTTGCAAAGTAGGTTCTTTGCATTTGATAGTAGAAAGCAAACATGTTTTTGTCATATTTTCACTGAAAATCTTGAATCTACAGAAGTTTGTGAAAATATAATGAACAAATATGTAAAACATTGGAAACACACAGAGATTAATCCAAAAGGGAAAATGGCACTATCAAGCATAGAAGAATTAGAATCAGAAGAAATAAAAATATCATCTGATGGCAATAGAATTTCAGATCTTGTTAGAGAAGGTAATGATGTTGTTGATTGTTCAATATTGTCCATCACCTTATGTTTATATAGTCAATTTAATTCACTTAACTCCAACGCCAATTGTAATTTGCACAGAAGATATTTTCGTTGTGATTGCACCTTTAGACAACAATTAAAATGTAAAATATTATTTGATGCGATGCACTGAAGGAAAATTGAAGTTATTGGAGGACTACAATGACAACGGATTTACATATGAGAGTTAAAAGACTATTTTTTGCAGCAGACCTGTATGACTGAAAATTATGTCTACTTTCAGGATTATGAACCTGATATTATATGTTGTCAGTATAGTCATTTAGTATGTGCATCTCAAATAAAATTGGTACAAGTTGCATAAAAAATAAAAATAAAAAATAAAAAAATGGAAACTGTCCAAATATGACCATGAACGGATAATTGAGGACGGAATTCCATTGTGATGTTTTTAACTATAGCATTTCTTGTTTTATGTTAAGATTGGCTATCATGAATTCATTGAACTTTAATTTATTAAAATTCAGAATCAAGTTGCTAATGTTACCTTAGTAATAAAAAAATATTAAAATTCAAAATCAAGTTGGTAATGTTACCTTAGAAAATTTATGGATTGAGCTATAATTTATTAGAATTTAGAATCAAGTTGCTAATTTTACTTTAGTAATAAAAAATATTCCTATCAAAACTTCTTAACATTCCTAACCATTCCTAACATTCACTCATACATTCATATATTTACGCCTATCAAAACTTTCTAACATTACTAACATTTCCTAACATTCATTTCTAACATTCCCCACATTGATTCCTAACATTCCCCACATTGATTCTTAACATTAGATTGCATCTAACATTCCTAACATTCCTAAAATTCTCAACTTTTTAACACTAAAAATATGTTACATATACAAACATACATAAATTTACTAATACATACATTCATATAATTGCACCTATCTAAGCTTCCTAACATTTCCTAACATTCATTCTTAACATTTATATATTTACACCTATCAAAACTTCCTAGTTCCTTTCCTAACATTCATGCATATTTGCACCTATCAAAACTTCATTGTTCCTTTCCGAACATTCATTCCTAACATTCCCTATGTTCATTCTTAACATTAACATTCTCCATGTTCATTCTTAACAAATTGGATTGCTTTCATTCTTAACGTTAACATTCCCAATAATCGTTCTTAACATTCCTAACATTTCTAACCTTTACATATACATGTATATAATCCAAAAACAATATCTAATATCAATGCATGTATGTATATAATCCAAAAAAACAATCATGAACATGTGAGTTCAATGTACATGTATATAACAATAATAAAAACATTCATGAACATGTGTATAATCCTAAAATTAAGCTCATCAATGTCTGAATCAAAGAAGTCCACCACTATCCTCCACTAGCCTGGGTCTTCCCTTAGACTCATAACAATCTGAAACATGTATAAAAACAGATTATGAATATCATAAATTATTTAAACAATTTTAAATTAAAATCAAAACATTAAAACATTAAACTAGTATATAGAAGATCAATATAATTATTAACAAAATTACCTCAAATTCTCTATCATTCAATGGAGTCTTCTCTTTGCCTCAAAAAGGTAGAGGAGACCCAAGCTGCAACATGTATAAACATAGTTTATAAATCTTACAAACTATTTAAACTATTTTAAACTAAAATGAAAAAATAAAATATTAAACTTACAATTCCACCACTATCCTCCAATGGAGTCTTCCCTCTTCCTCGAAAGATTGAAGAAACCCAAGTTTCAACATATATACAAGCAATTTACAAATGTCAAAAATTATTTAAACTAATTAAATTTATATATCAGAGAACGATTTGGGTAATATTACATACCTTGAAGAAGAAACATGTAAAAACATTCCTACTTTTGCTTCCTCTAAATTTTATGTGTAGATTTGTAGATATGGGTCAAGGAGTAATACGAGTCATAGATTTGATCAATCATATCTATAACTCCAAATACTCCATGATCCATTTCTACAAATAAAGATAAATTACCCTTATAAAGATATGGTTGATCAATCATATCTATAACTCCAAATACTCCATGACACTGCAACCATAGATGATAAGGAGGAATCATCTCTACCACTATCGCCACGTCGATGATCAGATGAATGTGAACTATACAATAAGCTTGAATCCGAAGATGAACTCGATAATATTTGATTTTCATTTCAGACACCAACTCCAAAAAAATGTGATGACCTCCTATGCTTCTGTCTCACAGGATGCTCTCTTTCCATTGGATATGATATCTACAGGTTTACAAAAATATCAATTTCTACATGTTAATTAATCAACTTTAAAGACCTAGCTACTATAAAAACTAAGATTTCAATAAGGACCTAGATATCCCTAATATTATCTAATAGTTCTTTAAATGATTATAGCTAATTTATTATCTATTTCCATTTGATATGATATCTACAAGTTTACAAAAATATCAATTTCTACATGTTAATTAATCAACTTCAAAGACCTAGCTACTATAAAAACTAAGATTTCAATAAGAACCTAGATATCCCTAATATTATCTAATAATTCTTTAAATGATTATAGCTAATTTATTATCTATTTTCATTTGATATGATATCTACAAGATTACATAAATCAACTCATATCATGTTCAAATTCTACATGTTAATTCCTCATCTTCAAAGACCTAGCCACTAAAAAAACTAAGTTTTTAATAAAGACCTATATGTCCTTAATATTATCTAATATATTAACTCATAACATATTCAAAATCTGCATGTTAATGCCTTAACTTCAGATAACTAGCTACTATAAAAACTAAGTTTTTATTACCTAGATGTCCCTCATATTATCTAATAGTTCTTAAAATGAAAATAGCTACACTATTGTTGGATGTATGAAAAATTAATGTAGCAATCTCTGTGTTTTTTTATGTGTTTTACATTTTTAAAACTACATTTCTAATAAAGACCTAAATGTCCCTAATATTATCTAATAATTCTTAAAATGAAAATAGCTACACTATTGTTGGATGTATAAGAAATTAATGTAGCAATCTTTGTGTTTTTTATGTATTTTAGATTTTTAAAATTAATAGAACCAATATCATTATATATGAAATTAAAGCTACATTTCTTTATGTCAACTACAAATATTTTCATTATTCCATAAAATCATAAAAAATATCCCTTTTGCTAAGTAAACTGATCAGAGTCAGAGTTGATGAACTCTGCATGGACAAAGTTGATGAACTCTGCATGGACAGAGTTCATCAACTCTGTCCACATAGATAGGGTTCATCAACTCTATCCACATGGATAGGGTTAAGTTCATCACTTCATGTGAACATAGTTAATCAACTCTGTCCATGGACAGAGTATTCATTCATGAACTTTGTCCATGGATAGATTTAATACAAATATCTTCCTTATTATACCTATGAACTTAGATTAAAATTTTAAAAAATGCACAATATCTTAATGTAATAATAAGTATAAATTGTAACTAATAAGAATTATACAAGTTATATGTTTCTTTTATGATTTAAATTACAAATACATAAGATCAAACAGATCGGTAATAAAAAAATTTGATGTTTTATGTGTAATAATGTTTTTTTATGATTTATATTAAACCTACTAAAATACGTTTTGTTAAGTAAAGTTATCAGGGAATGAGTTGATGAACTCTGCATGAACTATGTTTTGCTAAGTATAATCCATTGTCTTGTCTATTTGGACAGATTTGATTTACTCTGTCCACATGTGGACAGAGTTGATGAACTCTGTCCAAATGGACAGAGTTGACGAACTCTGTCCATTTGGACAGAGTTGATGAACTCTGTCCATCTGGACAAAGTTCATGAACTGTCCATCTGAGTGTTTATCAACTCTGTCCAAATGGACATAGTTCATCAACTCTGCCCATTTTATTTAAATTATTAAATATAATTTAAGTTAAAATTGTTTCATTCTAATTAGAATAGATTATATCAAATTCTAAAAATATAGAATTTATAATTAAAATTAACAAAAATTTATCGATGGTCATGAATAAAAAAAATCCTTTAGATTACAATTTAAAAAACAATCAATTCGACTCATAGCGTTGGGTGATAAAAAACAAATGGAATCCTACCTCGAGATTTTCTGTTGATCAACTCTGTCCAAATGGACAGAGTTCATCAATTCTGTCCAAATGGATAGAGTTGATCAACTCTGTCCACATTTGGACAGAGTTCATCAACCCTATCCATTCAGACAGAGTTCAACTCTATCCACCTATCTCCCCATTATCAACCAGGTTTAAAGCATCTATCAATTCTGTCCAAATGGACAGAGTTGATCAACTCTGTCCACATTTGGACAGAGTTCATCAACCCTGTCAATTCGGATAGAGTTCAACTCTATCCACCTATCTCCCCATTATCAACCAGGTTTAAAGTATCTATTCATAATTTGGCAGATTACCATATAAATTACAGTTTTAAAACTATAATAAAGAGGACAACAACATTAAGGGCAGGGATTTTTGAAATGGTTTAATCAATTTTTTATTAAAGTCTTCTGAACTCTATCCAAATGGACAGAGTTCATCAACTCTGTCCAAATATAGACAGAGTTCATCAACTCTGTTAACATGGACAGAGTTCATGGACGACTACCTTCAACATATAGATATTAACTAAAATTAAAATTATAAGAATTATACAATACCAATTAATAGATGCAAACTTTAACTCTGCAATACTACGACAAAAAACGAATGCCATTGACTAAAACAAGAGATAAATCACATATTCAATGTTTCGGATTATAAAAGAAATTTCATAAAAATTTACTTGACAAGGGGTAGCACAACAAGACCAGACCATGAACATACCCTCCAAGAAAAGACCACAAACACCACCACGAAGTGACCTCCACGAACAGACCTCCATGCCGAACATACCTCCACGCCGAACAGACCATCACGAAGTGACCAACACGAACAGACCTCAACGCCGAAAGGAAACTAGACAGTTTTTGGCCTCCACGTTGAACATACCATCACGGCCTCCACACCGAACAGACCATCACGAAGCGACCTCCACGAATAGACCTCCACGTTGAGAGGAAACTAGATAGGTAGCGGGGTGCCAGGATGGTGTATGTACACGTCAGGAGGAATGGTGATGTGGACAGGGATGACGAGTAACAACAAACAAATCGGGTGGCGGGAGAAACACGACAGGATGAAGACAAATGACTGCATGTGAAAACAATGAAAATGGGACCAGAGATGATCTTTTATGCGAAATAATTATTCGACCGAACAATTATGCGGTCGAATACTTGTTCGACTGAACAATTATGCGGCCAAACAAGTATTCGGCCGCATAATTGTTCGGCAGAAAAAGTATTGAAACGACTGTAAAAATTACCGGTCGGCTATGCGTTCTGTCAAATTAAACGGTTCACCGTTAAGGTTATTTGGCCAAATAAAGAATTCGTTATTCGGCTGAATAAATTCATTATTCGGCCGAATAAGTATAGTTATTTGACCAATTAACGTTCTCTATGTTTTTTGGACACCAGATTCTCATAGAAGTGTTACCCAACTTCGCGTTTTCGCCCCCTGTGCTAGCTATACAACTTGTTGTGCCTATTTTATACAGTATAAAAAATAAATAAAAAGAGGGAGAACTCTAGTTAGTCATACAAGCATGGATACTACCAACACAAGCAATTTGAAGGAGATCTCTAGACTCGTACTGACTGGTACCAACTATGAGTTTTGGTCTATCAAAATGAGGACGTTTCTCCATCTCAACAAATGTTGTGATATGGTTGAAATTGAGTTCAAAGGACATGATACAAATGCTCTAGATGCAATGGATAATGCCCAGAAGAATTCCTTAGAAGCTCGTTGAGACTGAGATCTCACAGCCAAATGGCTAATCCAAAGTTGCATCGAGGAGTCCATTTTCCCACAGATCTCTGGAGCTACCAACTCACATAAAACTTGGAATCTTCTCGCATAAGACTACAAGGGAACATACCAAGTAAAAATAGTAAGAATGCAAACCCTTTGACTTAAGTTTGAAAGTTTGAAAATGAAGGAAACAAAAATTGTAGATCAGTTTATGACTAGGGTTTTGGGCATTGTGACCCAATTTCAAACCTATGGAGAACCTCTAGAAGAAAAGGTAGATGTTCAGAATATTTTAAGTTGTCTCACTAATAAATTTTCTAAGGTAGTGACTACCATAGAAGAAGCAAAATATCTCTCTCAGTTCACCCTAAAAGAGTTGATTGGATCCCTTCTATCTCATGAAGCTCAACTCAATCAAGAATAAGAGTCATTGACTAATTCTCTTAGCACCCAAGCTTCACTCAGCAGAGTTCGAGGCAGAGGAGGACTAGGTAGAGGAAGAAGAGGTCGAGGGTCTCCTCATACAGAGGACAAAACTAGTCATAAACATTCAGAGTAGTCATAACACTCTCACAACTCTCAAGGTCAAAGGGGAAGAGGTAAGAGATGGAACAATAAGTCCCATTAGAGGAAATTTCAACTCAAAATGGGCCTTTTAACTCTAATTCAAATTCCATATCATCATGTGTTAGCCAATGAAATTGCTTTAAATTTGAAATACCGTATACACCTTAAACAATTTTTTAATATAAATTTGGTGATAGGTATCATAAAAAAAACTACTTTTTTTGTTCGTATTTTTTACATATATCCCTGTGTTTTTACTGAAATTTTCGGGAGATCTCGTTGGATGCAGAATTTACCCACTCGACATACTTTTGACAAACCCCGCTACCCAAAAAACAAGAAATATTTTTGGGGTAGCGGGGTCCGTCAAAAGTATGCCGAGTGGGTACTCTTTGGATGTGGAATATTTAATTTTTCATCCAACGAGCTCTTCCGATCGAAATTTGAGTAAAAACACAGGGATATATGTCGAAAATACAAACAAAAAAGTAGTTTTTTTCTTTTCTTCCTCCAAAATTAATAAATATTATTTTATTATTTTAACTATTATTTTATTAATTTTTTTTAGGAGGCCCATTTTGAGTTGAAATTTCCTCTAATGAATATTCATTGTAGCTACTAAGAGAAGTATGTCCACTATGAACAAGAATGTAAAACGAAGCAAGGAGATCAGAACAGTGGCAGTGCAAATGTCTCTAAAGAAGAAGAAGGCTCGTCAGTGGTGATGTTCATGTCTTATCAAGCTACTGAAGAACACTGCAGCTTAGATCTATGGCTACTAGATAACGGTTGCAACAATCACATGACAGGTAACAAGCCACCATTCTCTAGTTTGGATTCCTCTATTGTCATGAATATCAAGCTAGGAGATGACTTTCTGGTTCTAGCAAAAGGAAAAGATGTTGTTCATGTACTTACAAAGCATAATGAAAATAAATTTAGTCATGATGTTTTCTATGTACCACATCTGAATGTAAATTTGATCAATATAGGTCAATTACTTTGGAACCAGTATGATCTTAGATTTTATGATACATACTATGACATTTATGATAATCCTCCCAGTAAGAGATTCATAGTCAAAGTTGAAATGACCAAGAAAAGAATATTTCCTCTTAGTCTCAGGAGTGCGAACCTTCCACAGTCTGTAGCCCATATTGTTTCTAGTCTAGATGAATCTTGGTTATGGAACTGTAGATTCAATGATCTTCCCTTCAAGAGTATCAATCTCCTGCACAAAGAGTCCATAGTCAAGGCGTTAATATTAATACATGAACAATCCAACTCCTATGAGGATTGCACCATTGGGAAACATCAAAGGGACAAATTCCCCACTTCCACATCTTGAGCTAGATTACATCTTGAGATAGTTCATATAGACCTCTGTGGACCCATGCAAACTCAATCCATAGGAGGTAGCTTTTATTTTCTGGCATTTATTGATTATCTTAGTAGGAAAATATGGATTTATTTCCTCAAGAACAAATTAGAGACCTTCTCTAGGTTCAAAGAATTCAAGGCCTTGACTGAGAAGCAGTCTAGAAAGTTCATTTTAAAGTGCTCATGTCAGATGGTAGATGTTAATATTCAATTCACATGAGTTTTCATACTTCTGCAAGCAACATGGCATCAAGAGACAATTTACCACCATATACACTCCACAACAGAATGGAGTTGTTGAATGAAAGAACCGTACCATCATGAGCATGGCCCACATCATGCTGTCACACAAGAAGCTATTAGATGAATATTGGGATGAATTTTTTGCATGCTTAGTCTACTTGCTCAACAGATCACCCACAATGAGTTTCTAGGACAATATTCCTGAAGAAGCATGGAGTGGCACTAAGACCAGTGTTGCACATCTATGATTTTTTTGTTCAAATGCATTTTCTCATGTACCTCATGAACTTAGAAGAAAGTTGGATAAAGAGAGAGAGATGTATATTTTCACTGGTTACAGTGAACAACACAAGGCTTACAAGTTGTATAATCATGTCACCAAAAATATTGTGGTGAGGAGAGATGTGAAATTCCTTGAAGACAAATGCTCTAGGAGTGATTCTTCAGACATACAACAACAAGAAAGTTTGAATCTGTCAAATCTACCTATCATTCTTCCAAGATTGGAAGTACAGCAGGAACAAGAAACACCAACAGACAGTCCACCTCAGAACCCGAAAACCAAAAGTTTGAGGGAGTTATATGAGCGCACTCTTGTTATTGATGAACAACTTCAATATTCTCTATTTTCCTGTCATCCCACATCTTTTGATGAAGAAGTAAAGGATGCACAATGGGTGCAAGCAATGAATGAAGAAATTGATGCTATTGATAAAAACTAGAGTGTGGATCTTGTTGATATCCCTGGAGACAAAACCATTATAGGAAAATTGGAAAAGCACAAGGCAAGGTTGGTTTCCAAAGGATATGCACAATAGTATGGTATAGATTATAATGAAACCTTTGCTCCTCTAGCAAGGATGGATACCATCAGAGCAGTACTTTCCATTGCAACACAAAATCAATGGCTTTTTTATCAAATGGACATGAAATCTGTCTTTCTTAATGGTTTTCTTGAAGAAGAAGTTTATGTAGACCAACCACCTAGATATACTGTCAAAGTTCATGAAGACAAAGTGTTTAAGCTGAAAAAGGACTTGTATGGTCTAAAACAAGCTCCACGAGCTTGGTATAGCATAATTGACTCCTACCTCATCAACCATGGGTTTAGCAGAAGCAGTAATGAGCCCACTCTATATGTCAAAATAGAGCAAGGTAAAATGTCCATCGTATGTCTTTATGTTGATGTCATGATTTACACTGGTAATTTGATGCTTGAAAAATTCAGGACAGCCATGAAAAAATAATTTAAAATGACTGATCTAGGAATGATGAAGTACTTCCTTGATCTGGAAGTTACTCAAATTGATCAAGGTATTTTCATTTTTGAGCATAAGTATGCTACTGATATTTGAAAAGATTCAGAATGGATAAATGTAAACCAAGAGAAACCCCCATTGCTATAGGCACCAAGTTAACAAAAAATGTTGATGGCCCAACAGTAAATGATACACTATATAAAAGAATGGTAGGAAATTTAATGTATTTGACTACAACTAGACATTTGATGTATGATGTTAGTCTTATTTCTATATTTATGGAGTCTCCCTAAGACTCTCACTGGAAAGTTGGAAAAAGAATAATGATATATGTTGCAGGAACACTTGGATATGGACTTTGTTACACTCTTGCACTAGAAAAAACTCTCACATGGTACACTA
This sequence comes from Pseudotsuga menziesii, assembly GCA_001517045.1. Taxonomy (NCBI): domain Eukaryota; kingdom Viridiplantae; phylum Streptophyta; class Pinopsida; order Pinales; family Pinaceae; genus Pseudotsuga; species Pseudotsuga menziesii. The sequence continues at coordinate 132,408 of LPNX010410186.1, forward strand.
AGAGTGATTTTGAAAGAAGTATTGATGATAGGAAAAGCACATCTAGTTATGCTTTCCATTTGGGTACAAATCTGATCTCTTTGGCATCTCAAAAACATCCCATTGTGAGCATGTCTTTTGTAGAAGCAGAATATGTAGCAACCACCACAACAGCTTGTCATGCAATTTGGCTAAGAAGACTTTTAAAGTATATGGGACACATTGTAATGGATCCAACTTGTATTTTCTATGATAATAAATCTGCAATAGAGTTTTCCAAATGGGTGTGTGCAAGGAGTTGAGGGACCTTTAGATGCAATGATGGAGTGAAGTCAATCACTCTTAATCCAAAAAAAGAAATCATCCCAAGAAATCCTGAACCTGCCAAGCCTAGTCCCAAGGCTAGCAATAGGCATGCCAACTAGGATAGTAAGACAAATCGTGCCTCCATTTTAGTGAACAAAATCGCTTGCGCGATTTCATTCACTAAAACAGAGGCACAATTTGGAAAGCCTGTTTTTTTTATAAATTGGTCGAGGCCATCTTTTTCTCCTCACTGCGCGGTTATTGGACCAAGGAGGAGCAAATCTCGACTGGGCAAATGCAATTTTGGGTGTGCCAAAGCCCTCCATCTCCACCTTTGGATAAACCTCCCCTTTGTGAGGTATTTTCCTCATTTCTTTTCATGTTTTTTTCTCTTTCTTCATCAATTTATTTTCCCTATATTGAAAAATTAAACCATATTAAATTAAATTATGGCCAATTGAAACAAAAACCCAATGGAATTAGCCAATTGAAACAAAAACCCAATGGAATTGCCCAATTGAAACAAAAACCCAATGGAATTGCCCAATTGAAACAAAAACCCAATGGAATTGCTCAATGGAAAGAAGAATCCCAATGTAATTGGCCAATTGAAACCAATTCCCCAATTTAATGATAAAAATTAAATAATTTTGATTATTTAACAAAATTCATACCCAAAATTCCCATGCCCAATGGAAACCAAAACCCCAATTAACTCAAAAAACAAATGAATTTCACTATTTCCATATGCATATTCACAAGGATCCTTGTGAATTCATACCAAAATCCACAAATAAACACCTTATAATTTTGATGAAACTTCTCAAAGTTGCTCTTCCAAGAACATCAATAAACACCTTATAGTTTTGTTGAAACTTCCCAATCCAAGTGTCAAAATAAGGTATAGAAGCTTCCCATGCTTTTAACAAATATTTTGTCTTGAATGAAGGGTACTTTTTGGTTAAGGTCGAGACAACAAAGTTCAACAATAGACTCTATGAACGTGAAGATACATAGGTAGGTTGATGTATTTGATTAAACATGCCAATCACATACTAGATCATACATGATATTTAATCTAGTGGAACCCTTGCAACCATAAAATCCATAAAGTTCTGCTAAATAGCCTTTGGAGTCCAAAAAACATCACACTACAACAAATAATTACATATCTAACAAAATCGTTTCCTATACTGGGATTGTATTCATCAACATCACATTATGTCGCCTATTCTAGGGTCTAGTTGTTGCCTCTACCCGCAATTTGGGAGTTGGTCCTACAAAGGCAATAATCAGCACCTCAAAATTTCGACGAAACTTCATAATCCAAGCCTTAAAATAAGATAGAGGAGCTTCGCAATCAACATATGCACTCAAGACACTTTATGTACACATGCATGTACTTAAAAATTGGAATTAATACTTGAATTTAGGACATAAATATGAAATGAAAAAATGTTAAATGTTTATTCTTTACTGTAAAATTCAAGATCAATTTTTAAATTTACATGATAGATTTAGTTTATATGTCATTAGTTATACAGTTTTCAGTTCTTAGATATGTCATTATATCATGTGTTTATATTTCTAATGATATTTTATTTGTATTTATGATTGCAGTGGCTACTATGGATCATAACAATGCGAAGATACTGAGATTTATTGTCCATTTGAGAGATATTGGTTCGGCTTGGAGGGCTGGAGATGAGCTCCGCCGCTCCTTGTCAAATTCATTGTTGACTATTGTTGATATGATCACAAGATTGAATGATGCTTTATATAGCATCGCATCGTATAGGGAGAGGAAAAGACAACAATATGCTGATGGGTTAAGTTACAATGAGGTAAAAAAGCTGAAAATAACAAAACAAGCCATCTATTCATTGTTTAGATTGCCTGGGACGGATGACATTCCGGAGATCAGCAAACCACATATTTCTATTGAGTGGTGCACTTTTGCACCCATCAAAGACAATTGGATGGATAGGTGGTACATGGTTTTTGACATTCCCCCTCACAACAATAGGGAAGTACCGATGTACTTCCTTCGAAAATTGTATGCAGAGTTTGTGATGGGGAAACATGTCAACTATTTTGACATGTTGGGATTCCAGGGAGTTGGTAGGGGGATGTCCCAACACTGACCCCATGCTAGGCATAGAGATGCCAATCCACAGATACCTACACCCCGTGCCCAGCTGCCGAGGGCAGACATCCCTCCTGCACATGAAATGGTTGCCCAAACATAGGAGGCATTTTTTACTCTAGCTAAGATGGTCTCTCGACACACGACCACTATTGACCAGAGAACGCCCTTTTCCTCTGCTGGTGTACAACCACCAGTTTCTGGTGGTGGAGGGACATCTATTGGTGGGGATAGACCGACATCCCATGTGCCTCAAAGTGAGCCACACGTCTGCACATTGTGTGGGGGACCCTGTTATGGTCCTGGACCAAGACATGGTACCACTACGATGACTGGTGGTCAGGTAAGGACATTGTTTTAAAACTCTGTTATTGTTCAATTTTTAATTGTTCCATACTATATCTAACATATTAAAAGATTCGTAATATATATGCAATAGTTACTCTTGTAGGAGATTGATGCCTCTCACGGGGGTGGTACTGTACCCAGTGTGGTTGTACTCAAGGCCCAAAGAACCACAATTGAGGTAATATTTAAACACTTGTCATTTTGTTATTACATATAATTTTGTTAATGCATGTGTTAGTCTTGATTAATTTATTAAAATGTCTAATATTTACAATTTTTGAAGTTGCAGGAACCCCACTTAGAACGTGATGCTGGAGACATTGATATCAACGACATAGTCCAAGGTGGAATTTATGACGACTTGAAGAATGTAAGTACATGGGTTATGATTGAATCTTGTTTGAATTATTTAAATTTCTTACTGCACACTCCTTTATAGATCGCTAATGTAAATATAATTTTTAAACTTGCAGATGCTAGAGGCATTTGAAGAGGGGCAAGAAATTGATGGAAGCGGTCACTCCCATGGTGGAGATATGTCCTAGGAAGGGGTAATTATATTACAACATGTTATTTTTTTGGTACATATTATTCCATCCATTCAAATCCATGTCTAACTATGGTAACACTTTATGAATGCAGACGTCATTGCAGATCCCTGCACCGCCTCTTTGGTTTGGATCTCCCCGTAGTCCAAACATAGATAAGGGGGTTGTTTACACCAAACGAGGTCCCTCTTCCTTGAACAAAGTGGGTGTGCATGAGGATCAACCTACTCATCCCACGGTAATGTACACACTTCCAATGGCAGTTGTTGGTTAGCTATGAATTCACTTCACAAGTGGTTTTTCTTAATGTTATTTTCGCATGTTTACAGCATCAGGATGTAGAGTCATCTGTGCCAAACCTTAGTGGGATTGTTGATGCCGCTGTCAATGCTGCTGTCAATGCCGCATCTACAATAGGGATAAGTCATAGTCAGGTACATCTACTTGAATATTTGTAATTGTACATTTCATTTGTATTGTTTCTGGACATGCACGATGTCTAACTATTTAATCATTTGGTGAATGTAGCCACACCTTGGTCCATTAGTGCACACAAATGAGGTTGATGTTCAACCTACTTCTCCTCTTACTACTGAAGAGTCCCAGCCTAATCCCCTAGAAATGGTTTTTTCGGCGAGATGTTCATTTTTTACATAATTGATTAGTACTTTCTCATTCATGTACATGTTGATAATTCTTGAGATAATTGACATATTTTTTTTTATTCGCAGAGAAGCATGACAGAGAGCCTCGCTGCAAGGTGGAGGACAGCAGAGGCACCTACACCCTCGACACCACATGTACCTATACCCCCGACGGATGCAGTGAGTATTTGTTTTATTTACAATCGAGTCATATTTTAAATTTTCAAACTTTGTTATTGATGGACAATACTAGTTCAGTTACTTAATCAAGAAATATTGTCATTGATTTGCAGTCGCCAGAGATGCACAGTGGTCGTAGACAGAGCCGAAGAGCATCAGGGTCCAGGAAAAACAAGAGAAAGTTAGATTTTTGATGTGTTAGTCCAGGACAAATATGTATTTTTATGTACAATCCGGAGTTAGAGTATAGGGGGGCGGTGCAGGACAGATGTTCTTTTTCTTGCACATGTACATCAAATATGTTTTTGATACATGTACATTGACAGGCCATAGATAGGCCTTCTATTTTTGTATTATAACTTTCATGATATAAAAAATATTTCATATCAAGGCTCTTGAGATATTCATGGTTCGGTCTTTTAAGTGTGATTATACATGTGTGGCGAAGAATGTTTCTATGTGTAATGTTCCCAATTTTTTATAGATTTTACGATTGCATGGAGATATCAGTTATAAATTTGAGAACAATGCACAATTACAATAAATTACGTAATGACAAAATTGTACATTTTAATTGTTTTTTACCACGATCCAATTGCATATACAATGTTATATTAACAATGTCAAATTGTATTAAAAAAGATTGAACATAGGTCTAATACACATTTAAGCACCCAGCACAGCTAAGAAACTGATCCAACCTGGTGGAATACAAAAGCATCTTACCCACATAACAACCTAACAAACGTTTAAAGGATGCACGAAGTTGACACACTTAAGTGATGCACCAATGTGGTCTACATAAATAAAATTATTGTTTGGCATGATGTCTTTCATCTAATGAATACATGGGATACACATCAAACATAAAAGTATCCGAGTATTATAAAGTTGATTCAAAATAATGGTTATGACTATATTCTGCACATTATGTATGTCCTGCACATTATTTTATCATTTTGTTAATGTACATGGCATTTGATGAATGGCCTCGAGTAACAACTTTGAAAGAGATGAAATTTATGTGTGATTAATGTACATGGCATTTTTGAAGCATTCGTAGCGTGAAGATATATATATTTTGTAATAATGGCATAATAGAATGGCCACTTGTTTCTAAACATAAACATGTTCCATTACATGGTTACTGACGTAATGGCATTGTCTCCTCCTGCATTTCATCGTACAAATGCTCACATCTCTTGTATGAGGGGAAGATCTACAATCGCCTTCAAGCTGACCTTTATGTGCAAAAATTTCACATTCACTTACTGAGCAAAACCCTAGTTTCCAAAATTGACAAAAAAAAATGATCCCTTGTCCATGGACCCAGAGTAGAGGGCCACTCCGGTACTATCGCGATGTATTCAATCCAACGAAGCTGACGGTTCATCGATCCAAGCAACGGTCATCAATCTATGGAACGTTGAATCCCACCTCCTATAGGATTTTAGGGACACCCGTTGAATCCCTAACCGGGGCATAGAGTGGAAACCGTGCATCAAAAAGGGCTTTCAGTGGGTCATGCAAGCATGCTTAGGTAGGTTCCATGTGGGAACACTAGCCACATGTTCACGGTCAAGGAATTTGCAAAGCCAACCCATATGTGCAAAAATTGGACATTCACTTACTGAGCAAAACCCTAGTTTCCAAAATTGACCAAAATAATGGTCTCTTCTCCATGGAAGTAGATTAGAGGGCCACCCTAGCACTATCTAGATGTCTGAAATCCAACAGAGCTGACGATTTGTCGATCTAAGCAATGTTCATGATTCTATGGCACGTTGAATCCCACCTCTTGCAAACTTTCAGGGGCACCTGTTGAATCCCTACCCGAGGCATAGAATGGAAACCGTGCATCAAAAAGGATTTTCGGTGGTTCGTACAAGATTGCTTAGGTGTGTATTATGTGGGAACGCTAACCACACCTTCACAGTCGAGCAATATGCGAATTTGACCCCTATGTGCAAAAATTTCACATTCACTTATTGCGCAAAACCATAGTTTCCAAAATTGACCAAAATAATGGTCTCTTCTCCATGGAACCAGATTAGAGGGCCACCCTAGCACTATCTCGATGTCCAGAATCCAATGGAGCTAACAGTTCGTTAATCCAAGCAACAATCGTGATTCTGTGGCACATTAAATCCCACCTCCTACAGGCTTTCATGGACACGTGTTGAATCCCTACCCGGGGCATAGAATGGAAATCGTGCATAAAAAAGGGCTTCCGATGGGTCGTGCAAGCATGTTTAGGCATGTGTTATGTGGGAATGCTAGCCACACCTACACGGTTGAGCAATATGCGAATTTGACCCCCATGTGCAAAAATTTCACATTCACTTACTGAGCAAAACCCTAGTTTCCAAAATTGACCAAAATAATGGTCTCTTCTCCATGGAACTAGATTAGAGGGACACCCTAGCACTATCCCGATGTCCTGAATCAAACGGATCCGATGGTTCATTGATCCAAGCAACGGTCATGATTCTGTGGCACGTTGAATCCCACCTCCTACAGGCTTTCAGGGACACCTGTTGAATCCCTACCCGGGGCATAGAATGGAAACCGTGCATAAAAAGGGCTTTCGGTGGGTCGTGAAAGCGTGTTTAGGCATGTGTTATGTGGGAATGCTAGCCACACCTTCACAGTCGAGCAATATGCGAATTTGACCCCCATGTGCAAAAATTTCACATTCACTTACTAAGCAAAACCCTAGTTTCCAAAATTGACAAAAATAATGGTCTCTTCTCCATGGAACCAGATTAGAGGGCCACCATAGCACTATCCTGATGTCCTGAATCCAACGGATCTGACGGTTCGTCGATCCGAGCAATGGTCATGATTATGTGGCATGTTGAATCCCACCTTCGACAGGCTTTTAGGGACACCTGTTGAATCCCTACCCGAGGCATAGAATGGAAACCGTGCATAAAAAAGGGCTTCCGATGGGTCGTGCAAGCATGTTTAGGCACCTGTTATGTGGGAACTCTAGACACACCTTCACGGTCGAGCAATATGCGAATTTGACCCCCATGTGCAAAAATTTCACATTCACCTACTGAGCAAAACCCTAGTTTCCAAAATTGACCAAAATAATGGTCTCTTCTCCATGGAACAAGATTATAGGGCCACCCTAGCACTATCCCTATGTCCTGAATCCAACGGATTCAACGGTTCATCAATCCGAGCAACGGTCATGATTATGTGGCACGTTGAATCCCACGTCCTACAGGCTTTCAGGGACACCTGTTGAATCCCTACCCGGGGCATAGAATGGAAACTGTGCATAAGAAAGGGATTTTGGTGGGTCATGCAAGTGTTTTTATGCATGTGTTATGTTGGAATTCTAGCCACACCTTCATGGTCAAGCAATATGCGAATTTGACCCCCATGTGCAAAAATTTCACATTCACTTACTGAGCAAAACCCTAGTTTCCAAAATTGACCAAAATAATGGTCTCTTCTCCATGGAACTAGATTAGAGGGCCACCCTAGCACTATCCCGATGTCCTGAATCCAATGGATCCAATGGTTCGTCGATCTGAGCAACGGTCATGATTCTGTGTCATGTTGAATCCCACCTCCTACAGGCTTTCAGGGACACCTGTTGAATCCCTACACGGGGCATAGAATGGAAACCGTGCATAAAAAAGGGCTTCCAGTGGGCCATGGAAGCGTGTTTAGGAACTTGTTATGTGGGAACTCTAGCCACACCTTCATGATTGAGCAATATGCGAATTTGACCCCCATGTGCAAAAATTTCACATTCACTTACTAAGCAAAACCCTAGTTTCCAAAATTGACCAAAATAATGGTCTCTTCTCCATGGAACCAGATTAGAGGGCCACCCTAGCACTATCCCAATGTCCTGAATCCAATGGAGCCGACGGTTCATCAATACGAGCAACAGTCATGATTCTATGGCACGTTGAATCCCACCTCCTACAGGATTTCAGGGACACCTGTTGAATCCCTACCCGGGGCATAGAATGGAAACTGTGCATGAAAAAACTATTATATTTAAAGGTTTCAATGATCTCACTACATGCACACTAAAGTCAACTTCGTGAATCAACATGATTTGAAGCATAAGTCCACGGGATTTGAAAAAGTTGAGTTGGACATTAGATTGATTATGAATTGAGTTGTGACAGTAAGATAAGCTTAGGGTTAGGATTAGGGTTTCCTAGGTAGGGTTATGGTTATGGGCCATGCATGTTAAACAATAAACCCTAGCTAGGGATAGGGTTTTCCAATTTTGGCCTTCGTTGGCATGAAATGCATTGTCCAACATTAGCCCAAATCTCTTATTATCTTTTATTATCTTTTATTATCTTTTAAGTAGAAATTAAACTTTTAAATAAAAAAAATGAGATGAAATTCCAACACTACTAGGCACTACCCCTTTGGCAATGGACATGCGGGTATAAGAGGTGAGTTGTCAAGAAGGAAATTATACAAGCCTTAAAACATAAGTTTATCATTTCTGCATCTTTTTTCCATCATCCTAGTTGTATATATCGGCTGAAAACATTGACAATATTACCTACTTGAAAAATTAGGGTTTTAGTCTTGTAAGGGAGCCTACAAAGAACTTTGATAGGTATGACCTACAGAGGTACATGTATGTATTCTAATGTTATGTATATCATGTGAATGAGATCTTGAAATGTTCATATGATTGATATATATGGTTTATTGATCATATGTAAAATTTGGCATGTTCATTAACTTGACATACAAGAGAATTTTTGGCATATTTATAAACAACATTATGGAAAATTTCACATATCAAGAACAAAAAATTGACATATTCATAAGAAACATACATGGGAAAATTAAAATTATGATACATACCTCATCATGCTAGATCCCACCTAATATCATACAACCAAGGCCTCTGGATCATCTCTTATAATGATGGTCTCCATTAGTCTCTCATGCTATGTATCCAGTAAGAAGTAGCGTACAAGAACAAAAAATTGACATATTCATAAGAAACATACATGGGAAAATTAAAATTATGATACATACCTCATCATGCTAGATCCCACCTAATATCATACAACCAAGGCCTCCGAATCATATCTTATAATGATGGTCTCCATTAGTCTCTCGTGCTATGTATCCGGTAAGAAGTAGCGTACAAGAACACAAAATTGACATATTCATAAGAAACATACATGG
>LPNX010410191.1:5343-27612 GCA_001517045.1 Pseudotsuga menziesii
CACCAGCAAAGGTATGCCTCAGTGGCTGAGCTCAGCAAAGGATTCCACCATAGAAATCTCAGAGCCCTTCACCCACACTGTCTGCTGCAAAAAAAGGAATTTGGATTGTTTAATTTTTGAGCAATTCAGGACCCTTCAAAATTTTGGTTCACATTCTTGGTTGGCTGCCAAAGTCCACCGAAATGGGTAAAGCTAACACCCAAGTTTGCAGCTGTTAAAACATAACAAGAAATAAGAGATACTGCAGATTTTCTTAATCATAGACTGTTGCAAATGCTGGGTATCCTTTATTGTAAGACCATCCAAACTTGGATTTACTGCTACAAGCTCGAAAGTTAGTGCATCCTAACTTTGAAACTGTTCATTTTCTACTCGCTGAATTGTTTAGTCTTTTGAGGATACTTCAACAAACTGGCTATGTTCAGCTTCTACAGGATAATTACTGTCCTTGAAAACAGTTCCCTAGTAGGCCGAATTTCCTCAGTAAATTTCACAGACCAATCCAAATTTCAGGTCTCTCATCTCAGCGAATTTCTCAGATAAAATTCAGGACTGTGTAACCTCATCACCATCTAACCATTCATCACCAAGGCAGTGGTCAATGCTAGGACTGGATTGTGAATTCGGGGCTCCAACACTTGTCTGCTACTTCATGATCCACTGATTAGGGCATCGATTTGTCTTCTTCACTGTTGCTGCGAGCTGCTCCACAAAAAATTTCCAAAAAAAATAAAAATAAAAATTCTTGACTGCTGCCTGAAATTACCACAGTCTGCGGCTGCCTCAGTAGCTTACCCGAAATTTCCACAGTCTGCGGCTGCCTCAGTAGCTTACCCGAAATTTCCACAGTGGACTGCTCCTTACTGCGGCTGCCACAGACCTCCGAATTTACCTCAGAGCTCTTGCAAAATTGCACACTCTAAAATGAAATTTGATAGGGGTATATATACTAGATTTTCCTCCATAATTTTAGGGCCGACATACATATTTAATTTATTTTTAATGGGGCCGACATACTATAAAAATATTTTATTATTTTTAATAAAACTTTGACTGAGCCGACTTTGTGTTTGACTGAGCCGACATATAATTTTTGTTGGGTCAACTTCAAAAGTTAATATCTCAACAACCATGAGGAACCACGTGACGTGCCACCTACCGTTGGAAAGGGCATGACGAGGGCTATCATCTTATGAGGGTCTTGCTTGTATTGACAAGATCCTTTACTCACATTTTCTTCAATTTGTGCAGGCCATCATGAAATGACTTGAATTCTTCTTGATGGCTTCTTCACGAACTTTTATGGTATAAAAGTTCATCAGGGTCTTCATCAAGGGTTCCAAGACTTCATGGGCTTCTCCATTGTCTGCCAAGCCTTCAGGATCATCTCTAGGGTCTTCAGCATCATCAGCAGGGCTTCTTCAAGAGCTTCAACAAAGTGGTGACATCGATGACATCAAGACCATGTTGGCATCAATGACAATTTCACCAACAATGCCTCCTGTAATGCCAATTACACTTCTCCACAAATAATATTTCTGTGACTGCTAACTGCAAATAATATTTCTGTGCTTACATGGATTCAGTGGCATACTTGTCATGTAAAAACTTTTTAGTAAATACTATTTACTATTTACTAAAAAGTTAAAAACCAGTGAAAAACTCTCTATTATCTTGGATGTTCGGAGCAAATCCTCCATTCACTGTGTGAAAAACACACCCTTTTACCCCTATAAAATAAAAACAGTAAACTCCAGTTTTGAATGCTTTTATAAAGTCTCTAAAGGCTGGTTGCTATGCAAGTATGAAAATCAAAAAAGTTAAAACTGGGCTACAAACAATACACCCTCAATACCTTTGAATTGTCACATGATTGTTTACATTGCACAATGATGAATTTCAATTTAGCATGTATTTATTTTTATTAATTAATAATTTTAGAGATGCCCTCCCTATGTTAAAATTTAAAGACCTCGACGCCCCCTACCCCCCCGCTCCCTAAAATACCCCAAAATTTGGGGGTGCCTCTACACGTCCCCAATGTGCGTTTCCCCGCTCCCACGCCCCCCCGTCTCGGATACTTGGTGGAACACTGGTCTTCTTTCCATTCAGATTGCAATCTAAAGTGAAATCAATTTGTTGAGAGGATGGATGAATGGGAAGAAAGAACACAAACATAGGGCTACAAGGTATGAATATGGTATATGTGTGGACATACCCTTGATGATAAGTACAGACCTATGAAGAATTGGATTGAATCGTCGATATGAATGACTTTGGTGATAAAATATGAGGTAAGCAAGTGCACTAAGTTTAACCGCAAATCCATAGTCAATAACTTCAGAAGTATGAGTGATCCATCATCATTATTAGTGAATTTTTTGAGACAATAGAGTTTCGATTAGGCATCTAATGAGTTACAAGAATGATAGAGTAGATGTCTGGTGAGGTGCAAGAATGATAGAGTAAATTTTTGGTGAGGTGGTAGAATAGCAGCTACAGAACTTGTGATGCATGTTGTGAAGACATCAGTAGAAATCTTGAGAAGGTTTGGAGCAACCTTGTAAAGGATTCCATGCAATTGACAATGACATACAGTGAATGTGCAACAAGACAGTGGTATATTGATGTGCCTGGCAAAGATGATCCATTGAGAAAAGTAGACCTTTGAGTGATAAGAGAAGACCTACATGCGGATACCTAATATGCAAACATTGATGTATATAGGGGATATGTATACTGCGATACATGTTCAGTAAGTAATGTAGATTCATGCCTTATACATGATGATGCAAACCCCATGATGAAGATGCATGCTTGATGATGATTACTTGTTGACACATACAGTGACCTTGATGATGATCAGACCATGATGATATGTTCAGACCCTGATGTTTGATGACTTGACAAATAATGTTGATAACATGGTTGATGAGCAGATGACCAGCAACAGTGATGAACAGCAGCGACGAGTAGCAGCGATGAGCAGATTGATGAGCAGAGATTGATGTGTAGAGTAGAAGTTGGATGTACAGTAGAGCCATATGATTGGTTGCAAGAGGAATCTTGCACTTGAGGATTGGACTCCTCAAACCCTTCTTAGTTGGAGCTAAGAAAACCAGGTTGGGTCCTGTTATAGAGTTGGTGCTCTTTTTATCAGTTGGTGCTGATTGTAATCAATAAGATTGTTGTCTTCCATGTATAGTAAATAAAGATCAATTTACAAATATTCTTGTGTCTCTTTGATGTGATGAATGTGCTTACGACTCTTGGTTTATTTAACTGGTGCATTTTATTATGTAATTGATGACATATTGATTGATATACTTTGGTTGACTAAAAGAAGGTAAAAAGGTTTAAAATTGCTCACACATTGATTCACCCCCCCCCTTCTCAGTGTGGCCATTGTGTTCAACAATTGGTATCAGAGTTGACCTTTGTCACAAGCGTAGCAAGCTTGAAGGAGATCCTTAGACATAATGGAAGAAAAAGAGGAGTCATCAAGCAATAACATGCCTATACTTGATATGACAGATTATTTCAGTTGGAGAAGCAAATGAAGGCTTATTTGAAGAAATTTGGTGTTTGAGAGATTGTGATGAATCCACTCGCTCCATAAAACAAGAAGGGAAAATCAGCTGCACAGAAGGAAGCAAAGAAGGGCACCACTACAGCCTTGAAGTTCCTCATGGATGAACTTCCCAGCTCAGTGAAAGAAGGTGTAGGGGAGTACACTTCAGCCAAAGACCTATGGTTCAAGGTGGAAAGCGAGTATCAGAAGGCAAGACCAGAACCCGAGAAGACATATCAAGAATTAGAAGACAAGCCCCCAGAAGAGATCAATCAAGAAGAAGAGAAGCAAGAAGAGGACTCCAGTAAAGGTATGAACTCTTGTGATTGTAATGATAGCTTGTGCGATGATATTGATAAGGTTCTTGCAAATGATGATGAAGGGCTATCAAAGGATTCACATGAGACACATCTCACATTGCTGAATATTGATCTCAGAGCCAATTGGTTCATGAACACAGTAAATCTGAACCAAAGTGACTTCACAAAGTTCAAAAAGAAAATCTTGGACTTCTTGAATGAATATCAGCAGAAGACCATGACAATGAAAGTGTTGCTTGTGAAGCTAAAAAATAAGGGCAAAGACTTGCGGGATCAAATGAAAGACAAGGATGCTGAAGTTGAACAACTAAAGACTGAATTGATCAGTCAAAAGAAAAAAACCAAAAGAGCCTACTGAAGAGTTTGAAGAAACTAGAGAGGTCAATCATGATTTGAAGACTTGGGCAGAGGAAGCCAGGAGGATAGAAGAAATCCTGAAGATTTAGCTGGAAGAAAAGGAGGAGACAATCCATACGTTGGAAATGTAGTTGGTCTCTGGAAGAAAGGTGAGAAGAATGAAGCTTTTGTCAAGTTCAAGGACAGTTCAGTTGCCCTTGATAAGATCTTGGATTGCCACAGATCTCCACTTGACAAAACTGCTCTTGGTTACAAGACAGACAAAGAAAAATCTGAAGATGACGCTTGGTCTCCAAAGACTCTAGAAGCAAGTCCATCAATGTCCAAAGCTGCTCCCCATGCACCTGCACATGACAACAAGGACTTTGGAAGTTCAAAGATGAAACAAGGAGTTAGATCCATTCCTCAAAGCAAGCCCAAAAAAGAAACAACTCCAAGATGGAACCAATGTCCTAGGTATGAAAGTGGTTTCAATGGTTATTGTTATTTTTGTTTTAACTTTGGTCATAAAGCCGTGGATTGTAGACACTATGGAAGAAAAGTGGTGGAAGGCCCAATGACTCAGTTAGATGATGGACATATAATCAAGTTGGACATGTTGCTGCCACATGTCACACGTTGAGATGCTACACATGTAGTGGGTTTGGTCACAAAGCCCAAGAATGTGCAAGTCAAAGAAGTCAACAGAGGAAGAGTCCTTCCTACACATCAGCGAGAAGAACCAGTGAACCTTGGAAGAAGACCAATTCAGGAAGATTTGAAGATAAGAAAACAAACGCTTACAGTCAGGGACACTCTCAGATATGGAGAAATGAAGTTGATCAAAGAAGTGTTGGAAGTTCCAACAACTTAGTTAGATGCTGGACATGCAACCATTTTGGTCACATTGCTACATATTGTTGTTCGATGAGGTGTTATAGTTGTAGTGGCCTTGAGCACAAAGCTTAAGATTGTTGGAGTACACGGAAAAAACCCTTGAGAAGTTTCCTATACAACTCATCAAGGAAAGCGAGTACATATGAAGGAACAAATGCTGAAAGGAAAGATGCCAAAAAAGAAAGTATGGATGAAGAAGACCGAGCACTTGTAGGTAGGAAAGGTTGATCAGAGCAGGGAGGATGACTGCCATATGGCAAGCCAAGTGTAGGGTCTCTCAAAGACCTTAGTACACCTTGAGTTCATGAGGTTGGAGGATGAACTCAAAGAAGAAAGGATGACTACTCCAGCTATACAGACATGTCCTAGGATCATGCATATTGACAGGGGGAGCAATGATCAGTGAATAATAATCAGTGATTTCAGATGTAGGTATGTGGACACCCTTTGCAATTGATGCCAAAGGGGGAGAGATGAAGACAAAAGGGGAGCATGAGTTGTTGTCATCAATGACAAAGGGGGAACATGAGTTGTTGTCATCAATGACAAAGGGGGAGATGGTTGATGAAATTGTCATTGATGCCAACATGGATATGCAGTAGCTCCATAGGGTGTCATTGATGCCACCAAGTCCCACCTGTAGTGCCTTGGACCCCTTACAGAGTGGGTTTGTGCCTTGCAGTGCCTTGAAGCACCTTGTACCCAGTTGACAAGATCCCTGTGCCCACAAGACTGAATCTTGATGCCACCACCTTGTTGAAGATGTTGAAGACCCTATCGATGGTGTTGAAGACCCTGGATATGGTCTTGAAGCCTTGATGGATGATGGAGAAGCCCTAGATGGGTTGGAGAAGCATTATTGATCCATTCCGTGGTCATTCATGCTCTGATTGTGTCATGGTACCCCAGAAGAAGACCTAGCACCCTCACAAATGATATCTTGACCATTCAAAATCATGGTGACAACAATAACAATAATAATAAACAATCAGATATACGTGTGGTTTTGAGTAATCATTGAATCTTTTGGAACTATCTTGTATATGCCATACTTACAAAGTTTAAACAATCTGCTAGTGTTGGGTGAGGATCGAAAGAAGGCTGAAGTAAAAGGGTGATGACCTCTAGTTGGTTTTGATCGTGTGATCTCTCTGAATGATGATAGATACATAACCAAAATAACATATGCATGACAAATAGCAATACGGGATGGTGGTGTTTCACAAATGGATAAAGTACTTGGGCTTGTTTCCTTCAGGCCCTTGCAAGTTTCCATTTTATAGATTTAACAATTTGGAACATTAGTCAACCTCCAAAGGCAGGTGCCCTGGAAAACTTTTTGGGCTTCCAGAAAATGACAAAGGCATAACCTTTGCAGGTTAGTCTCATCCTGTTTCCTTGTAGGGGAAAATGAGCCTAACATTATACAAGGAATGAGTGCTCATCCTTTAACCATTGACATTTTCAAACAACTTTTAATTTCACATAAGATAGTAGTCAACCTCCAAAGTCAGGTGCCTTGGAAGCCTTCTGGGCTCCAGTAAATGACTAAGGGAATCCATATCCCTGACGGGTTTTCCTCACCTTGTTGCCCTTGTGGGGGGGAAATGAGCCTTACATCAAAGATGGATGAGTTCTCATCCCTTGGCCATTGACTAATTTATAACATTCACTTTGCATCATTTAGATATAACATTTATGCGTTTCGATGCTTTAGTGTCTAAAGACACTGTGGGGTAGAGCACTTGTTTTGAGGACTAAAGGAAAACCATGCAGTGAACTTGGAGACACTAGCCAAGCCACATACTTCATAGCCAAAGACAAAAAAACATGGAGTCTATCATGCACAGGGGTCAAGATGGGGAAAATATCTTCAATCTCACAATTCTTAATCAACACAGGTCATGGGAGTAAATCAATTATGGATAAATTGGATGGATGGGGACAGATGATACATGGAACCAGCATAACTCTACAATTTAAAAGTTGTGTAAAGCATGGCATAAGCAATAGTCTTCAACATTAGATTCTTTAATCTTTCGCAACACAAGTCTAAGCATCGATATACATATAATATAAGCATAGGTCACCATAATCGTCACAACATAACAAGTCCAAGGTGTTAGTATACATCAAAGAGCAAAATCCAACCAAGGAGCCATGTACCCAATCTCACCATTGAAATGATCTCAATGGACATGGAGATCTTAGTCCTGGCAAGGAAATAATCTGAAACTGCTACTGAAGAAATGCACTGAATGGCTCAATCTGCAACGATCCATGCTGAAACGCTATTTGAATGTGTAGCTCGAAAAAATAAAGAGATCAATCTGTATGCTGCATCATGGTAGCCTAGCTGCAATATATATGTGATAATATCCCCATATCAACATCATCACATAGGATATATCAATGTGATACATCATATCACCAAGGTGAGGGGCACCCCATGGGGGATGTCCTCCCTAGAAGAGCCAAATAAATAATCTCAGACATAAAATTGACTGAAACTGATGTGGAAGTGTCTAGAGAGCCATAATAAATCATTTAGAGAAATTCCCTTGCTATTTCCTTGACCACACAAGCCAAATCCATTTCTTCAGTGTTTTCTTAGTTCATTTTTTGGTTGTACATCCAATGAAAATCATAAAAATCATCATATCTTCTTTCAGGCTAAGAACTGGGGTAAACTGACTGCACAAAGTGTCTCGAAACATAGTAGAATGGTACGAGTGACTACTCATACCTCTTGGAGCCCTGTGGCGTCCTGGGAGAACCATAATAATTGCAGTCTATAATAAAAATATGATCTGACCAATAATAAAGTGATAATAATTAGTGATCATGCAATCTGGGATCAAACTCTAAAAACTGAAACCGCAACATTGGTCTTGGGCATGTCTGGAGCAAATATAAGCACTGTCAATTTTTTAGTCACTGCCTTGGGAACCATGTTTGTCTTGGTCAATTGGGTTGACCAGGTCAAAATACCCAAACTGAAGGTGAGATACTGAATTGAGCTAAACCTGCATGCATCCAAGGTAAGAACTGCTCCAAGATGTATATTAAAACCCAACTTAAATTTTGCCATTCAGAATCATGGTGACAATTATACATAATAATAATAATAATAATCAATAAGATATACCTGTGTCTTTGAGTAATCATTGAATCCTTTGGAAGTCTCTTGTATATGCCATACTTACAAATTTTAAACAATTTGCTAGTGCTGGGTGAGGATAGAAAAAAAGGTTAAACTAAAAGGGTGATGACTTGTAGTTGTTTTTGACCATGTGATCTCTTCGGATGATGACAAGTACACACAACCATAATGACATATGCATGACAAATAGCAATAGGGGATGGTGGTGTTTCACAAATGGATAAAGTACTTGGGATTGTTTCCTTTAGGCTCTAACAAGTTTTACATTTAAAAGATTTAACAAATTCGCAACACTAGTCAACCTCCAAAGGCAGGTGCCCTAGAAATCCTTCTAGGCTTCCAGAAAACGACAAAGGCATAACCTTGATAGGTCAGCCTCACTCTGTTGCCCTGTAGGGGAAAATGAGACAAACATTATACAATGAATGAGAGCTCATCCTTTGGCCATTGACTTTTCAAGAAACATTTGACTTTAACACAAGATAATATCCAACCTCTAAAGGCAGGTTCCCTGGAAATCCTTTTGGGCTCCAAGAAATGACTAAGGCCTAGCCCTGCTGCCAATAGGTGTCCATATCCCCGACGGGTTTTCCTCACACTCTGGACCTTGTGGGGGAAAATAAGCCTTACATCATACAATGGATTAGTGCTCATCCTTTGGCCACTGACTAATTTATAACATTTATACTTTTGCATCATTTAGATATATCATTTATGCATTCCGATGCTTTAGTGTTTAAAGACATTGTTGGGTGGAGCACTTGTTTTGAGGACTAAAGGAAAACCATCCGATGAACTTGGCCACACTGACCAAGCCACATACTTCATAGCCAAAGACATAGAAAAACATGGAGTGTATCATGCACATGGGTCAAGATGGGGAAAATGATCTTCAATCTCACAGGTCTCAATCAATCATAGGTCATGGAAAAAGTCAATTATGGATGAACTGGATGGATGGGGACAAGTGATACATGGAACCGACATAGCATTAAGGTCTAAAAATTGTGTAAAGCATGGCATACGCAATAGTCTTCAACATCAGATTCTTTAATCATTCTCAACACAAGCATCAGTACAATATGCATCAATACAATATGTAACATAAGCATAGGTCACCATGATCATCATAGCATAACAAGTCAAAGGCGTTAGTATACATCAGAGAGAAAAATCCTACCAGGGAGCCATATACCTGATCTCACCATATACCTGTCTCTCACTGATATGCCCATCTGTAAACTGTATACCAGATTTGTTACCCGACTTGAATGAACTAGGTCACCACTGAAGTCATCTCAGAGGACAAGGAGATCTCAGTCTTGGAAAGGAAATACTATGTATCTGCTGCTGAACAAACTCTGAATGGCTGATGCTGGAAATGATGATCCATGTTGTAACCCCATCCAAATGTATGGCTCAAAAAAATAAGAGAGATAAATCTGTATGCTGCATACTGCATCATGGTAGCCCAGCTACAATATATCTGTGATAACAAGGTGCATATCCTAGATTCCTAACATAAGTGAGGGTATATGAAGTGAATGTGTATTTAGAGAACAACCTTCTCTTTATAATAATGAGATTACATAAACCCTAACTGTTCAATCCTTAATTGGATAAACCTTGGAATGCTTTATTCTTCATTAATATGACAATTGAACATTAATATGCCTAAGTCTACAATCTAAATGACTTTTATATTCTAACAAAAGGAAATTTCTACAATAATTTAATTGAAATTGTGATGTATTGAGGTTACTAGGAAATAATAATATGTTCTTTTTGTCCTTTACTGCAGATCAACCAAAGTTGTCCACCGCCCCAATTGAGCCAATTACTTCTGCAACACATCTTTGCAAGTTTGTATAATTTCCTTATACTCTATGATGAAATTTCCATTGAATATTTTTTTTATATTGCAGAGATACAAAATGTATATTTTAGCATGATCAAGATAAAAGATTAGTTCTTTTAGATGAACATTATGATTGATGCTTACACACTTGACATTGTGGATTAAAATGTTAAAAATAGAATGTAGCAGGAAAGGAATAAGTCATTTGAGTAATGTCGGTCCTCAAATGTTTCTAATCTTTGTAGATAGACATTATAGGTGGATTTGTGAAGAAGAAGAGGAGGGGGAAGGTCTTGCCTTGGAGATAGTGTTGGAGAGATTATTCCACTTAGATCTTCTTGGTTGAGCTAGGGTTTAGTGATTTAGCTTAGCTAGGGGCTTTTTGGATGGTTAACTTTTTGTACTGATTTTGTGAGAAGGTTATGGTATTTACGTGTACATCATCTTGAGCTTATATATGGATTTTCAACTGACCATATCTTGTGCCATTTGTAGATTTGAATTTCGAGCTATATTTTGTTTATGTTTTTCTATTTATAGTGATTTGTCTTGCTAATTTGCTATAAGTAAAATAGCAAATTGTTAAGTAATATAAGGTTCTTCTTTTACTGCTTTTATACTGTTGTATTTATTACTGTGAAAGTACATTTTCAGATTTGGTTGTTAGCTGATAAGTTTCTCTAGAAGGGCTGAAAACTTATGTTTTGGTTTGGTATCTTTTCTCCTTGAATTGCTGTGAAGTTTGGGTATGTTAGAAGTGAATTATTGTAATATTTCCACAGTTGTTTTACCCTTAAAATTACAACAATCCTAAAGCCTGGAAGTTCTAGAGAGAAAATTAGATAATCCTTCTCGGAAGGTGGAATTTCAGTTTTGCATTAATTGTCCGAGTGCACAAAATTCAACAATGACAATTGTTGTGCCACCCTTTGTGGGGCACTTCTAGACAATTTTTTGTTTTCTCAAAAGCCTGTTGCTAGTCAAAATTCTTGAGGCCTATCTTTGCTTCTCTTAGGCCTCCCCCTTCAGAGAATAGATGATGTGTAATGGTTAAAATATGCCAATGATTGATGATGCTATGCCAATGCCAAGATAATGATGATGATGATATAATGATGTACTAGATATTTACATAGTTTAGTTGATGTATTGATCGTTTGATAAATATAGCTAGAAGTATCACACTTTCAAGTTGATGAGGGTAGTAAATCCTTGATTTACTTATGGACATGTTGTCACATGCATAGTAGCTGGGATGCCATGATTTTGGAGCAGTTCTGAGCATATTCTTGAGCCAGTCCTTTACTACGAGATCAACAGTTTATGAGCATTCAGATGGTGATCACTCCTACAGTCAGTGGACCTAGAGCATACAGAATATCAGTTTCATCATCACGGCATGATTGAGTCTCGTGACCCCAACTTTGATGACTGAGTTAGCCATTATTTATTTTTCAGAGCAGAAATGTTCACAGTGCCCATGAGTCAGTGGACCTAGAGCATACAGAATATCAGTTTCATCATCACGGCATGACTGAGTCTCATGACCCCAACTTTGATGACTGAGTTAGCCATTATTTATTTTTCAGAGCAGAAATGTTCACAGTGCCCATGATATACAATAGTAGTGTTCCAGTGCTTTGCAGTTGTTCAGATCAGATGCATCTATATGAGCCGACTGGTATATGGTTTGTACATTTGGATTATACTTATGCTCTTTTATGTATTTTAGTAGCTTGACTTGGTTCATGGTGGCTATATATTGGTGATATCTTATCTTGCTGTTATTGATGGTCTAGAATAGAAATGATTTAGTGGTTTTGCTCAGGAGGTTCTTGTGTATACTCATTGGTCATGCCCTTTTATTTTGTATGGACTTGGTCATTTCCCCACAGGGACTTAGCTTGCTAGTATTGGCATCACCTTATCACTCTCTTCACCCATCCATTGTCATCATGTTTTGTTTTACCCATGACTTGCATCTTAACTAGTGACATCGAGGATTTCCCCTTCCTATACCTCTATGTCGTATTAGATCCCATGTTTATCTTGTGTCTCGGTGTTGGTTTACATTTCTAGACTTTAATCACCCCATGGACTCGATCATTAGAACACCTTTCACTACTTTGCAGGAAATTTTGAGTGAAAGACTCAAATAATTAAAATCACCAAAAAAGAATTTTAATTATCCAAGAAAAAAAACACTGGATGAAAGGACTTCCCTAATGACACAGTCCTAGGCAACTAAGTATTACAAAATTTGGCCATCATGCTAGCATATCCTCACAAAATTCCCCTGCAGGGGTGCAAAAATTCCAAGGAGAGAAGATGAGAGGAGAAAAAGTAACAACCGCCTCGCTTGAAAAACTTTGTCGAGTACATCTTTCTCATCTTCAAGGCACATGGTACATGTGCAAGGTACATGGTTGGCCAGCTAGTTGGTTACGTTGTCAACTTTTTGGCTCAAACTTGGGGATGTGATCTTGGTCGTTGGAAACCATGCGAGAACCTCAGAATCTGCAAATTTATCTCAACATACCCAACATAAGAAACATAATAAATAACAAACAAATAAACAATGAATGAATGCTTATATGGCAAATTCAAAAATCCTATGACACGGAAATTACATTAATATCTACATAAAAATAAAAGAATGCAGGAAAATGGTAGAGATACGTTACAAAGGGTGCCCATTTGAACTCCAAATATTCTTCACTTGAAGAATAGCTTGAGTTGTTGCCCATTCATTGGTAGATTCATGGGCTCACCATCCAAATGGCTAAGGTGGTGTTGCCGCCTAATTCACACTTTAAGATGTAGGAAAGTCACAACCTGCTATGTGTGTCCTTGGGGGCAAGTGAGAGCTGGGGACCACTGTCACCACAGTCCACAACTCCTCCGTTTAGGCAAGATCCCAACAGAGCCAAGTGGGGTAGTCCCTATGGGAAAACTAAGTTCCAGGTTTATTAATTAATTACAGATTAATTAAAGGGATCGTTTAATAAGAAATGAGGCTAGGACTCTGAGAGATGACAATCAGACTGATGCAATATGCAAGATTTAAATGACAGTCAACCCTTTACTTTAAACCAGTGCCTAGATAATGGAGTCAAAAGATAGATTAACACTTTACAAGCTTACAAAATGATTTAGAGATCTAAGCTATGATTAAACTACAGCTTAAGTGTTTAAAACTGAGATAAATGAATGATATAATTATAAATGACAATGAACCAAAATATTAAGCAATGTACAGATAGTTTATCAATGTATACAATGTGAACAAAATTTCCAATATGGCAGAGAAGTGCTTTGAGTGAAAATGACTGAACCAACCGTAAATTAAATAATTGAGAGACTTTAAGCAGATAAGCATTCACCACATAACGATTGCAAAAAATGAAAATAAATGTAACTGAAACGTAAAGTGCTGGAAGTAAAAATTGTAGTGCAATGTTGGAGTGAAAGAGTGCTTGAAAAAGGAGAGTGTTGTAGAACCGGTTTTGAAATGTCTCTTGGTTTATTTTAGTTGATTTTATTAAAGTTTTTCTTCTTGGATTAAGTTTTGGAATTGGTGGTGTGACTACCCCGACCTAGAACTTCTCCAGTCAAAGAAGGAATGCTGTTGCGCTCAACAAAGTGGGAACAAAGCCCACCCGTAGCTCACAGGTCAATCCCCAATGCCCCGGTGCTCAACAAGGAGGACGTCGAAGCGCCTAGAGACCACCCACGGTCTACTACCCCTTCTAGCTTCCTGAGGTCACTGTTTTTAGTTGACAGAAAAAGGGCTAGATGGATGCCTATTAAACTAAGACTTCCCTGTCCCCTGGTCGTATCTCGGAGTACCCCGAAGGGTGATAACCGAGTAGAGGAGCAGGATGTGGGAAGTTGTTGTTGGTAAGTTTTAATAGTAAATTTTATCTGGGTGATTAGCATGCAAGGTTTATTTTAAAAGCGATCAACAAGATCAACCAAGCTGTATCCCTTATGGGAGGTGCCGGTATTCGATCTTGGACTTGGAAAATAAAAATGTTTGATTGTAGTACAAGAAAGAAAGTTATTTTAATTACCTAAGCCCCCACTTCCCCTGTTTTTCATATCCGGCTTGAAGTCCCTAAAGGGAGATGACAAGCGGATAGAGGATACACGGGTTTAATGGGTTGTATGATTACTTTAAAACAAAAATGAAATTGTAGTAAAAGAAACTTGAAACAACTATTATCCTACTTCCTAATCCACTTCCTAATCTATCTACTTTATGGATTATAAAAGCTTACAAAAAACTTTACAGAATACCCCAAGAGACTCTCGTTGGGGTTTATAATAAATCAGGAAAATATGAAAGAGAGGGTTGAGGGTTTGAACCCCTTTTGAAACGGTTGAAGTTTGAAGAGATCCTGGGCCTATTCGGGCATCAAATCTCCTTCACTCATGCACAACCTGTCATAAACCAGCAAGCTATTCTTCGCTGGAAATCACAGAAAACACTAAAAAATTGTTGTTAAAAGATTAGTACAAAATTTACAAATTTACATAAAAAATCTGAATGTGAAATATTGCAGAAATAAGAGATTTAAAGGGCTGGAAACTCAGTTTCCAGCCACCTAAACAGTGTTTAAACAGCAGAAATATAAGCCCTAACTAATATATAATAGGTTGGGGCCCTAAAACAAAGGTTATATTCACTATACAGTGAATATAACCCCTTTTCAGGAAGGCTGAAAGTAGATGGCCGAATTTAAAATATGCCGGAATGAAGCCCTTGGAGAGGTTTCCTTGATTGGTCAACCTGCAAAAGTCTAGATCTGCAAACTATCGTAAGGTTAGTGGAGAATATCTAACACTTCCTGCAAAATACTTTGAAAGACAATGTTAGATCATTCACAAAAGAAAGCAAAAGCACTTTTACTCTCTAATCTCTCCACAAAATACTTTGTGGAGAGCTAACTAGACTAGTACAATAATGCAAAACTAGAACAATACACAAGTTACCTCAAGAGTAGTAGATCATGAAAGAATTTGCAGCATAGTGTCCCTCCAAAGAAATTTTTATTAAATGGCCCAATTAGGGCAAAGCTTCCAATACAAAGTGTAGCAAGAAAATATGAGAGCAAGAAATTTCTGGCAGCATAACAATAGCATGAATGATCATGTTTAATGAGGGAGTGAGACCCTCATTATATAGTTGAGGCAATCCCCAACCTATTGAAGATAAATGGTTGAGATTAGATCTAGATCTACGGTTTAATCTCCACCACTAGATCTAGGTATTTGGCTTTCCATTCTTTTCAATTAATCCACACCCTTAGATTAATTTTTAATCAATGGGTGAGAAGCTTAATCCATGTCTTAACAATATCAACCTTTGGATCTAGGTCTTTGATTTAATTTCACCCTTAGATCTTGCCTTTAGGTTTAAAATAAAAATAGAAATAGAGTAGGCCCAATAGCATAGGCGTCCCTCTAATTTTGGTGGCTTCCTCCAAGTATAGATAGCGCATCCTTCTTTGTAGTGACGCCTCTAAAATGGTTAGTGCTCCTCCTTTAAACACTAGCGCCCCACTAAAATGGCTAGCGCTCCTCTTATTGTGGGCGTTTTTCTTAATATGGGGGCATCCTACTAAATATAGTAGCGCCCTCTACATGATAGCGCCCCTCTTAATATACTAGCGCCTCCAAATTAATGTGGTGACGTCTCCCAATATGGCGCCCTACTAAAAGTGCATGTGAAAACGTGGGCCCAAGAGCTAGCGCCCTCTAAACTTAGCGCCCCACTTTTTGTTTGGTAGCACCCTTCCTCCATTTTAGAGTGGGCCCCTTTTATGGTTAGCGCCCTCATTAAATAGTGGTGCCTTCATATATGGCCGCCCTCCATTATTTTTAGCGGCTCCTCTTCATTACTTGCGCCCACTACTTTTGTGTAGCGCCCTTATATCATTGTAGCGCCCACCTCCACATACGGCTAGCGCTTCCATTAATATAGTATGCGCCATCTAAATTTTGGTGGTGCCTCCATATAGGTAGCGCTTCCTCCAATTTGGCGTGGGCCCCCTCCATTAAAACGTGGGCCCTCTTTACTTTAGCGCCTTCCTCCAAATATGGTGAGGGTTTATCTTGGACGTGGCTCCTCCTTTAGCATATAGCGCCCCCACTATAAATGGTAGAGGTTTTTACATTTAAACTTAGCTTGGAGTTTAGCCATTTGCTCCAAAAATAAAAATTTAACCTTAGACTTAGGCTAAATTTCAATTCACCTTAGATTTAATTTTCTCAATTTAATTTTTTAAATTTTTCCAATTTTGATTTAGGAAAAATTAAAAAACAACTTGAAAAATTAATATCTAGGCCATGGGGGGGTGAAAAACTTTGGAATAAGTTTTCCTAGGCTCAGGAACCCCCAAACCCATTTACCATGGCATTATTTGATTTTTACTTCAAAATCAAATAATATGAATTTTGACTTAGGGAAATTAATTAATTCCCTAGGAAAAATAGACCTTGCTTAGACAAAAATGGTCTATCTCCTCAACCACTCATCAGAATGACATGGGACTCGAAGCAGTGGCTTAGGCGGTTTCATAGCAATTAACTTTGCATTCATAGCCCCTATTACAAAATGCCATGCTTGAGCGATTACAGTATTACATCAAAACTGAGTTAATTAATCACCATGGGGTGAAATTAATTAACCAGAAAAATAAATAAATAAAACAACAACACAACGAAACTCCGCAAGACTCTATACAGATGCCTAGCATGGTCATGAATCACCCTTTGAAGCCTTAGCCACCTCATGGACTTGACTGGTAGAACGCCCGTCACCACTTTGGAGGATTTTGAGTGAAAACCAAACCGATTAAACTCGTTTACACAACAAGATCAATTGGAAAGGGAAAAACACTCGATGAGGGGACTTCCCTAACAACCAGTTCCATGGTGTGGCATCCGTATCATATGACCCACACTAACACATAAAATTACATTAATTTTCCCACGCAGGGGAGTGGACATTTCGTTTTACAAAGGGGCGATAGTCCTGCAAGAGTGAAAAATCCTCAGATTTTTCCAAGGTACAACTTGTACAATTATGTACATCTTCATGTACATGGAGTTGCCACCTAGTCGAAATAGGTGGGCAACAGGTGGAAAGAATAAGGTCTGACCACATCCCTAATGATAAATGGACCTGTCCAAAAGCTGTCAAATTTCCCGTGCTTTCCCGGGATTTCATTTCTTTTATCCCATAACAAAAATTTGTCCCCAATGCTGAAAACTCTTTGCTTTGTTGACTTGTCAAATGCCCTTTTAATTTTTTCTTGGTTCTTATAACTTTGATATTAAGCCTTTCTTCTGTTTTCATCAAGTTCCATTATCTGATGTATTCTGTTCTCAACTGCATCATCACTTAAAGCACAACATTGAAGTAAATTATATACTGTAAGCTTAAGGTGCACTGGTAACTAAACATCCAAAATTTCTGAGTTTTGCTGTAAAAATTTTCCTGAAAAATAAAATACTCTCCTAACAAGTTTTCCCCTTGTGGGTTTTTCTTGGGCAAGTTGCCAAAAATTTACTGTCTGAAAATTTCATGGTGTGCATTTATTTCATTTTTTGTCGTTAAAAATTGAGTTGCAGCAGTGTTTATTTCAGTCTGAAAATTTATGTTATTTTCTACCTTATGCATTTCTGGGTTGGGCATTAAACTGAGATATTTTTGACATTTAAACCGGTGGCTGAAACTGAGAAAAACTTACATGGTATCAGAGCTGAGTGGGGTAGAAAATTAATTTTTGCAGACAGAAAAGAAATTTCCAGAATTTAGAAAAGTTCTTTTGACAGTAGCAGCATTTTGTTGAAACTTGTTCTTTGAGAAATATGACTTCAACCGGATTGGGAATGGAGGATAGGCTTGATGGTGCAGGGAACTTTGTCCCATGGAAGGCCTAGATATTGCTTGTATTGGAGGAGAATGAGCTATGGAATGAGGTAGTCAATCATACTATTGCTCACCCCATTGTCATTCCCAATGCTACCATAGATCCAGTTGCACTGGCAACCTTCAATAAGAAGGACATTAAGGCCAGAAGGATAATTCTTGATGTAGTTAAAGATCATGTTATTCCTCACATATTGAGTAAAGACCGAGCTTATAAGATGTGGGATGCTTTGACCGGATTGTTTCAGAGCTCAAACGAGAATAGGAAGATGGTTTTGAGGGAGAAGCTGAAGAGTGTCAGGATGGTCAAAGGGGATGTTATGTTGACTTACCTTACTAGGATAACACAGGTAAAAGATGAGCTTACAACAGTGGGGGAGATTGTTCCTGGTCCAGAGCTGGTGCGGACAACTATGAATGGTGTGTCAAAGCCTTGGGCTGTGTTTGTGCAGGCTTTGGTGGCTAAGGAGAACCTACCTACATGGGAAAAAATGTGTGATGATTTTGTCCAGGAGGAGGCTCGGAGGGGTCTTGTGGGAGGCAGTGCTTCTACTAGTAGGGTGGATGAGGAGGATTTGGATTTGACAGCAAAGGGGAAGAAGAAGAACAAGAAGGGTCCCAAGAAGGGTGGGGCCAAGCAGCAGGATGGGGAGAAGAAGGATTTGAGCACTGTAAAGTGCTTTGCTTGTCAGAAGATGGGACACTATGCTGGGTAGTGTCCGAACAAGAAGAAGAAGCAGCAATAGACAACAGCTTTAGCGGAGGTTGATGATTTTGCAGCGAGATTTTAGAGAGAGTTTTCTCTGTGCACTGGACATATTGATAGAGAGAGAGCATCTATTATCACCAGTGCGGATGTTGATAGAGAGAGGGAGTTTTCCTTGTTGACAGACCTTTCCTACAGTGCATCTACTTCCAGCACTTGGTATATTGATAGCGGAGCTTCGAGCCACATGACAGGTGCTCGAGGGATGTTCTCTGAGCTTTCACAGACAGAGACTAATGTGGAGGTGGTGTTGGGAGATGACTCAGTTGTCAGAGTAGTTGGGCGTGGGATCATTACCTTTCAGAGGAAGTCCATGAGTCGCATGGTTTTGAGAGATGTATTTTATGTACCTGGGCTGAAAACGAACTTGGTTTCAGTTTCCATGATCGAGGATCGGGGTCTTGGGGTGTCCTTCCTAGATGGACATGTGCATGTGTTTTCCAAGACTGCAGGACCATCTGCTTCATTTGACATTGGAGTTAGATGCGGGAAACTCTACAAGCTCTTATTTCAGCCTCAGCATGCCTTGGCGCATAGCAGCGAAAGTGAGCTTTGTGAGCTTTGGCATAGGAGGATGGCTCACTTGCATCATCCAACTTTGGGGTTGTTGAGACATATGGTTACAGGTTTACCATAGTTCAACTCGGAGCATAGTGATGTTTGCAGGGGGTGTGCTCTGGGAAAATACACCAAGACTGCTTTTCCTAGCAGCGATGACAGTTCAGCAGGGATTCTTGACTTGATACATTCAGATTTGTGTGGACTGATGTCATCTGTTTCCTTGAGAGGATGTGAGTACTATGTGACATTCATCGATGATCATTCTAGGAAGACTTGGAGCTACTTCCTAAAGAGCAAGAAATATGAGGAAGTCTTGCAGAGGTTCCAAGAGTTCAAAGCTATTATGGAGAACCAGACAGGG
The DNA here is from genome assembly GCA_001517045.1 of Pseudotsuga menziesii. NCBI lineage: Eukaryota > Viridiplantae > Streptophyta > Pinopsida > Pinales > Pinaceae > Pseudotsuga > Pseudotsuga menziesii. The sequence goes on from LPNX010410191.1 coordinate 25,116, forward strand.
AGGAAGATACGGGTTCTCAGATCGGATAATGGGGGTGAGTATACCTCTAAGGATTTTGATGGATACTGCAGACAGGAGGGTATCAGGAGGTAGTTGACGGTTCCATACACTCCAGAGCAGAATGGAGTGGCAGAGAGGAAGAACAGGTCTATTGTTGGAGCAGCCAGACCTATGTTACATGACCAGTCACTTCCTTTCTTCCTTTGGGTTGAGGCATGCAACACAGTTGTATATCTTCAGAACAGGAGTCCCCATCGTGCCGTGGGGAACATGACACCTAAGGAGTGTTTCACTGGCAAGAAGCCTGAGGTCAGCCGTTTTCGCATATTTGGTAGTTTGACTTACTCTCATGTTCCTTCTGAGAAGAAGACAAAGTTAGAGCCCACCATAGAGAACGACATCTTTGTGGGCTATGATGAGATTTCGAAGGCCTTCTGTATTTACCTTCCTTCTTAGAGGAAAGTTGTTGTGAGGAGGGATGTGAAGTTTGAGGAGCGGGCCTTCAGGAAGTCTAGAGAGTTGGAGCAGGGAGAGCAGTAGGTTACTGCACCTCGGCTTGTTTCATAGGTAGCGTCAGTGCAACAGACAGGTTCACAGGTTTTCGGAGTTACTGAACCACATAGTATGGGCACAGGTTCACTAGTTTTAGTGGTTCAGCCAACAGGGTCTTCGGGGACAGGTTTTGGGTCTCAGATTACAAGTTCACCGTACAGAGGATTAGGATCACAAAGTTCACCAGTTGTTGGTACACTAGCTGCTGGTTCACAGGTTACTGGGGCTTCTACCTCTGGTAATTCATCAAACGAGGATAGACCAGTGTGGAAGCAACCTTCAGGGAAGAAGAAGCCTAAGTGGCTTCGGGAGACCTTGAAGGAAGCTCAGGAGTTTGGGACACCCAGGGAGCCAGTGAGGGCTATTCAGATGCCAGACAGATTGGGTATGGCATTAGTGGCTAGTTTACGTGATTCAAAATCTTCTACTTTTGAGGAGGTCTCCCAACATCATGTTTGGCAAGATGCGATGATGGATGAGTACCATTCCATCATGAAGAACGATGTATGGGAGATAGTTCCAGACTTGAGGGGAAGTCAGTGGTGACTTCTCGATGGCTTTACAAGCTAAAGCATGCTGTGGATGGTAGTGTGGAGAAGTACAAAGCCAGGTTTGTAGCGCGGGGATTTTCACAGGTTGAGGGTGTGGATTATGATGAGACCTTTGCACCGGTTGCTTGGTATACTTCGATCAGGGCATTGATTTCCATTGCAGCAGAAATGGGTTGGAAGATCCATCAAATGGACGTGAAGACCGCATTTCTCAATGGAATCATTCAGGAGGAGATTTATGTTGAGCAACCTCAAGGCTTTGAGATTCATGAGAGAGAGTCTCATGTTTGCAGGCTGAAGAAAGCCTTGTATGGGTTGAAGCAAGCTCCTAGAGCCTGGTACTCCAGGATCAATTCTTACTTGCAGCGGATGGGGTTTTAGAAGAGTGAAGCAGATCCAAATTTCTATTTCATCATGGTTGGAGATGATCCGCTCATTCTTCTGTTATATGTTGATGAATTATTTATCACAGGAGGAGAGAGACCCATTGCAGCTTGCAAGAAGGATCTTGCTTTAGAATACAAGATGATAGATATTGGGTTGATGCACTATTTTCTGGGATTGGAGGTTTGCCAGGAGCCTGGACATATTCTCCTGGGACAAGGAAAGTATGTTGTTGATATTCTGAGGAGATTTAGGATGGAGGATTGTAGGCCAATGTCGACACCGATTGTTACCAACTGGAAGAAGTTTCATGTTTTTGAGGGAGAGTTGGTGGATCCTACATTATATCGTCACCTCATTGGTTCATTGATGTATCTGGTCAACTCTCGGCCAGATTTGTGTTTTGCGGTGAACAGTCTCAATCAGTTCATGGTTGAGCCTAGGAGAGTGCACTGGGTAGCCGCAAAACATGTGTTGCGTTACCTTGCAGGGACAATGGAGTATGGTCTGGACTACAGGAGGTCGGATGGGATTAGGTTGATTGGCGTCATAGATTCAGATTGGGCAGGCAGTGTGGCAGACCGGAAGAGCACTTCCGGATGTTGTTTTAGTTTGGGCTCGACAGTAGTGTCATGGTTCAGTCGGAAGCAAAATTCTGTTGCTTTGAGTTCTGCAGAGGCTTGTTGCCGCCTTTCACACACATGAGGGGAACGTGGCATAAATCTTCAAGCCACTCGGTATGTCCTTGGGGGCAAGTCTCGAGTCAAGACTGTCACCTTGTTCTTGACTCCTCCGTTTAGGCTCAACTCCTAACAAAGCCAAAGGGGGTAGACCCTATTAATTACTATGGCAAAATTATTTAGTGTGATGATGTTAAACTGAATGAGTTGCTTAGGAGTTGGAAATTTAACCATAAACAACCGTGGATGACAAGATAAAAAATGAGCACACGAAAGCACAATGCTGAGACACAATATATATATATATATATATATATATATATATATATA
>LPNX010410191.1:27717-125465 GCA_001517045.1 Pseudotsuga menziesii
TTTGCGATTGCCTCTTGGTACGTTTTAAGTTAATGTGAAATATGAATAAATTAAATTAGGCGAGGGGGGGACTACAGATATACCTGAGGGTACTTGGAGTATGTCCAAAATGAATCTTCACGGCTACCCGCAAGGAATATGTGGGCTGAATGGAGTCTCTGAGACTGTGTTCATAATACACCCGAAGATGTAATAGAGATCGGTGCCTCGAGGTCACTTTTCAGGAGTTCCCACTTCCTTTAGGTATTTTGCCACCGTTTACAGTTTGAATCTAGGTGTTGGATTTTCCCCTGATGGTGGTTGATTGGGGAAGGTGAAAACTAATTAAACTAGTCACTCACGTTGCTTTTGATGCAACTTGACTGGTCGGACGAATCGCAGCCAAGTGTAGAGCATACACATCGAAGTCTTGTCACTTTTAGTGAGTTTTAAAGGGTGTGTTTTCTTAGAAAGAAAAACCCTCTAGAAACCTCTTTCGGTCCAAGTGGACCTCAATCGGGGAATCAAGGAGGGGGTTGATTTTAGAACAATTACTTACAGAAATTAATGATAAGCAGCAAAAGAAATGAAGCAAACCACAATTTTTTCTAATTATTCCTACCACGCATCTCTTTCCCCTTGCGGGTCAATCGAGAAGTCGTGGGGTAAGTAGTATGATTACTTTGAATTCAAAAATATGGAATAATGAAAAATGTTCTCAAAGTATACAATCCTGCATGTTAAAACTAAACTAGAACAAAAAAAAAGGAAATCTCTTTCCCCTTGCGGGTCAATCGGGAAGTCGTGGGGTAAGTAGTATGATTACTTTGAATTCAAAAATATGGAATAATGAAAAATGTTGTCAAAGTATACAATCCTGCATGTTAAAACTAAACTAGAACAAAAAAAAAGGAAAAACGCAAAAAATGAAACGGATGCGGATCCCCCTTGGGGGGATGGGGAGCGGGCTCAAAAGAGCCTACTCGAAGATATTCCTTTTTTATTATTATGGGTTACAGTAATCAACAAACTAAATTTCACATTGGTCCTTATTATTTGGGATCCAAAGGCTTACAACAAGCTTGTAACAAGCTAAAATAAAATGATAGCGGTGGGGGAAGCCTCCAGGAAGCTCCAGTTCGCCTAAGAGTTGGGAAACGGGCAGAGTCTCCTTCTTTTTTTTGTTAAACCTGCTAAAAAACAGCGAGCAATTAAAATCAAATGTGCCCAAAAACACTTTGAAAGTGTTTTGGGTCACCACACTGATTATCGGAAAGAAACTAACACTTTGAAAGTGTTTTGGGTCACCACATTGATTATCGGAAAGAAACTAAGTTAAAAATTGTTAAACAGGGCTAATCTAGTTTCTCAAAAAGAGGAACCAAGGAAAGCAAGGTTTCCTTGGGATCTTGGCTTGCTGTTTGGGCAGCCAATGAGATATGCACTTTTTTTGCAGAATTTGAAACTTTAAAGAACAAAAAGGGAAACTACCTTATTAGCAAACTACAAATTTCCTTTATAATGCTTGCAAAAAAGAGGGTAATTTCAGCTAGATCTCTTCAAATATAACTTTGTATGCAAAAAAAACTGAGATCTGAACTTAGGAAAGAATCTTACTAACTAGATCTATATGTGATTTTCTTAACGAGACAAATCTGAGCAATAAGATTCTTAAATGGTAACCAGTTTGAAAGAATTTCAATTTTGAAGGAGGAAGAGGAAAAGAGAAGTGCTTGTTGCTGAAACAGATCTGCAAAAGAAATTTGTTAGTGAAGCACCGAGGGGCACAATCTTTGCAATCTTTGTTGGAAAACCAATGGAATCAAACTTGAACCACAGCTCTTCCAATCACGACAAACCTGCAAGCTAAACAACAAATCCTGCAAACAAAACCATTAAATCTGAAGATACATATGAGAACTAGATGACATAGCATGAAAATAATCTTATTTAGAATGCAAATATTAGCTCATTCAAACATATGTAGCAAAATAGGAGCAAGTAAGCTTACTTACAATGATCTATTCCTATGATTCCAATAATCATTCAAGCAGACAACAGTTTAATGCAAAAAATTGAACAAAATAGTAGTTCACCTCAAAAACAGCATGATAATGATGATCCACACATGAAAGGCACTCCACAATTTAGCCTCCAAAGCTTCTCTTTATTTCAACAAAGGATGATCAATATAATATTACAATAGCAAGCCCTTCCGTCCAGCTCTAACTAGCTTGGAAGAGGTAATTTGTGCTTTATTTATAGCAAAAACAGGAAATCTAGCCCAGGGGGGGCGCAATTCCCGAGGAGAGAGAGACTGCAGTTACATGTGGAGTGAATCTAAGCCTGATATGAGTCTATCTGAGTCTAATCTGAGTCTCATAGAGTGCAATTGTCAATCAGAGAGCTGATCTGCCTGACACCTCAACCTGTTGACTGAAGCATCCACCAAAACTCATCCAGATGAGCCCACACGTGTGGAGGAGAGAGGGAGGGCGCAATTCCCAAGATTGCATGCATTAATGTACTCTCTGTTCAGTCTAGATCAGCCCCTTCTGTTAAGGAATGGTCAGATCTAGTCAATCCCAAGCCGATGAGACTAATTTCAGTCAAATCAGAGCAAATCCTAATGATTTAGGATTTTGAATTTTCTCCATTATTTAATTAATTTATCAATTAAATAATCAATATTTGATTTTTAGGGATTTTTGATCTGAGTGATGGACAAATCACTCAAAACTTAGAAAAAGTGGGTTTATGGGTTTACATGGTGCTCTTAGCTATAAAATGAGCACCCTCATGACTGAAACTGATTTTTGAGCCCACTTTTATTACAAAACCAATTTTTCCAATTAGACTATTAAAAAATAGCGTAAGTTTTGTGGAAAAATTAAAATTAAAAAAACTTACTCAATTAAAAAAATTAAAAACCTAGGGGGACCTAGACATGTTCATATGACTCGACCATGATGCCTAGCGTGTTTATACATTGACACATAGACAATAATAACCTCAATAGGCCTAAATGCCAAGCCGACCACCCCAACTTTGGAGGTATTGAGTGAAAAACTCAGAAATTATCAGTCGTTTATTCAACAACCAATAATAACCAAGGGAAAAAACACCTTGGGCTGATTGAATTGACAAATAAAGTCTAAGAGACCGAGTCTTTTACAGAAACTATCATGCTAGAACATTTTATTACAACTCCCCTATGGGGTATGAACATGTGATATAGTACAACAAGCACTTCCAAAGGTCTTCTGAAGTCCAAACAAATCATCTTTGTCCGGTTCACCAGGCTCACTTGATAAAAACCACCAAGTACAACTTAGGTGGTAACAAGGATGAGTATATGGCAGCCAGTTAGGCCAGTTGCGAGGCGTTGTGGATTTGCAAGTTGCTGGTGAATTTATTTGGTCAGGAGCTGAGGCCTACGGTGATCTACGATGGCAATCAGAGTTGCATCCAGCTCTCTGAGAATCCAGTATTTCATGGCCGGTCAAATCATATTGAGATTAGGTATCATTTCATCCGAGATTATGTTCAGAGAGGAGCAATAACTTTACAGTGCATTTCCATTGATGAGTAGGTTGCAGACATTTTGACGAAATCTTTGGGGAGGGCCAAGTTGGGAGTGGTGCAGAACACCTTCCTCGGTAAGAGGGAGTGTTGATTTTTGTACCTAGGAAAGTGTTCTCCTAGGTGACTTTAGCCTTAGTCACTTGAGATGAGTATTTAATATGACTTTAAAGAATAAAGTCACTTTTTGATAAATTTAAGTGGGTGAGTGAATTTAATATTTATGAGATTTAAATGTGAGCATTTAATCTCATCCACCGATCTAATCTAATCTCTATCGTTAGATTAGATGAACCCTAGGGTTCTCACCAAAAAGGCAAGGAAAGGCCATTTCACTCACTTTTGCAGATTGAAGTGAGAAGAGAGAGCTGAGAGAGAAAGTTTCCATTTTTTGAAATAGAAAGGAAAAATTGCAGCACGCATTTTGAGGAAGAATTCAGCAAAACGGGGCACAGTTTTCGAGGAGTAGGCTGGCATGAATTTCGAGGCAACATCATTAAAGGCTGACTGTTTGTAGAGGCCGTATGGTACAGTTCCGAACAACACAAAATTCGAGGAGGAAAGGTACGACACAATTTTCAAGAAGGCTTCGTACAACATAGAAACGGAGGAGGTTTTCTGGGCATGAAAATAGAGACTCGAGCAGGCACAAAAATTGAGGCATTTATTGCTGGCCGTACAGCAGCTGTCATACAGTCCGTACTGTGGCATGTTTTTCGAGGCAACCTTCAGCAAAATTTATGAGTTGGATTTTTTATTGTTCGGTACGAAAAACAAGACAATTTCTCTCTTCCGGGTTGAGACAAGTTGGTCTGAAAATTTCTAAGTTTTGTTGTAAAAATTTTCCTGAAAAGTAAAATACTATCTCCTAATAGGTTTTCCCCTTGTGGGTTTTTCTTGGGCAAGTTGCCAAAAATTTACTGTGTTTGAAAATTTTTATGGTGTGCATTTATTTCATTTTCTGTCATTAAAAATTGAGTTGTAGCAGTGTTTATTTCAGTTTGAAAATTTATGTTATTACCTTATGCATTTATGGGTTGGGCATTAAACTGAGATATTTTTTACATTTAAACCGGTGGCTAAAATTGAGAAAAAATTACAGATATTTGTTTAAATATTTAAAGAAGTGTAATTGCTAAAAAGTGTTGGCCCATTGATTCACCCCTCCCTCTCAGTGTGCCATTGTTTCTAACATTGTCTTCCTTGCCTTGATGATGGCTTCCTTTAGCAATACCACTTGCTCTTGCAGGACATATCCTTTCGCAAAATTTGCACAGGCTTGTTCAATTCCCTCCAAATCCAGATCTCCTATGTCTATGTCCTCTGCTTCATCCCCAATATTTCGTTCGAATTCGTCGTGGGTTCTTCCTTCTATAGTGTCTTCCGGGGTTTTGGAAGAGAACTCCTTTGTTTCCGAATGGTGACTCTGCCCCTGTTGTTTTCCTTGATGTTGAGCAGGTATTTCCTCTGGTTGATCATTGAGGGCATCAAATTTATTGGATACTGAGATATTTTTTTTCACCTCCTAGTTGTCCTACGTTCTCCCTCCTCTTTTGCGCGAGGAAACCCGTGTAAACCCTTGGTCGCTCCTGTCCTCCTCCTTCCTAGGTGTTAGTTTTGGGGTATTCATAGGGAAATCCATAAACAGGTGACCATATTCATGGCATCTGCGACACCGAAACAGGATCTGTTCATAGTCTAGGATTTGCATCCAGTCTTAATCTTCCCATGACATTTTGATGGCTTCAGTTAGTTTTTTGGTTAGATCCATGTAAACTCATATCCTCGCATATGATGTGTACCTTTGGGCCCTAATTTGTTTTGAGATCTTGATGAATTTCTCCAAAAAATTGCCCTAGTCTTCCAGGTTTTGCGGATCCTAGTAATCGCATGGCAAGGAATAGAGTCTGATCCAGACCGGTGCCACTTTCATGTCTTCCTTGTCTAGGAAAAACTTTTTTTCTAGGGTCTCAAGAATAAACCTGCCAAATAAAAGAAGTAGCATTTGCCATCCAGGATTTTGTTTCTATCCTCCAAGTTAAGAAAGGATATGGTGAAGAAACCCTTGGATCCCAATTTGAGATCATAGTGCCCCTTAGGTTTCCAAGAAGACTTTATCCACCATACTAGGGCTTTCTTTGAAGGTTGTGTTATCCACTAATTTTGCACTTAGTGGATTTTTCGGTGAGCCGCGAGAGCATTGAACAAGTACACTTGTCCGTGATGAGATTTCAGAAGTTCAGTGTGCTCCAGAGTTAGCCAGTTTTTGGCTGAAATTTTTATTTTTTGTAAAATACATGTTCATACCCCCTTGGAAAAATTGTAAAAAATGCCGTAGCATTTAAATTTTTATAAAAGGCTCGGCTTCTCGGACTTGAGGATCAAGCCGACTAGCCCAAAGTGTTTTTTCCCTTGGTTATTATTGGTTGTTGAACAAACGACTAATAATTTTTGAGTTTTTCACTCACACCTCGAAAATTGAGGTAGTTGTCTTGATGTTTCGCCCTTAGGAGGTTATTAGAGCCTCTGTGTCAGTGTTTTTCATCATGCTAGGCATTCCGATTGAGTTGTATGAACATGTACTAGGCCCCCCCTAGAGTTTCGTTTGATTCCAAGAAAAAATATTTTTCTCTGTTTTTTAAGCCATTTTTTAATGGTTTACATGAGAAACTTCAAAATGTAAAAAAAGAATGATCCAGAGTCTGTTTTCGGCATGGTTGGGCTCATTTTGAAGCCTGTAGCAGCGTTTTTACCCCAGAGGCCACTTTCACCATCAGTCAGGTAGCTGAAGCACCCGTGAGGCAGTATTTGGCTAAAAGAGCTTCAAAATAGCATTTTAAAGCTAAGTTTGGATAAAATGCACCTAATTCTAATATTCAAAAAGTCAAATTCAAAGTCAAAAAAAAAAGAAAAAGGGGAGAGGTGACATAGCATGATGTCACAACAACTCATACGACCCTCTTCAAGGTGACATGACACATTAAACTTTGGTTTTGAAATTTAAGTTGGTTAAGATGCATAAAGAGTATGACGTGAGGATGAATTCACGCTAGGCTGACGTGTAGTGGGTCCCCTCCACGATTCATTCCGACTTTGAAATATATTAGAACCATGCTTTATAATCCCATGCATATGAATTAATGCATGAAGAATTGGCGTATGATAGTCATGTATGGTGACATGGATGCATGCGTTGGGATTGGGTGGACCCTTAAAACATTGTAAGGTAAACCATATAGCTTGCCGGCGAGTGATTATCGAGCTATCATGAAGTGATGACGTCAATCCAGTTTTGGAATTCACTTTGATTTGGAGGTGGGCCTTCTTTGTTTCGTGGCCACCTCATTTGGCTTGGCTCCCATTGCACGCGAGTTGGCATTCATTGTAACTAAAGCTTCATCTCCCACAAAAAGCTCACGTAGATCTCTGTTGTTTCGTGTGGATGCATGGCCTCTCATTCCACATTACAAAAAGCTCACGTAGATCTCTGTTGTTTCGTGTGGATGCATGGCCTCTCATTCCACATTGTCCAGATTTTTCTTTGAATTTTAAACAAGTTAGAATGGTTTCAATTTTCATTTACATTACTTCTAAACCATCTCTGGCTTGTTGGATCATTAACTGTAAAGAAAACTCAACTGATCCGTTCATCAAGTGGTTGCATTGGATTTATGATTTTACTTAACACTTGTCTAATTGGTTAGAGTAGGGTAGGTAGGATTGAATAAGTTCCTTTGAATAGTAGTCGAGTCTGTCTCCTGTCTGATTGATGCATGAGTCTTCTAGTTACTGAGTTCTTTTTTGTGTTTCATCCATTTGATGCATTTGAATTGAGTAGATGAGAATTTACTTTTCAACACTGTTGCCGCCTAATTCACACTTTAAGACGCAGGAAAGTCACTACCTGCTATGTGTGTCCTTGGGGGCAAGCGAGAGCTGGGGACCACTGTCACCACAGTCCACAACTCCTCCGTTTAGGCAAGATCCCAACAGAGCCAAGGGGGGTAGTCCCTACAGGAAAACAAAGTTCCAGATTTATTAATTAATTACAAATTAATTAAAGGGATCTTTTATTAAGATTGAGGCTAAGGTTTTGAGAGATGACAGTCAAACCAATGCAAGATGCAATATTTAAATGACAGTCAATCCTTTTATATATAACCAGTGCCTAAAGAATGGAGTCAGAGAATGCAACTTTCAATGGATGCAAATCTAAGTTAATTATCCACAGATTAAGTTGTCTAACAATGAGATGAATAAACAAATAAATGGTACAATTATAAACAATAATGAACCAAGATATTTAAGCAATATACAGATGATCCAAATTTATCAGTATAAACAAATGAAGTAAAATATTTATAGTTTAAACAAAGTTAAGCATTCACCACATAAACAATTGCAGAACTGAAAAGTAAGTGAAACTGAAAAGTAAATGAAACTGAAAGTAAAGTGTTGGAGTGCAATGCTGGAGTGGAAGTGTGCTAATTTAAAAAAATGTTATAGGACTGGTTTTGCAATGTCTCTTGGTTTATTTTAGGTAGATTTTATTAATGTTTTTCTTCTTGAAGTTTAGTTTTCGAACTGGTGGTGTGACTACCCCAATCCAGTATTTCTCAAGTCAAAGAGGGAATGCTGTTGCGCTCAACAAAGTGGGAGCAAATCCCACCCGTAGTTCATAGGTCAAACCCTAATGGCCTGGTGCTCAACAAGGAGGACGTAAAACGCCTAGAGACCCCCCACGGTCTACTACCCCAAGTCGCCTCCGAGGTCACTGTTTTTAATTAACAAGAAAATTACTAGATGGATGCCTATTAAACTAAAACTTCTCTATCCCCTGTCGTATCTCGTGAGTACCCCGAAGGGTGATAACCGAGTAGAGGAGCAGGAAATAGTGAAGTTGTTGTTGGTTAATTTTAGAAGTAAATTTTAGTCTTGGTGATTAGCATGCAAGGTAAATTTTAAGCTATCAACAAGATCAACCAAGCGGTATCCCTTATGGGAGGTGCTGGTACTTGATCTTGGACTTGAAAAATAAAATGTGTTGATTGTAGTAGAAAAGGGAAGTTGTTTTAACTAAGCTAAGCCCCCACTTCTCCTGCTTTTCATATCCAATTTGAAGTCCCTAAAGGGAGATGACAAGTGGATAGAGGATACACAGGATAGATGGGTTGTATGATTACCCTTTTGACAGAAAATTAAAATTTACTGAAACTTGAAAGAAACTATAACTAGCTAAAGTAATGCCTAACCGCACAGCAATCTCTGTGACAGAGATGGTGGTCTGTCACAGAGATAGTGGGTAAACTGAAAATAAAACTAGAAAGGAAAATACAACTAGTTAAAGCAGTAAACTAACTTCACAACAATATTTGTAACAAAGATGGTGGTCTGTCACAAAGATAGGTGGGTGAACAGAAAAATAAAACTGATTAAACTAACCTCACTTCAATCTCTGTGACATAGATGGTGGTCTGTCACAAAGATAGGTGGGTAAACAGAAAAATAACTTGCAAATAAAACTAACTCTAAGCAACTACTTATACAAATTTACAGCAGAGAAATACCCCAAAGAGAACTTCTCATTTGGGGTTTACAATGTAATAGAAGAGAAAGAAGAAGTGTAGTTTAGGGCCTCCTTTGGACCAAATTTTTGCTGGTTTTTTCTGGGCAATTTAGGGCAGCATAACCCCTTTTTTTTCTGTGCACAAAACCTGCAAAAAAATCAGCAACTTACTTGCTGGAAATTACTGTAGAAAACTGAAACAGAAAGTTAGAACAATTTAATGTACAACCCAGAAATTTTACAGAAAAATCTGAACTTTAAAAAATGGAAAAACAGAAATTTTAGTGGCTGAAAATGAATGTTTCTAGGCTGGAAATGACATATAAACAACAGAATTAAAAGCTTATACTAATATATAATGGATGGGGGCCCTAAAACAAGGGTTATATTCACTATACAGTGAATAAGACCCAGTTTCAGGAAAGAAAAAGAAAAATGGCCGAATTGAAATTTGAAAAGACGAAACCCTTGGAGAGATATCCTTGCTTGGAAAACCTGCAAACAAATCTAGATCTGCAAAAATATGTAAGCCTAGTGATGAATGTCTAACAATCCCTGCAAAATACTTTGAAGAAAAATTGCTAAACCATTCATAAAAGAGGGTAAAAATACTTTTACTCTCTAATCTCTCCACAAAATATTTTGTGGAGAGCTAACTAGACTAATACAAATATGCAAAACTAAAAAAAAGATACAAGTTACCTCACAAAAAATGGATCATGAAGAATGTAGAATGTAGCACCATGTCCCTCCAAAGAATTCTTCTTTTACAACCCAACTAGGGCAAGATTCAATACAAAAAATGGCAAAAGGCTTGGGCCAAATGCTTGAGAGAATAAGAAAAAGAGAGTAGGGAAAGATTCCGGCAGCATAACAATAGCATGAATGAAGTTGTGAAATGAGGGAGTGAGACCCTCATTATATAGTTGAGGAAGACCCCAACCCCTTGAAGATCAACGGCCAAGATTAGATCTAGATCTAGATTAGATCTCCACCACTAGATCTAGGTATTTGACTTTTGCACCCTCTCAATGATTCTCCACCCTTAGATTATTTTCAATCCATGGCTTAGATGCTTGATCCATGTCTTCACCATTTTCCACCCTTAGATCTAGGGTTTTGACCAAGATGCCACCTTTGAGATCACTTTAGTGGGCCCAAGAGCTAGACGCCTCCAAGTTTAGCGCCCCTTCACCAAGTGTTGGCGCCCTCCTCTAAGTTTGACGCCCTCCTCTAAATTAGGCGCCTCCACCAAATTGGTGTCCTCTCCAAATATGGCTAGCGCCTTCCACAAATGGGTGACGCCTCCTCTAAATTACTAGCGCCCTTCATTTGGCTAGCGCCCCTCCAAATATGGTAGACGTCCCCTTTAATTTGACGCCCTCTTCTATACTTAGGGCTTGGCTACTTAATATGTAGCGCCCTCTAGACTTGGCCGCCCTTCTTTAATGCGGGCACCTTCCTTCAAATATGACGCCCCTCCTCTATAATATAACACCCCACCATATGGCTAGCGCCCTCCTTATTTGGTAGCGCCTCCATCTTTAGCAAGGGTTTGGACCACTTAAGTCTTCAAAGGATGGCGCCTCCCCTTGTGGTGGCTCTTCAAAATTAAAATTTTAACCCTTAGACTTAGGCTAAAACTTAAAAATTCACCTTAGATTTAATTTTTTAAAATTTAATTTTAAAATTTCCCAATTTTTACTTAGGAAAATTTAAAAAAAATTTCAAAAATTAATACCTTGGCCATGGGGGGGTGGAAAATTTTTGAAATAAATTCTCCTAGGTTTAGCAACCCCCAAACAAAATTACCATGGCATTATTTGATTTTTTCCTTCAAAATCAAATAATATGAATTTTTGACTTAGGGAAATTAATTAATTCCCTAGGAAAATAAACCTTGCTTAGCAAAAATGGTCCATCTCCTCAACCACTTGTCTGAATGACATGGGACTCAAAGCAGTGGCTTAGGGGGTTTCACAGCAGTTTTACCTTGAATTCATAGCCCCTATTACAAAATGCCAGTGCTTGAGCAATTACGTTATTACATCAAAGCTTAGTTAATTAACCACCAAGGGGTGAAGTTAATTAACTAGAAAAAATAAATAAAAATACAACAACATAACGAAACTCCGCAAGACTCTATACAAATGTCTAGCATGGTCACGAATAACATTTTGAAACCTTAGCCACCCCATGGACTTGACTGTTAAAACGCCCGTAACCACTTTGGAGGATTTTGAGTGAAAAACCAAACCAATTAAAATCGTTTACTCAACAAGATTAATTGGAAAGGGAAAAAACACTCGATGAGGGGACTTCCCTAACAACCAGTTCCATGGTGTGGCATCCATATCATATGACCCATACTAGCACATATAATTACATTAATTTTCCCACGCAGGGGAGCGGACATTTCGTTTTACAAAGGGGCAATTGCCCTGAAGAAGTGAAAAAATCCTCAAATTTTTCCAAGGTAACATTTGTACAACTATGTACATCTTCATGTACATGGAGTTGCCACCTAGTCGAAATAGGTGGGCAACAAACACTTTACTTTCCAGCATTTATTTTCCTGTGAGTTTATTTCTGTATATATTTTTCCCATACATGCTACTTTGGTATTTCTTGCTTCCATGTGCGCAAATAATAGGTAATATCTGGAGAGGAAGCAGGAAACTGAAGTGTTGGATTGCTTGTTGTTGATGATGCTGCTAACTAGAGATCTTTGAGGTTCTCAAGCACCCTCTTCATTAGAGCACTTGTTCCAGTCGGAGCCAGATGTTATCACATATACATTTTGCAGCTGAGCTACCATGATGCAACATATAGACTGGTCTCTTATTCTATTCTGGGCTATTTTTCACATGGGGTATTAGCATGGATCTTTACAGCTCCAGTCAATTGTGTTGTCCGCCAAAAGCACACCGTTCCCAAGCGGGAAAGGTGTGGCCTTGGGGGCAAGCAAAGAGCCAGGTGTTGTCACTTGATCCCAGCTCCTCCGTTTAGGCTAACTCCTAACGAAGCCAAGGGGGTTGGTCCCTATTAGAAGAAAATCTATGGTTTTTAGTCTACGAAAGAAAAGACTAAAACTAGGAGTTAATATGAAACGGATGAAATTAAAGATTACCAATTACTGCAAACAATATTTAACCTTAGCAACACTTTAACTCAAATTAGATACACAATATTCAATGACACATTTGCGTGATTCAGTTATGCTAAAATAACAAAATAGACCAGTGCCAAAATGAAAAGAGTGCTTGCAAATGTGGGTTGCTAGTGTAGTCTCAGTGAAAGTATTGCAGTGTCTCGGTTGGTAAATTTTAGATTATTAAATGAATAATTAAGGGCATGGGTTAATTGTGGGTTTGGCCCAACAAGTCAAATCCCTTCAAACTGAGTGCTAAAGCGGTAATACCAAGTGTCCAACGGGGCGAGAATGAACCTGCTTGGAGTAGCCCCCTGACTCTATAGTGCTTACCCTTTGCAACCTCCCAAGTTCTCGAGAAAATGACTTGTGTGAATTTCCCTATTAAATCTAGTAGCTCGTATCCCTTTCTGAGACAACCAACTGATCAAACAAGTTGCAGCGGTGTAGAGCATACGGTGAATGAGTCTTGGTTTATTTTATTAGAGATGTAACAACGGGTTGTTTAAATGACGACCGAAGAGTCTCTTTCACCTTTCAGGTACTCGAGAAAGCAACAGTCAAATTGATTAAATAAACAAATAAATCTGAAAAGATAAAACTAACAGTAAACTCTTCGACAGAGAGCACTCTTGATCCACTTTTCGGTGAGATTCAAGAGATTTTGGATTCCTTTATTACTTAACAAAATGATAAACAAAACTAATCTAAAGAAATTAAGCCTCTCCGATAGAGAGTGCTCTTGATTCACTTTCAGTGAGATTCAAGAGGCTTTGGTTATTTTTACCTTTTGCAATCTATATAAAGCAAAGAATGCGAAAGTAAAACTAAACTAAACAAAGTTTTTCTTTTCTTTTTATGAAAACAAAAACAAACTGAACTACTCTAAACGATTATTATGCTTGCAAAACTAAAACAGAAAAAGAAAGCAAAAGAGGCGATACAGGGTTCCCCCAACTGGGGGAAGAGGGGTGTGGGGGCCTTTGTCCCACTTGCTTTTTATTAAACCTTTTACAATGCTTTGAAATAAATAGTTCCCTTTGAGCCCTGAAAAATAGGGTCAGAAAAGGCCCTAAAGTGACGGGATAACAAGGGACTGAAGAAGGGGGAAGGCAAAATTGAATATGGACGCTCCGGGTGGCTTGAAACATAAAATTTCGGTAGCATATCCTTCTCTTTTTTTGTATACCTGTTAAAACCCAGCAAGCTTTCAATAGCAAATCAATGTGTTAAATGCATAAATAAATTAATAATCTACGCCTTAAACACTTGAAAAAGATTTTGCAAAATTCTACCTCAAAATGCTAAAGCAAATGGAAACTAGATCTAAGCCTTAAGATGTAAAATTCCAGCCCTTTCTTCGATCTTAAATGAAACAAGTAAAATGATAAATGATAAATCTTAAATGATCAACTTTTAACTTGCAAAGATAAAAAAACAATTTAAAAGAAAAGAGATTTAGGTTGAGTGTTTTTGTCCTTTTTTAGTTGAGAAGGAAGAGGAAGAGCTCAAGCTTCAAGCTTTGAACAAGGTTTAGAAGGAGGGTGTCTACATGGTAAACAAGTTAGATCCAAAGTGAAGCAATGAAGAAGACAAGATGCAACCGAGCTCCAATCTTACTCCACTGTCAGTGATCTGCAAAGCTACACAAGAAACCTTCATGCAAAGATTAGATCTAGTATGGAAATCACATAAAACCAAAAGCATACAAGTATTATCGACTACAAAGTATAACTCTTGAATCTTAAAAGATTACACATAAATAAGCAAATTGAGATTCAAATGCCTATTCTATGGATTGGAATACAAACTTCTAAGCTAGATATTCAAAATTGCATGAGCCACAAACATAACTAAATAGATATCACCTCGGTAAAAAACCAACATTCACCATGAAATAGTATTACACCAGCAGATTTGTCCTCCAAAGACTCAACTTTATTCCATCAAAAGATAAACAATTACAACTCATATGAGCAGAGGTCCCTTGCTTCTGTCTAGAATGAGGAAGAAGAGCCTGTATTTATACCAAAAGAAAAGAAAGATAGGGCTTAAAACCCTAAATCCGGACAAAGAGTAACACTGGAGTGAATCTCTTGATTGACTAAGCTTGGCATGATGATTTGGAGTTGAACTGAGGTGCAACTAAGTGTTGGAGTAATGAGGGGGGGTGAGGTGGCTCATCTTCCCTCATAATGATCACCCAGCCAATAGATAACCCACACTTCAACCAAAAACGAATTTAGCCAAAGAGGGTGAATTTCTTACTGATAGTTCAACTTCTACACTCCGATACTTGATCTGAAACTGACCGATATTGATTGGAATCATCATAAATGCTCCGTGTCGAGCTAATTAGCTCTTAATTTTATTCAATTTGGTTCTTTTTGGAGATATTTTGATTTTTTCCAATTTATTACTTTAATTAATATTTCTCATTTTTTGGTTTTTTTGAGAAAATATTAATTATAAGGTCAAATAATAGTCCGAAACTTAGGATAAGTGTGTCTGGGGGTTAAATGAGTGTTTTGGCTTAGAAAATAAGTGTTTATTTGCCAAAAACACCCCCCGAACCACTTAATTATTACAAATGGAAAATTTTCAATTAAACCATGGTCAAAATGGTTTAATTAATTGAAAATTTTAATTAATTCCCTATGGTCAAAAATAAAAAATAAAAAATTTCAACGTCGCTGCTAAATTTTCTTTTTTTTGACAAATTTTTAAAGCATCCCCGGGCTTAGGAAATGACCATAGAACATACCAATAGTGCCTAGTAGGTTCATATTTATTAGTTGGACTCTAACAACCCCCCAAGGCCAAAAATTCAAAATCGGGCATTCTAGCTTCGGAGGAAGTGGGAGAAAACCTCATCGATTATACTCGGCTATAGGCAAAGCATAATTGACGAGGGAAAAAACTCCCTGGAATATCTTAGTTGAAATTTTATGTCTTAGGGGACCGAGCCACTCAAAACCCCTACTAGCACACTTTATTACAAAAACCCCATGGGGCGTGGTCATTTCATCATAAAAATAAAAATGACTAGCCAAAATTGGCTAGGCAAAACATTCTAAACTTTTGTTGGACTGAATATGAACACTGACCATGTTCATCAAATGGCGGCTCAACAGGAGTTTCAACTATGGTACAAAATAGTTGATAACAAGTTGAGAGCCTTGTTGATTAGATCTTCCTTTCCAGGACTGAGATTTAGGAGTCCATTGAGATGCTTTCAGTGATGATCTAGTTCATTGTAGTAGGGCAGTAGATCAGAGTTGGTACATACAGTATAGAGAGGCCTATCAGTTGGAGACAAGTATATTTGGTGAGATCAGGTATACACTTCTTTGGTTTGATTTTTCTCTATGATGTATGCCAGTTACTTATGCTTATCAGGTTAGGATGATTATGGTGACCTATGCTCAAATCTATTGTTGCTTTAACCTATGTTAGGATTAATCAAGGGACTTGATGTGAAGATTGTTCCTCATGCCATGCTTGTACAAATTGTAAACCTTAATGCTAGGTTGGTTCCATTTATCACCTACCCACGCCCATCTAGTATCATCCATTCTAAACTTATCCTATGACTTAGATTGTTTGAGACTTGTGAGATTAAAGATATTTTCCCCATTTTGATCTCTATGCATGATGGATCCCATGTTGTTTGTGTCTCAGCTCTAAGTTGTGCAACAAAACTTGCCGAAGCCTTGATCCTTATGGGTTAGGAGAACCTGTTGGTGTTGGTTCCTGAGCTTAGGCGAGTTGGATTTTGAAGCCTTGACCTCTCTGGTCGATTCCCCTTGATTTTTGGTCCTCACTGTCGATATTCCCCCTAGTTGCCCGAGAAGTTGTCTGCTAAAACTTGAAGCAATATGTCTACTATCATTACATGCATTATGAGCAATATGTTATATATTATGAAATGCAAAGCCTGCAAATGAAATTGCAAAACTATGTCTTTAGACACAATAAAAAAGGATATAAAGTGAAAGTGTTAAAGTCCTCACTGCGCCTACGGGTTTTGATGTTAGATGGAGTAGGGGACAACTAATTCTAAGTGTCCCCTAGGATCTCTTCACTACAGTTTCTTGTGTACTCAACGCAAGGGTCCTGGAAAAGATCCTCACGGAGCTTGATCTTTAGCTTGGATGTGAGTTGTAGACATGATTGTTAAGGTTTAATGGACACTTTCCAGATCAGCTCATCCACCTGTGAGACACCACCATTCCCTATTGTTCAATCCACCATGCATATGCCACTTTGGTTGTGTGCTTCTCATTGTTCAGATAGATCACGAAGTCAAAGTCAGTCCAAAGTCATTTCCCTTTTGCCTCATTTTTTGTTGTCCATCCTCACCCAACAGTAGCATATTGTTTACCCTTTGTAAGTATGGCATGGATAAGTAGACTTCCAGAAATTTCCAAGATTCTTCAGAGGAACAGGTACATCTTGCTATTATTATTATTGGTCACCATGATTATGAATAACTGATTTAAGCTTGGTTTTGATATACATTATAGGAGCATTTCGTACTCTGGATGCCTACAAGATCATATGGATACAGTTTCTCACCTTCAGTTTGGGTACTTTGACCTGGTCAATCCAGTTGACTAAGTCAAGCACGGTTCCCAAGGCAGTGACTCAAAATACAACATAGTCTATATTTGTTCCAGACATGCCAGGACCAATACTACGGTTTTAGTTTTGAGAGTTTGGCCTCGGTTCTCTTAAAAAATGATTATTATCACTTAATTATTGGCCGAATGATCAAATTTTATTATAGATGGCAGTATGTTGGGTTCTCCTAGAGCAGTGCAGTGTTCCAGGGGTATTATACCATTCTTCTATGTCTCTAGATCATCCAGAGCAGTCAGTTTGCCCCAATTTGCACCATGGACAGAGTTATGATGGATTTATCACTTTTCAAAGGTTGTACCAGCAAAAAATGAACTAGAGAAATCACTGAAAAAATTGATTTGGGCTCCTTGGTCAATGAAATGGCTTGGAATTTTGACAGATCATGTGTTTCAGCATACTAGACAACTGATGTCTGGATTACTTTATCTTGGCTCAGCCAGTGAGGAAAGCCCCCCAAGGGATGCCCCCTATACTTGGCTATTGATGTATTTCATTGCTATATCATGTATTATGAAGTTGCAAAGGGGCCTAGGGTGAATTAAGCCCATAGTGACTCCCCCCATTGTACTATCATGTCACATATTATGTTATATTGTGACTTTCACTTAGGATAGGTGTCCTTGAGCAAAGTGTACCCCCTCTTTGACTTAGTCACTTGATCCATGTGTTGAGTTATGTATTTTTGAACTCCATCGTTGATAATGTTTTAATCTCAACCGTTGGATGTTAAAGTAAGTTAGGGTTTACGTCTCTCTCAAACTATTTAAGAGAGGTGACCCCCCCAATTGTATTCATGAGCTTTGGCACCCGAATTTGAATACAGAGATTTTTGTCTAGGATTACCCTTTTTTGTATCTTGTAAATGATATGATGATCTAATGACTGGAATTGCTACTCTTCTACATTGAATTTGTGTTCGGGATCCATCTTGTATTTTTTCCTTTTCCCATTTCATCTGCAGGTTGAAGGAGGCACGCTAGAGGGAGAGAGAGGGCATTTTTGTGGGGGAACTCACTATCGTCTCGGCTCTAGGGTGTTCAGATCAAGGAGTATTTCTATCTTGATGATTTCTTACTTCCTATCTTTTCTTTATTCTGCATATTTCATTCATTTTTCTTGTCATTTGGTTTTCACTGATCTGACAGGTTGAAGGAGGCGCTAGGGTGACTGGCTATGGCTCAACTACATTAAGATCTTCTCTGAAAAGGATCATTTGAACGGGAAAGTGGCATTCTTCATCATTTCTGAAGTCATCTACAAGATCCAGGTACGTCTCGCAGGTAATTTCTCTTTCTTTTATTTTCTGCATGCATTGCCCATCACTTACATAATCATAAAACCCTCGTTTCTTAGATCTGCAAGTTCTGGTTTGCGGCGAGCTATAAAACTTAAAACCCACTTTGGAATAAACATAAAACCCCTAAGTTTCAATTTTCATCACAATTGGACTCCATTTGCCCAACCTAAGCACTGGCCTGCTACTTAGGGAAAAGCACCTTCCTTGGGAGGAGTGGGTATTTCCAAAACTGTAAACTGGGTAGTGTTGGTTTTTCTTTCATTTGCCTAATCCTACATCCAACAATCATTTTGAGTGTTCAATTTTAGTAAATTTCACATTTTTTCCCTAGATCGTAATTTTCTGCGTAAAACCCTAGGGTAAAAATGGTGCTTTTCACCTGGATACTCGGAATCTCTTGGTAATTGAACTAAACTCTAATTAACCATTTCGCTAAGAGATTCTACCAAGTTTCCCTCTATCATCTATTCATTTTCCTTGTTTTAGGGTTTCTTGGTCATAGGGACGTCCCTTGGGCTTTGTGTTTTCACTGGGTTTGAAGTGCCGATATCCCTGACTAGTGTGACATCCGAGTTCTTTTGGAAGTCTTGGATATCGTAGGTCGCGACTTTAGTTGCCTTTGCTTTGCCATCCTGAATAAGATCATCTCACGGGGCAACTACAAGATTCGTGATAACAAGATGGTTAAGCCTCCCTTCGTGTCTCTCCTCATAAAGCTCAGATGATCATGCATCAATCTTTCACTGTGGATAACCTCGGACTTGTGTATGCCTTTCAGCTGTGGAAGAACCCAGATAGTGTCAAACTTGTAGAAGAGCCATGTCACAACTTTGATTGTATGTATGCTTGTAGATGACCCCAAACACAGTCAAGACTTGGACTGTGTATATGCTGGTAAAAACCCCGAAACTAGTCAACTTTCGGACTGTTTATAAGTGTCAAACTCGGTCTTTTTATCAGGTAAGAGGAACCCCAAACAAGATCAAGAACCGGACTGTGTAATTCCTTCAAATTGGGTTAAGTTCAAACTGTCATGTACCTCGGACTGTGTGCTGAAAGAATTCAGGACTAGTGTACAACTGTCAAATTCAGGACTGTTTATTTAGCAGCAAAAATTATAAAGATTAACCCCAAAGAAGTATCCACCATTTGTGATCTTCCTTAGTCTCTCACTTACGACCTCAGTCCAGCTTGCACCTTCGTTCAAACTGTCAACCTTTTACCTAAAGATGAACTTCATCTGTTGTAACCCTCGGTCCTGAGGCAACCAAAGTCCACGATCTCCAACTCAGTGTGACAGTACAAGCAAGCTCACAATCTACATCTTCATCGTTGGTTGTCTTGTTTTTATACTCCTTTATGTCGTCCACGTCGTTAAATTAGGGAAGACTTAAGGGATGTGTGAATGTGTTTATTATTTTATCTTTTTTATTTTATTTTGTTTTGTTATAAAAACGCCTTAAAAAGGTCAACCTTATCATTTAGGAGTTTGTCCACATGTCATCTTCAATGGTCATCATGTCTTAGGGTTCATCAAGCCATAAGTGTCATGTCTCCAAAACCAAAATGAAGGGTGCAAACCATCTTCAAGGATTTCAAAACCCCATGAACACACACACATGACCCACATTACTTTTTCCATTCCTTCAAGGGTACAGGGACCATTAAACCATCAAGTGTGGGTCCAAGGACTTCTACAAAAGGCTTCCTCACTATGAGAAGAGGCTTCATGGGCTTCTTTAACTATCTCAACGACCCAAGAAGACCTTCAAGGTCCATCATGCCATCAAGAATGTCCAAACGCTCCTCCATATTTGTGGGTTGAAGACCCAAGCCACCACATGCAAGGGTGTGTTTCATCATGCCATCTAACCTCAAGGGATACCATACATCATCATTAGCCTCCATCTAGAGCTCCAAATACTTCAAGGGCTTGAAGTGTAGACATTGAGAGGGGGGGGTGAATCAGTGTGAAGCCAATTTTAAACTTTTCTTAGCTTATCACAGTTAGATACCAGATCATCATTCCATTACTCTACCATAATCATTTCATAAACATCTTTCACTTCATCATTCACATAGCATAA
Organism: Pseudotsuga menziesii; assembly: GCA_001517045.1. Taxonomy (NCBI): domain Eukaryota; kingdom Viridiplantae; phylum Streptophyta; class Pinopsida; order Pinales; family Pinaceae; genus Pseudotsuga; species Pseudotsuga menziesii. The sequence continues at coordinate 48,024 of LPNX010410191.1, forward strand.
GCATTTCATTCATAAAGAACCATAACACAAAAAAACGCAACACCATATAATTTTGTAATCTTTTTATATTAGTTTTGGTTCGTCTACAACCGTTAGGCAAAATCAGCACCTACTGATACATAGAGCACCTACTCTGCATCCAGGACCCTGCCTGGTTTTCTTAGACCCTGCTAAGAAGGGTTTGAGGTATCCTAACCTCAAAAACAAGACAAGCTTGCTTTTACAATACAGTATACTTGTGTTACCATCAACGCTGCTCATCACATCAAATCTGCTGTAACATTGCTCATCATTCTGCCTTCTGAACAATCCACTGTCAACTGTCCAAATCACTGCTCATCATCACTACTGTTGGCCATTTATTGCTGCAAATTATCCTCTGATCAGTACTTCTTCTGCTGGTCAACATAGCTCATTAGTCTTTGATCATCATTCCAAGTCATCAAGGAATCTGTTCATCTGCTCAAGACATACAATGCTGCTTATGTTCTTTCATGCTAAGTCTTCAAGGATTTTGTTCATCTAGGTCTGCTCATGTCTTCAAAGGTTTGTTAAATGCTTCAAGATCATCAAAGGTCTTCTCACTACGATGTTGCATTTTCCAGTCAACAAGAGGTTTTCTTCCAATGTAAATAGTCTATCATACTATCAAACCATGTCACTGCTTGCCTGGGTATTACTGCTCAAGCATCATCATCAAAGGTGTCATCAATCAAGTGTTCAAGCACTGCTGCTATTGATCTGCTGCTTATCCCAACTTATCAAAAATTTGTTCAAGTCATTAAAAGGTCTGCTCATCTCAAGTCATCTTGCCAATGTTATGTTGGATCAGTTCATTGCTGTCATTTATCATGTCACAGTTAACACAGCTATTCCTCTCTTCTTCACTTTGGTAGCTTTAGGATGTCTTAAGACAAGTCCTTAAATTTAGTCCAAGACTATGCCACAACAACTTTATATAGGCATCAAACTTTCACTCTAGCTCACTGGTTCTTTAGATATGATGTTGTAGCTTCTCAAGTTTAACTTGATCTCTAATCCTTTTGAACAGAACTTGAGCAAAGTGAACATACCTCTTACTTAGCAGCCTTGAGAAGATGAATTAGCATGCCTTTCAAACTGATGTCTGCAACTTGTGTGTCTCCAATATGACTGACATTGAACTTGACTTGCCTCAGCGAATTCAGAGTTGCAATCAGAACATATGCCGGAGCTATAACTATGGCTACTTTTACTCCTTCAATATACTACTGCTGTAGCATATTATATAGATCTGAGATGTGTGTCAGACTTCCACCGTGGCTGCTTTTTATCAGATCTTCTTCAATCAAAAGCTAGTTTTCACCCTTGGCTTTCGAGAGATAACCATCGGATAAATTTCAGACCACAACCTTTTATGACAGTATCCAAAATTCAGATCTGTTGATGCCTTAAGAAACTCAGGAATTATGAAGAATAGGTCTGCAATACCCTACCTTCGGATGGTCTTCCTGTTCTGCTGCTCCCACCAATAATATCAGTCATTTTGCTGCAGCAATTGGAATGCCAAAAATTGCTTGATCTTTTGTGGAACCTTCTGCTGCAACCTTGGCTGCTGCTACACTGCTCCTCAGTCACTTAGCTGCCCACATGTCTATCACCGAACTGCGCTTACTGCTGTTCAGAAATCTAACAATTAATCCTTTCAAGAAAGGATACAAGAAAACATACGAGGATCATTCTTCAAACTGGAATAAGAAATCCCAATGAATTCAAGGGTTGAACCTTTAGCCAATTATACTCTCCACTGTCTGGGAAAACGCTGCAGAACTCCAACGTGATCAGTTTACTCGCATGAGGCAGCACTGTACTGTGCGCTTTCAAGTTTACCTGATCAATTTTTCTAATTTCTCGCCCACTGAGAGCTTATAGGTCAGCTGGCCTTCGAGGCTACTCAGATTAAGTTTGAAGTGGCAAAAAATGAAGAAATCAAGCCTCGCGGAATCTTTTCCACGGAGCACAAGAGACATATGGCAAAACGACATAGATAACCATAAATCGTTCAAGCTCATTTACTACGAAGAATTCAGCTCAAAAGTGACAAAGAGGAATTCAATTGCTCAAAACCATGTCTTAAAACACAAATCCAAGCTTCAACGCAGCAATGCAGTCCTGATGACTTGAATCCGAGGCTTAGAAGAATTGTGTTATTTCAGATTGCCGTCTTGGTTACACAATCCCAAGATTGAGCACTGCAACACCATACCAAACTTCAAATACGATAGAAATATGCCAATGGAGCCGGAGCTGCACAAATCCAACGCTCACGTTCAGGAGCCCGTGAAAGGAACAGAAACCCGTGAACTGCTGATCCTGCAAGTGCAACCGAAAATGTCCAAACCCAAGCTTCCAGAAAAACGCTTAACGCCTTCAGACCGGTGCTCCCAAGTCACGGATGACTCTAAAATGTTCAACCCCCAGCTTACAGAACCACCGAAAAAAAAAAACAAACTCAGTCCTAGTGACCACACAAAAAAAAACAGTCCAGCTTAGCGAGCTTCTTCTCCAGTCCAAGCTGTTGCTGAGTGATCAAAAAAACAGTCAAGCTTAGCGAGCTTCTTCTCCTTACCATTCGTTGGATACACTTGGAGTGAGAAAATGTTTGTTAATAAATACAACTTTGAGGTTGTCCATATCCATAAAATTAGGACAGACTTAGGTAAAAAAAAATTATGTATATATTTTTTTGTATTTTAATTTTTAATTATTATTTTATTTGGGTGTTGACATATAACATTACCATTTCAATGGTGGTCTTCATAAGGTCAAAAGGTTTTGTCATTTTAATTTGTCCCATAACCACTCCTTATCATTTCACCTCACCTCAACGGTCAACCTAATTATTTTATTTTAAACCATTCTTCAAAGTCATCAAGAATTCATGGGTGTGACTTCCACTTTGTCATATCAAAGTCTTCATAGGCTTCTTGATCATACCAAGGCAATGTTCATGGGTTCCATCATCATCATATAAGAGCTCCGTGACCCCGTCAAGGGTTACAAGGTCATCAAATCACTCAGTGTGGGTCCAAAGACTTCTTCAGGGCTTCTTCAACCACCTTAGCCATGCACGGGGACCTCTATGGTCAAGACACATCAAGACATCACTTGTGGGTTTGCCAGACCTTCTCCTGGGGACCCATGACATCATCATAGCATGAATGACCACAGAATGGGTCATTAATGCTTCTTCCATCCATCTAGGCTTTAGGACCATCTCCTGGGTCTTCAGCATCATCAACAGGACTTCTTCAACATCTTCAGCAAGTTGGTGGCATCAATGACATTAAGTCCATGTTGGCATCAATGACAATTTCATCAACATGAAGGACATCTTCAAGGGTACAATTTCATGAAGGTCTTCATCAAATGCAAGCAGTGGGCTCCATGAACATGAAATGACACATACCAAGTGTGTGTGAGCTTCAAGACCAACTTGTGGGTCCACGCACTTCTTCAATGTTTTATAAGTGCTTCATGAGCTTCCTCATCATACCGAGGGCATGTTCATGGGTTCCACAACATGTCAAAGACCATACAAGAATTCTACCGAAGGGAATCAAGGTCATCATCATCATAATTGTAGCAAGGATCACATACAAGGGTTCCATGACCCCTACAGAAACATAAATGACCACAGAATGGGTCATTAATGTTTCTTCAACCCATCAAGGGATTCTCCATCATCCACAAGTGCTTCAGCACCATCACCAAGGTCTTCAACATCACCAGCAAGATCTTCGTCTATATCAACAGGGTCTTCAGCATCATCAACATGGTGGTGGCTCCAAGATCCAACCTTGTGGGTTCAAGGACCTTGCAAGACTCCATAAGGTGCTCCAAGGCACAACCCATCTCTCGAAGGGCTCCAAGGCACTAGATGTGAGGGTTTTGGGGTCATCCATACCTGTGCACTGCAAGATCTTCATCAATATCAGCAGGGTCTTCGGCATCATCAACAGGGTGGTGGCTCCAAGATCCAACCTTGTGGGTTCAAGGACCTTGCAAGATTCCAAAAGGTGCTCCAAGGCACAACCCATCTCTGGAAGGGCCCCAAGGCACTAGATGTGAGGGTACTGGGGTCATCCATACCTGTGCACTGCAAGAGGGACTTGGTGGCATCAATGACTACTTGTGCAAGTCCCATGTTGGCATCAATGACAATTCAATCAACTTTGTCCTTTGAGGATCAACTTCAAGATTCAAGGTAGAGGCAAGGGCTAAAAGCCTAGAGAAGGTGGGCACAGGGTGCTATTGATGAATAAGATCCCAATATAGGATTAATAGTTCACTGTTGCATAATTGTATTTTGGACTTGAAATCCTCAAATAATATGATGCCCTCTGGAATCATGAAGAAGTAGGGTCTTATAGTCACACTTTCCCATTACAACATCTATGCCATGGATTTACACAATGTTGAATTGTGTTGAATCATTGAAGAATTAGACTGTATTTATAGGGAGCAGCTTAAACCATATTTATACAAGATGAATTATTATTGTCGAGATTTATAATATTATTATATTTTTATAATTTATATGACCTCGACGTCCCCTCCCCCCATCCCCCCTGAATTTCGCTAAAATTTCAGGGTGGTCTCCACATGTCCCCAATGTGCGTTTTCCCGCTCCCACACTCCCGCGCCCCGGAAACTTCGGGAACATTGGATATAATGCAGCCTTTTTGGGTGATGCTAATGGTCATGTTGTTTCCATATTTATTTTTTGATGGAAGCATTATTTTACTTACATAAGTTATGACTCTTACATATGGCTTAGGGTAATGGGAGTGTATTGGTCATAAGGTTGTCAACCCCCAAATTTTATAGCCCATTTATTTATGACAGTTCCTTTAGTCATCAATCACACCCCTTTAGGAATTACAGGTAGAAGATGTTGCACCTAGTTATAGGAAGGGGGGTTGGGGAACATGTCTTGGGGACAAGTGGAAGGTATCCATAATTTTCCAAGAAATTTGCTGACAAAGGATGGCAAAAGATAGAGAAGAACATAATTAAAATTTAAAAAACTGAGATTCTAAAACATATCGCAATTCCTAAATAATAGGTCCAAAAGGCCTGGTCTGTGTGGGTATATGAGCCCAAAAAAAAAATGAAAGAATATAGGGCACAAAAGCCTACCAAACATGGGAGTCAAATATTTGTTGTGATTATTCCCCATTATGAAAACATCTTACATAGTATTCCAACACGTACCTCATAGATTATATTTGAACTGTTCTGAAGATAGAACTATCAAGTGAAGTTTTTTTGAGAACCTGTTCCACATGGATGTTAATTTGGGCAGGGGATGTCTAGACATCATTGAAACCATCAGAAGGATGTCACCCAAAGGTCTCCATTTTTAGGGTGAAATATTGAGGGGACCGGGAGACAGGGAAACCCCATGCCTTTTGAACATCTCCTTCCAAAAGAGGACATGCTCTTCAGTTGCCAAATCTTCAAGGATGCGGAAATGTAATGGATGCATCTCCCAAGCATGGGGTGGGTCCCTTTGCGACACACACACATGCAATCTGAACCAATGATATTACAACCACAACAGGATACTGTGTGCATAAACTAAATAACTGAAACGCACTTCAGCATAATGTTCATTTTGTCTCCCAACTTAAAGTATTTTTCTTTTCAAGGTTTTCTTATCACCATATATGACTCTAAAAAGTAGAGATGTTGCATTCGCCTAGTTGTAGAATTCATTTTATGCTAATTAAAATCAAACATACTGAAAACTCTGGTATTTCCATACAAGTTTTAACGTTTCTAATTCATATAGTTTTGATCTAATTCGAGAGTGTTCTGTTGGGAAGGTCTGACAATTGATAGGAATTCTAGATTCTACTTTTTGAAATTAATGAGGATGCCAAAAGTATTGCACAGTGGTTTTAGCTTTGATGTGCCAGTAACATGAAGTGTCCTAACTTCTTAAAGTAAATGCAGTGCTTGTTCACAAACTGTGGCTGCTCATATCCTGAATTGGTTTCGGCTTTCAATTCCAAAAAGTGTAAGTGATGGGAAGTGGATTTTCTCTTCTTCTTAGTACGTTTTTTAACTGGAGAAACTTAAGTATTGTTCTTAATAACCCAGGTGAGAGCCTTGTTTTGCCAAAAAGGGATCTACTAGAGTTCACTAGATTATGGTGTAACCTGCCATCTGTTTGTGGGAAGGCTAAATATTTGATAATGTTTTTACATCTGGATTTAGGAGCTGCCACCGGATGTTGCTAAAAGAGAGGATTGTTGGTGGGGACATGATTGTCGAACTCAGCATCATAATTTGGACCATGCTCGAAAGCTGAATCATGTCTGCGGCGCAACTCGAACGGCTCGTAGATAAAGAAGCCTATAAGATCAAAGCTGGTGTTAAAAAGCTTGTTCAATGATCTTGTATTTTTGTAATGCGGTTATTTTTAAGAACACACCATATCTATCCTATATATTGTTATTCGTATCATGGTATATATCCTATATATTGGTATTCATATCATGCTAAAGCGCGTACTGTTTGCTTTTTGTCATCGATAAGTAGTTGTGCAAACTCGAGATTATACCCCCTCTTGTTAAGGTTGGGGTTGCTTTTCTTGTTTATTGTGGGTAAAGGCCAGAGATTATGCATATCCCGCAGGTACTTTGGAACACTGGTTTATTTGATTCAACAGCAAATTTCGTTTACGTATTTATTTTGCTCCCATTTTGAATATCATCTTTAGAAAGTTTTTCTTCCTTTTATTATCTCTATGCAATGCTTAATTTAATAGTGTGATCTGAAACATGATTTTTTTTTCAGCGTTCCTTCCCAAAATTACACTTGTTTTTCTTTTCGACCCCAAGGGCTAACAATAATATGTGATTATCATTACTTTGAAAGAGTAAAATGCGATATATAACAAGTTTAAATAATCAAACTAAAAACTGCCATGGTCATGGAATGGTTAACTAGGCTCTGAGTGCTACTCAAACTTTGAGATGGCAGACGAACTTAACTTACTGAGAGATACAAAACTTTTATATACTTGGGTTGCAGTTCTTACAACAAAGTTTTTCACAAAATCATGCCAAACTGTTTGAGTATAAAATACAGCAAAATGTTATACACACACAATGGAATTAACTTTCCGACGACATATAGGATAAAATTATTACAAAATTATACACACAATGGAATTAACTTTCTGATGACATATAGGTTAAAAATCATGCCAAATAGAGTATAAATTACAGCAAAATGTTAGACACACACAATGGAATTAACTTTCCCACGACATATAGGATAAAATTATTACAAAATTATATACACACAATGGAATTAACTTTCCGATGACATATAGGTTAAAATTATTACAAAATGGACTTCAATCTTTTAGGAACCCACAAGCTAACAAAGTATAATTGCATTGTCCCTGTTCCCATTTTATTTGTAAACTATTGTCCCTGTTCCCATTTTATTTGTAAACTATCGTAGATATTTTACTGGAACAATTTGTCATAACAAAGCTTACAAGATTTTGCAAACCCTTCATTATTGATCTGAAATGGATTTTCCAAAAATCTTTCATTTTTAAACATGGTAATAAAAATAAAAATAGAAATCCAAAAATTATTGGAAGATGAAATGAACCATTGTGATGGTTAGCATTCCAAAGCAGTCGTTTAGATATGAAGGTGATGAAAAAGAAGTGCATTCAATGGAGAAGAGAGTTAGAGAGGTAATGAAGAAGCATTGTAGTAACAAAGCATGAAGGGCACGGAAAACAAAGCATATTTGAAGATTGAAGGTTGTCTTTGAGCCATAGCCATCAACAAGTTTGCTTGTGAGTAAAATGCATTCATGCATCGCACCTTTGTAACCATTTTTGGAGGAAAATGAAGCCCCCTATCGAATGTTGGTTTTCTTGTTTGGGTTTCCAAGATAACAACTACGTTGTTATTATGTGTGGTTGATAGTTGTAGGTTAATTGCTTCATTTTGGCATTGAATGTGTTTTTATTTTAAAATACTAAACTGAAATGCATACCCACAACCTTGCTCCAATTTGATGCTTTAATTGTTGTTTGGGCACTATATAAACCACAAGAATTGCTTAAGAACTACATTTAATTTCTAATATGTTTTTGATTTATTGAATCAATGGGTTTGCAAGGTGATTTAGTCAAATAATTGTGGATGGATGGTTGGTCTAAGCCTAACTGCATATATAACGCTTTCCATGTCTTTGTTAATTGTTGGAACAATTGACTTGGTTGAGGGGAGTGTTGTGTATGCTTTGTATAGGGTGTAATGATTATGTTGCAATCACCCTTTGGTTATATTCTACCATATAATTCAACCTATAGTAGGATTTCGACCATTGATTGTGTTCTATGCAATGCAACAACATAAACATGTACTATTTATGCATACAACCATTCCATTCAATGGCTCAACACATTCTCCACCTATGCATCTTGTTAAATTACTCAAAATCTATATGTTTGCTTAAGTAATTTCTTGATTGAGCAAAGGATTGTCTGTGTATTGTGTAGGCACATTTCAAGAACAAAATTAATTGTTAGGGCCATGTTACCCTCCAAATTCTTTGTAGTGCACCCACATATGTGCCAAAGAGGGGAGGGGGTGGGATTTTTTCCATTGTAAAGGCCAAGTTGAGGCTTGTTTCTGTATTAGTGTTGGTTTAGCGATGCTCATGATCCTTTCTCTAGTCATGGAAGGTCCTCTTGATTCCCATTTCAAGGGGAGTTGGCTTAGTGGTCAATGCACGGGCATCTAGGCCCAACAACAATAGTCAAAGATAGATGACGAAAATGCATGAAGGACAGTTGATGACCTGGGTGAAAGGTCGACGAATGACGTGCAATGGGAGAAAGGTCGACGAATGAAGGAAATGAGTTAGAGTGAGTCGCAGAGTGTTGATGTATTTGTAACTTCAGAAATTATTCTGATGTATATTATCATTCTATGTTGTTTTACCCCCATCGGAGATGTGTTTGCCTTCTTTTAGGATGTATAGGCCTTGAAGTACAACCTTCGTTGTAACTCGAGGCAATAGTCCCTAGTGAAACACCATGTAATGTATTTTTGGAGTCTCTCTAGGAGAAGTCTGCCCCAGTCATGTAATAGGTCAGTCACTTGATTAGTATAAATAGGGAGGTGCCCTCCCTCATTTATAAACACCCCGCACTCATTCAAGTTTGCATGAGAGAGATAGAGGGAGTCAAGGAGGATAGATAGTTAGCCGTTGAAGACTTCTTATTACTGGGTTTGATCATCTTATGACAGTGTTTGTAATTGTACTATTCTCAGGAATTTTGTTTGTTTTTCTCCTTTATGGTTTCCCCGATAAAAATCTTTGTGTCTTGTGTATCTATTTTATCTTATGCATATTGTTGTACTTGTTATTCTTTTAAATAAAGATCCTAACTAAGCTAATAAGATCTAAGAAAAGCTAACACAGAGATCCCAACCAGGAACGATCGATCACTGACGACGAGGTGCTGATGAGTGATCAATGGGGCATACCAACCAGAACATAAAAGAAGTCGAGAAGTGAGCCGACTGACGATGGTTAGGTAAGGTTGGTTGTTTAGCCAAAAACTCAAGAATGGAGTAGTTGGGGTAGTTGAAATACTTGTAAGTTAGTTATGGTGCTTGTTGCAAAAAATCCAAGTGGTGCAACCTATCGAAGAAAACCAGAGGGTGTATTTAATGCATCCATGGCGGTGCCTAGAAGTATCTGAACTTCTAGGAGGTCGAGGACTGTGCACCATAGCGTAGCTTTAAATCAAGTGAATGTTCACAAACAAGGACTCTTTTTTTTAAGGTTATTTTTTTGAGAGACTTTCTATAGAGTGTGTGTGAGCATTAAATATGTAGCATTCCCTCGTTCATGTGTATGGTGTTGTATTTAATGTCCATTTTGACTAGTCGAGCTTAGACTCGTGTTGCAATCCTTCTTGCAAAGAGATTGTTTATGTTTTAATTGAAAGACATAATTCTTGGCAAAAGTTATCTTTGGGTTGTGTATGTTTGTGCTTTTGTTGTGTACTCTAATCTACAGCTGACCTACCTAGGTTAATGCTGCATCAGTTGGTATCATAGTGGGAGGTTATCCTGCGTAAGAAGTCTAGTTGCGATTGGATGTGAAGTATAACTCCAGTTGCGGTTGGGTAGAGTTGCGGGAGCGTGATTCGATTGTATGAGTGGAGAAATAGATCACTATCGACCGTGAAACCTTAGAAGAATTAGTCTGGACGATAAGGACGTTGAAAATGAGTTAGCGGCCATAAATGAGGCACAATGATGAGGATATACTGTAGAATCTCTCGACCATAGTGATGAGGAGGTTGAGGACATAAAGGCTCAAGAAGAAGAAGAGTTAGTTGAGTCGGAAGATAGACTGTTAAAAGCCTTGTCGAAAATGAGAGGTAAGGCTAAGATGGATGTGCTTACCTACTCAAGAAGTTTGAACCCAAAATAGTTGATAGACTGGGTCAGTGAGATGGAGAAGTATTTTGACATGGAGCAGATAGAAGACCCGAAAAGGGTAAAAGTTGTCAATCTAAAGTTGAAAGGCCATGCCTCACTATGGTGGGATATGGTACAGGAAGAAAAAGTAAAGAAGGGAAAAGAGAAGATAAAGACTTGGGATAGGATGGTTTACAAGATGAAGGAAAAGTACCTTCCCACCAACTACATGATTTCTTTGTTCAGGAAGTTGCAAAGCCTAAGACAAAAGGATTTTATTATGAAAGAATTCACAGAGGAATTCTATTGATTGTCGATCAAGTCAGGATAGACCAACGGAGGGGAGGAGACAATCGCCTGCTATGTCAATGGGTTTAAGTACACCATACAAGATGAGTTGAGCCTTTCGAAATTTAGGATAGTTAGAGAGGCCTATCAGCTAGCGTTGAAGGAAGAAGAGAAACTATCGAGGAAGACTTCAACGAGAAGAGGGAAGTCGATTGCTTGAAGTCAAAAATATTATGCCACTAGAGGAAAACCTAGCAAGGAAAGGAAGAAAGAAAGTCAGGATGACCAACGAGAAGAAAGTACAACCAAAGGCGAGGCACCCAAGTACCAACAAGGAGGTGAGAACTCTAGAAATCGAGGCAGTAGTGGTCGTAGAGGAGCTTCAAGAGGACAACGTGCAGACTAGGTTGAGCATGTCTACTACAAATGTCGAGAACTGCGACATAAGGCACATGAGTGCCCATAGAATCCGCATATCGTAGTTCAATAGGAAACCGAAAGGCAAAGTGACGACAAATCTGGTTCGACTACGAAGGGGAACTAATGAAAAGTCATGTTAGAGAAAGGTCGAAACTTGACGGCCCAACAAATGATGTTGTAGTCAACACAACATGAGAAGAAGGAACCAACGCAAAGGAAGTCCATTTCTGGACGAAGGTGAATATTCGAGATAGATGTTGTATAACCATCATCGATGTATCCAACACGGAGAATCTGGTCTCGACAGAGGTGATTGACAAACTGGGGATAAAATGTCGACCACACCCAAATGTGTATAAAGTGTTGTGGTTTTTGAAGGGTCATCATGTTATGGTGACATAATAGCGTCTGATCAATTTCAAGGTTGGAGGGTTGTATGGAAGTGTTTTATGTGATGTGATTCTAATGGATGCATGCCACCTATTGTTGGGTCGACTGTGGCAATACGACCAGAAAATGTTGTATGATAGTCATCAGAACATAGTTACAGTCGAGAAGGATAGTAGAAGCTTCCAACTGATTCCCCTGGTTGAAGAGACGAATAGCCAAGGAAAGGAAAGTGGATATTGGGAAAAGCAAGCGTTGATGTGTTCGGTGAAAGAATTCTTGAAGGAGGAAGAGAAGCAACAATGTTGCTTCAGAGTTATTCCCAAGGGGCCAAAAGTTGATAGGCTGACTGAAGATGTCTCGACGGATGTCAGAGAGGTGTTGTCGGATTTCAAGAGAATAATGGTCGATGAGGTGTCGAATGGATTGTCGTTGGCAATAAGTATATGACACCATATTGACTTGATTCCAGGGTCAAGTCTGCCAAACAAGTTGCCTCATAGAATGGCGTCGATGGAGAATGTTGAGTTGAACTGATAAGTTTATGAGTTATTGGATAGGGGGTTTATCAGAGAAATCACGAGTCCATGTGATGTACCAGTCGTGCTAGCACCCAAGAAGGGAGGGGAATAGAAGGGAAGGTGATGAGTGGAAGACAACCTTCAAAAGGAAGGAAGGACTGTGTGAGTGGTCGGTTATGCCATTTGGGTTGACTAATGTGCCAAGTACGTTTATGAGGATAATGAACGAAGTATTGAAATCTATTTTGGGGAAGTTCGTCATTGTATACCTCGATGACATATTGAATTTTAGTTGGACAAGAGAACACTTGTCACATATTTGACGAGTTCTGTAGAAGTTGAGTCAGAAGAAGTTGTTGGTAAACTTGCAAACGTGTTCCTTCATGCAGTAGGAACTGGTATATCTAGGGTTAGTGATTTCTAAACAAGGATTAATGATAGACCTAGAAAAGCTAAAGGAAATTCTATAGTGGCCTGAGCTGACGAGTGCCACTAAAGTATGAATTTTCTGTGGACTTGCTAGCTTCTATCGCAAGTTCATCAAAGATGTTAATAAAGTATGTGCACCATTGCAGCGTGTATGAAAAATGGCGAGTTCAAGTGGACAAAACTAGCTTGACAAGATTTTGAAAACTATAAGCAGAAGGTGACGAACAGCCCAGTTTTAGCTCTTCCAGACTTTGAAAAAAATATTTCAAGTCTACAATCATGATAGAAAATTGGAGTTGTGTTGAGCCAAGAGGTACGTTTGATTGCATTCTTTAGTGAGAATCTTGATGAAGCCAAGAAGAAGTATTCGGTCTACGACTAGGAATTTTATGATATTATCTATGCACTGAAGACATGGAGGCACTACTTGTTGCCGAAAGAATTTTTGTTGTTCACCAACCACCAAGCTCTGAGGTACCTAAATACTCAGACGAAGTTAAATCAAAGGCATATGACGTGGGTTGATTTCATGCAAAGTTACACCTTTGTATTGAAGCACAAGTCGGGTACGACTAATAGGGTAGATGGTGCGTTAAGTCGAAGAGTCGCTTTGTTGGGAGCGACTGTTGTGAAACCAAAGAAGTTAGAGTCGATGAAGACTGACTAAGAAGTCGATGAGGATTTTGCCGATGCATAGAAAACGTCGAAGGAACCATGGAGTGGAGATAGAAGAACATACTTGGATTACGTCATCCAAGAAGGGTACCTATTCAAGGGACATCGGGTATGTATCCCAAGAGGATCAGCACGGGAGAATCTGATCAAGGAGCTACACAGTGGAGGGTTAGGAGGTCGCTTTGGCATCGACAAGACTAAAGTGTTGGTCGTAGAGAAGTATTATTGGATGAGGATGGCGACAGACGTGAGAAAATGGATTCGACAGTGCTGAATATGCCAACTTGCCAAAGGAAGAAGTCAAAATATGGGACTATATGCATTGTTACCCATATTGAGAGTACCATGGGAGGATATAAGCATGGATTTTGTGTTGTGATTGCCAAAGACACAAGGAAATGACTCCATATTTGCGGTATCCGAAATGTTTTCCAAGATGGCCACTTTATTCCATGTCAAAAGACATGTAATACCATGGGTATTGTTGTTCTATTTTTCAAGAGATTGTGAGATTGCATGGGTTGACAAAGAGCATTTCTTTGGACAGAGATACCAAGTTGTTGTAGCCACAACAAACCCATCCGAAAAGATGGGACCCCTTTTTTAGTTGGGCGATTTTTTCTCTTACATTTATAGTTTCTTAAAAAAAATCACACTTACATAAGAAAAGTTGTCAAATCCAGAGCCAAAATAGTTTCTCCGACTCAAAATAAATTTTGAAAGCAAAAATCTTGATACAACAAAATCAACAGTCGGAAATCGGAATCGGCGATGGTTACTAACCTAGAATATCAACAAGTGTTGAGTCTCTGACTCTAACTTTTTGGAAGCAGGAAGTCATGACCTCATAAAACTATTTCTATAATTTGTTCCCGAGTCCCATAATTTGACTTCAACAAATCAACTTGTTAGGTGAAGGGAAGACCCATTTTCTTTACACAATATAAATAGTGCTGCTTTCCAACCCGTGATCACATCAATCATATTCATAATTTAGTGGCATTCGGTAGTTGAACGCCTATCTGAATTGAATAAATATGAGTTTTGAATCTCGACTTCGGATTTTTGGGCCCCACTTTTTTAGAAACTCAAAATTAATAAACGATAAGTACGGAAGTACATTGAATGAGATTTATGGCATGAAACCGTTGGAAATTAAAATGTTTAAATAGTTAAGAATCCTTAAAACGACATCAACCTTAAAAGTTTGAATTCACCACGATATTGCAGAGTCTCGGTCCACTAGATAATCAGTGCATACTTTGTTTTGAGTTAATTTCATTTTTTCATAAGTACTATCTATCTTCTATTTGACTATTTTGAAGCATGTAATTTTTTTTGGTAAGCTTATGCTAGTCCTTTCCTTTTTTGCAGAATTAAGGGAAAAAGCCATGGAAAAAAGGACAACCAGGTCCAGAGCTCCTATGGAGGATCTAAAATTCAAATACCCCAACTTTGGGTTTTTCTCCGAAACTAACGCTCGTGTTTTTGACACCATGTGTCTAGATTGGGAAAGGATTTACGCCATCTTTGACAACGACGAATTTTCAAAATTTCAATATGACACGCCAATTTAATAGAATATCAGCAAATCCCACTTCCATGCAATCGTCGCTCGACCTGCAATCCTACCCTATACAGACCTCGTCAAATGGGTTATTGATTTCGTAGATGTTCCTACCAGCACCTTTAGAGATGCCAACAAGATGTTGTTTGCAAATATCAAACTCAACACCTTTAGAGATGCCAACAAGATGTTGTTTGCAAATATCAAACTCAACACCTTCTACTATATATACACGCTCAAAGCTCCAAAGCAATTACTTACTTAAGAAGTAGTCAGGGCATTTGAGAATAAAATTGAGTCTGAAGTTATGCTCAAAATATGGATAGTTGACCTTAGTACTTTCATTCTCATACCAAATCGACAATATCCAATTTCCCTACTTAGAGAACCGTACAAATTACTAGTAGCAATGCTCTATAGATTCTACGAAGTGTAGAATTTCCAACACTTCAGGATGGAATGGATGCCGCTAGCATATCACGTAGTAACCACATGAACAATCTTCAATTGGCCTCAAATTTTCTCTGTCACTTTCAAGTACGCTATTGTGCAGGTATAAAAAACTCGGCTACCAAAATGCCTAATTTATAGTTGTCAGCATATCTGGTGGATATAGTATGCAGCTCATTTTCTTTTCTTTCAATGGAGTGGCATTGGACGAGGAATAAAAACCCTGTGCATATTTATTGTTCAATCTTGTGGGAGGACAACTACCGAAAGTACATATATGACATTTGCGACAAATTTATTAATGCGGTATATTTTTCCTTAGTTAAGAAGAACACACCCTAATTGCCTGAAAATGACTTGTCCCTCATCACTACAATGGGAGACTAGTATGCTTTGGAAAACTTCACTTATTTGAGAATTTGGGGAGGAAAAATAGCACATTTACTTCCCAAAGACATGCCTAACAGGATGGCACTTGTAGAAGTAGCATTTCAGATAGTCTTAGATGGAGTTCATAGTGAAATCCACTCCAAGAACAGGGGATCATGGCCGAATTTCTTGTTTTATATTAGACATCTAACAATTTAGTATGCAACACATGGAAACCTTATGAGAAAAGAAAATTAGAGGAATTTTGGGGTCTAAAATGGGCCTCCTAAGAAAAATAATAAAATAATAGTTAAAATAATAAAATAATAGTTAAAATAATAAAATAATATTGATTAATTTTGGAGGAAGAAAGAAAAAAACTACTTTTTGTGTTCATATTTTCGACATATCTCCCTGTGTTTTTACTCAAATTTCGATCGGGAGAGCTCGTTGGATGCAGAATTTGATTCCGCATCCAACAAGCTCTCCCGATTGAAATTTGAGTAAAAACACGATGAGATATGTCGAAAATACGAACAAAAAAAGTAGTTTTTTTTAATGACAAATATGTCAATTCAACCATTATGGTTGACTTATTTTATTGCAATTCTATTGGTTCTTGAATTCCAACTCACAAAAACTTATTTTGACACGTTTTCTTATAAGGCCTATTTTAGACCCCAAATTTCCTCTAATGTAGGGAAACTTAAATTAGGGCTTGTTGAAAAAAGAATGCATGACCCAAAAGGTTTCACCCTAGGATTATTTGCTCAGGCTCATTTAAAGAATGCCTACACTCATGAAAATGACCTAGATGATTCTCTTTTCTAAGGTGCCCACGACTTTGAGGAAGTCTTGAGTAAGATTATTGACCTGGATCAAAGGGTGCTTATCCATGAGGCTCATGAGAAACTAAAACTAGGGTCTTTGTGTTAGTTTTTCTACGTTATTTTACTTAGGATCTTTATTTGAAATAATAACAAGCACAACAATACATCAAAGATACACAAGATACACAAGACACAGATTTTAATCGGGGAAACCATAGAGCAGAAAACCCCGCAAACTTCCTCAGAATAGTGTCATCACAAAGATAAGATGACAAGATATAATAACCCAAGAACAATATGTCTGCAACAACTCTATGTCCCTCCTCTTCCTCTTGTTAAGTTTTTAATGGTTATACAAGATCTGATAACATTTAACATTATAACATCGTAATCATATGCAAAAGGATCACTGAAAGATAGACAAGTACAACCACACAAAAGAACACCAAGATTTATCCTGGGAAACCCTCACGAGGAAGAAAACCCAACAAAACTTCCTCTGTATAAGATATATCAAAAGTACAAGACAAGACCTCAGACAGGTTCTCCTTCTCCTAGCAAATATATGTCTCTCTATCCCATGCTCTATACACGAGTGAGTGTGTGTTGAAATGAGGAACACAACTCCTCTATTTATACTCTTTCTGTCACTTGAATTTTAACCTAAAAAGTCGACCCCACTTAACTGACTGGGCCGAATTCACCTAGGAAGTCACAAAACAATATTTTATTATATTCATTAGGGTACTAATGACCTGACTTATAATGGAGGCTTTACCTCATAACTCTTGTTGGGGTGCGCGCCTTAACGGTCACTAATTTTGGTAACTCCGCGGTTTTTGTGGAAGCTTGTAAGCGGAGTTGCGACTCAAAATAGTCTTAGGGGTGTCGGGGTAGAGTCAAAGCCCTCTTTTTGTAATTGTTCATAATTTTCGGGTGTAAGCCCATGATTTTGTAATAGTGCACTTGTATAAATAGGCACTCATGTAAAGATGTCAAGATCATCTAATGAAATGAGGATCATATGATGCAAAGAAGTTAGATCTATTTTTGGGTTTTAAGGTCAAGTCCCAGCTATGTGCGTGGACGACCTCTGCAGCTGTGTGCGCAGAGGGTTTTTGTAAGGAAGGAACTGCAGCTGAGTGCGTAGCTTAGAGATTGTAAGAAAGGAACTGCAGCTGAGTGCGTAGTTGGACTTGAAGGACGGATCTGCTGCTGAGTGCGCAGATTAGAACTGTTGTTTTGTAAGAAGTGGAAGAAAAGCGCAGTTTTGTGGACGTAGCCCCTACAATGGGGGTGAACCACGTTATATCTTGTGTTGTGGTTCTTTTGTGTGGTTTCTGTTATGTTTTGATGCTTTTGATAAGTAGGTGAATGCTAAAGTAATATAACTGTTAAATATTAACTTCGCTGTGAATTCCCAGTTAAGGGTTAAGCAAGAAAAGTCTTTTATCTAACTGCGAAGCTAATTAAGTGAATATTGAAGCTCTATTTGGTATAAATATTTGTTGTTAAGGCTAAAGGTACAGTAATATCCCTCTTCTGCTTGCAGAAACCTGATTCTGCGGCACCCCATAGTTGTTTCGGGTGAGACTGCAACCTGTTCGCAGGTTGTTGCCGAAAAGGCCAACACTGTGGGTCTTTTTGTTGGCGCGAAGTTAAAGTATAAACCTCAGGTCTGCCCTATAGCCCAACAAATTGGTTCCGTTGCCGGTTGAACTCAGTATCTGCTCAAGAGGGATTTACGTCGTACCTAGAGGGTTATGTTTTGGAGGCCCTCAGTGAAAGAAATCGACGACTGGATCGAAGAGACCTATCTGAAATTTACGGAACAAGAAAATAAGGATCCTCGTCGTAGCTCAGACGAATTCTTGCAAAGGTACGTTTTTGCTGATATTTACGAAATTTTCTTTGGTAGTATCCACATAGAATTGCACCAGTGGTTATTCAGGTTGATAGAGAGAAGGACGAACTTCCAAGAAGATCAGTTTCCTGACTGGACCCCAACAAGAATTAACATATTGAAAAGAGTGAATAACGCGATATCACGAGCTGTTGATTTCTGGACAACGCGAACCCTTGAAGCATTTGTGACAGAATTTGCCATCGACACAAGTACCTCTTTTAGCGAAGCTGAAAGACAGTTCTTCAAAGGACCAAGGGGTAAGTACCTAAATTCATTTAGTCTGCAAATTAAAATGCTCTTGGCTGAGAAGGGCATATTGCTTATAGAATCAGATTGCTAGATTTATTTTTACTAACCTATGTTTGGAAGTGAAAGTAACTTCGACGAGCAAAGTGGTTTGCTGCAAAGCGGTAAAAGATACAAGAGAAACCTAGAATCCTATACCCTAGGCTAGAATACCGAGTATACGCTAGAAGACCCTGAATCGAAGAAACCCCTTTTGTTAGAAACCCTCCTATAACTCCGCAATGAAGATCTGGTACCCATGAGAACCTGTCGCAGTCTGGAAGTAACCCTATCCTGAGTATTCCTGTTGTAGGTCAGTCTACCCCAGTAAGTTCTCCCCCCCCTTAGTCCACTATGGCCCATATGACGGATGATATCAAGCTCCCAGTGTTCAAAGGAACTGGATCAGAGGATCCAGAACAGTTTTGGTTTTTATGCGAAGCTGTGTGGACTGCTAAGAACATTTTGGATCAAGATATAAGAAGAGCGCAGCTGGTCACTTCTTTTAGAGACCGAGCTTTGACCTGGTTTATGAAATTTTCCAGTACTCAGAACCATGTCTTGGCTGATATTAAAACAACGATGATCAAAGAGTTCAAGAAGCCTAAATCAGAGTCACAGTGTATAACTGAATTGAAAGAGATTCAGTAGAGGCGAGGTGAATCAGTTTGGGACTTTGATCAGAGGTTCAAAGTTCTGCTAGATCAAGTTAGTTTCACTATTGGACCAGCGTAGCATAAAGAATGGTTCATTGCAGCCTTATTACCTCATATCAGAATGCCACTCATGCAACAGAAGGTTGCTGATCAGCAAGAGGCTTTGGAGATTGCCATGAAACTGGAGACAGCTCCTGTCGAAGATAATTCTGGCATAGCCCAAATACAAGCTCAGTTAGCAGAAATGGCTTTGGAGGCGCGACATTAAAAAAGGAAAATATTTTTCGCAAAGAGGTGTGGTGTACACGATGTAGGACAGAAGGCCATGACAAGGAACAATGTCCTGCGCTAAGAAATTACCTGAATACTGGTGTGCCAAATCCATTTAACCCTAATGTTCTATATTGTGAGATTTGTAGAACAACTGGCCAACATCGACCTGAAGACTGCTATCTGCTACAAAGATATGTGCAAGTACCTAAGAATCCCTATTGCAAGTTCTGTAAGTCAGTTGGACACAACGAAGAGGAATTTCGCAGCTTTGACCTTATGAGAGAGCGAACATATGATGCTTATAGGGTACAAAACGATGCACAAGGCAATGATGGATATGGTTACCGTGGTAGCACATCAGGTCGAGGTACTTTTGGAGGTCGTGGTCGTGGTGGTATGCTTGGAAGAGGTCGAGGCCAGGTTGTGTGCTATAACTGTAATAAGGAAGGACATCTAGCTAGAGACTATCGGAACCCAACTACGACATGTCGTTATTGCAGAGCAGTAGATCATGTCATTGAGCAATGCCCACAACTGATAGCCAAGATACAAGAAAGAAATAGTGCTCCTCCTCAGAATATTCAGATGATTACTGTAGAGCAAAGACCTATCCCAGCCATTAACGCTGTTACAAGGAGTGGAGCTACGACGCAAGTGCAGAATAAGGAGAAACAACCTGACGAGGCTTGGGTCTGTAAGACCCCAGAGAAAGTTCCAACCTTCGATGTGGGAAGAGAAAAAGAAACATTTATGGAAGCCAAAAAAGACTTTGTTGATCCGAGCACAGCAGTAGCACCTGCGCAGCAGCATCAACGGCAGTCACAGTCTCAAGAAGCTTCGACAGATACAGTAAGTACATTGTCGACATTTTTACAGAGTTGTATGAAGCTCTTAAGAAATCAGAATGCTTTAAATGAGTTACATAAAGTTATCGCTTCTTGCGAGCCTCAACGAAGATCTGGTAAAGAAAAAACTGTCAATAGAGTTAGAAGAACTGGAAGAGAAATGAGATTGCATGCTTAGATAGGAGAGTATGATATGACTTATATCATTTTAGACCTGGGATCAGAAGTAAATGTCTTAACTAAGCAGACATGGGAACAAATGGGAAAACCTACCCTTGAATGGTCCCCTATACAGTTGAGATTAACCAATCAGTAGAAGATTGTGCCCCTAGGAAGATTCCCTAGTGTCCCAGTAGACATTGATGGAGTCAGTACCTTAGCATATTTTGAAGTCATTGAGATAATTGATGATAGCAACCCCTATCCAGCTTTGCTAGGAATTGAATGGGCAATAGAGAATTCTGCAGTAATCAACCTTAAAAACAGGAAGATGACTTTTGAAGGAAAAGGCTTGAGAGTCATAGTACCCTTTGACCATTCTCAAGGAGAAAGGTACACATAGCCAATCAGAGATGAAGATCAGGATATTTTGGATCATATCTACAACATCATAGCTAAAGAAGAAGACTATGTTAACCCTACTCCGGAAGGTATAATGGACTGGCAGTGTGATAGTTCTTGCATGACTGATTCAGATTAAGGTTTAGAGAATTGGTAGCATAGACTTTATGAACTACATGGACATCGATGTGCAAGAATTACCAAGTCTCTCAGATGGCTTGGCTCACAGACAAGAGTCTTACCTATTTTTGATGGCTTGACAGACCCAACAGATTTTATTGTGCAATTTTCAGAGCAGGTACCAGATTCATAGAAAATGCAGACTCTAGATTCAGTATTCAGAGCCACAGTTGCCAGATGGTGGAATGGTCATAAGGAGTATATTCAGAGTTGGGAAGCTTGTCAAAAGCTTCTTCGCCTCAGATTCGTGGATCAACCTCAGGAGGTGTGAAGCAGGTTTAATGGTCAGACTAGCCCTCAAGAACATTTGGAGCAGTGTTATGAAGCATGGAAGCATGTCCCTTGTGAAGAATGGGTACATCGGTTTGTGCACACCCTGGAACCTGTCGCGAAGAATTGGTATGCAAAGGTGGAGCTTCGCCATGGTACTGTAAGTTGGGATAGTCTTGTTGATAGTTTTGTTCTTACATTTTCTATTAATGAGGTTTTCCCTGCTTTGGACGCAGCTGTTAGGCTAATCCACACTAAGGTGTTTGATGGTAAAGAAACAGCCGAGTACCAACCTGATTGGAAAAAACAAGAAGCCAATGCAGTAGAATGCTATAACCTCGCAATTGACGAGGATGATGACCCACGCAACATAAACATTCCTGAGTCAGAAGGACACTGCGAAGTACATGGACCAGCAGTCGAAGCACCAGAAGTGACTCAGCCCTTGAAGACAAGGCAAGTAAACATTGGGTCAGAAGAAATGCCTAAGTATGCTACTATTGGAGATTATTGGGATGAAGAAATGGTAAGCAAAGTGACCCAACTTCTCCATGAGTATCAGGACCTATTTCCGACGAAGTTCTCAGAAATGAAAGGTATCCTTGGTGATATAGGAGTGATAAAAATCCCTTTGAAACCTAATGCGAAGCCTGTGAAGCAGCGCCCTTATAGGCTGAACCCTAAGTATAAAGAAAAAGTCAGGGTGGAGCTAGATAAGATGCTCTTAGTAGGAATCATTGAGCCTGTCGAAGAGTCAGAATGGGTCAGCCCCATGGTGGTACAAGAAAAGAAGACCAAGGGAGAAATCTGAATCTGTGTTGATCTCGGGAAGCTGAATGATGCCTGTTTACATGATCCTTTTCCTACTCCCTTTACAGATGAATTTTTAGACAATGTCGAAGGTCAAGAAGTGTATTCCTTCACTGATGGATTTTCAGGTTACCATCAGATCAGAATTGCTCCAGAGGATCGACATAAAACAACCTTCGCTACAGAAATGGGATCTTTCCAGTATACAGTTATGCCCTTTGGATTGAAGAATGCACCTGCTATGTTTTCCAGAGTAGTCATATCTGCATTTAAGGAATTTATACATAAATTCTTGGAAGTTTACTTTGATGATTGGACTATCTTTGAGTTACTAAAAGATCATATAGTCAGTTTAAGACTTATGCTGGACAAGTGTAGACAGCATCAGATTTCATTAAACCTGAAGAAGTGTATCTTTTGTGCACCTTTTGGAATTCTGCTAGGTCACATTGTGTGCAAACAAGAATTGATGGTGGATCCTGCGAAGATAGCCATTATCGTGAACTTGCCACCTCCGAAGTCTGTTAAGCAACTTCGCACTACGCTTGGTCATACTGGATATTACAGGAAATTCATCAAAGGATATGCTCAGATTACAGCACCTATGGAGAAGAAGTTGAAGAAGGATATTAAGTTTGAATGGACACCTGAGTGTCAGGAAATCTTGGACATTTTGAAAGAAAAGATGGTAACTGCCCCTATCCTAGTATTCCCTGACTGGAATAAGGAGTTTCATGTTCATGTTGATGCATCTTGCATTGCTTTAGGTCTAGTATTGGCTCAGTCAGGTGACGGTAATATTGATCACCCTATTTCTTTTGGAAGTAGAAAATTGTCCATAGCAGAAAAGAATTATACTATGACAGAACGAGAAGGTCTACCTATGGTTTATGCCTTGCAGAAGTTTCGACACTATCTATTCGGATCGCATTTTAAGATGTTCACTGACCATTCTGCTTTGAAGTATTTGGTTAACAAGCCTGTGTTAGGTGGAAGGATATGCAGATGGCTGATTATGTTTCAGGAGTATGACTTTGAGATCATAGTTAAACCAGGGAGACTTAACCTGGGGCTTGACCACTTGTCAAGGCTTGAGTCAGGAGAAGAGCCCACTAGTTTGGACGAAGGTCTTCCTGATGCCCAGTTGTTTGCCATCCAAATGGTTGATGACTATTTTCAGGATATTGTTCAGTACTTGTCTACAGGTTTTCCACCCTCTGAGATGACGACACAGCAGAAGAAGCAGCTGGTGGTCAGAGCAGCTGACTTTACCTTGATAGCAGGACAACTATATAAGATGGGACTAGATGAAATATTGCACAGATGTGTCCTAGAGCACGAAAAGCCATTGATCTTGGCTGAGGGACATTCGGGAGCAGCAGGAGGTCATTATGCAGGAAAAACTACAGCTCAGAAGATTCTGACAGCATGATTGTGGTGGCCTACAATTCATAAGGATGCAAGAGAGTATTGCCACAGCTGCGATATCTGTCAAAGGACAGGCAAACCATCCAGGAGGGATGAGATGCCTTTGGTTCCACAGGTAACTTTACAAGCATTTGACAAATGGGCTATTGATTTTGTGGGACCAATCAATCCCCTTGCAAAGAAATCTGGAGCAGGATACATTATTATAGCGATTGATTACCTTACTCATTGGGCCGAAGCTCAACCAGTCAAGAATTGTAGCGCTGCTACAGCTGCGAAGTTCATCTTCGATAATATCTTGTCAAGATTTGGGTGTCCTAGAATTCTTATGAGTGATCAAGGATCACATTTCCTAAATAAGACTATTGAAGCATTAACCGAATAATTTCAAGTATATCATCAGAAGAGTACTTCCTACCGTCCTCAAGCAAATGGAATTGTCGAAGCCTTTAACAAGATCCTTAAGCACGCTCTGACGAAGGTTTGCAATGTTAACATAAATGATTGGGATCTTAGAATTCCAGCAGTACTATGGGCTTATAGAACCATTTGCAAGAAGTTGACAGGCCATACACCTTTTAGGCTGGTCTATGGACAAGAAGCAGTTATGCCCATGGAGTACATTGTTCCTAGCCTCACAATATCTGCCTTCACAGAGATGGATGACCCAGCTATGTTGAAAGAAAGGCTGGCAAAGATGCTAGAACTAGAGGAAGACAGATTCATTGCAGGTTTCCAGCAGCAAGTACAGAAAGCTAGAGAAAAAGCATGGCATGATAGACACATTAAGAAGAAGCAATTCTAGATTGGTGATCTTGTGCTCTTGTACGACAGTAAATTCATGAAGTTCCCAGGTAAATTCAAAACACATTGGAAATGACCATACATAGTTCAGGAAGTTACCGACGGTGGTGCAGTCCATTTAGCTAAATTGAATGGAGAAATTTTACCTTCCATGGTGAATGGAAGTAGATTAAAGAAGTATAGGAACAAGCCTGGACCCCCTAATCAAAAGTAACAGCAAGAAGGAGAGTCTAAGTACCAAGAACAGTTGAAATTGGGTACTAGACTATAATGAAGCTGTTCTCAAAGCTACAAAGTATTGAAGGCTGTCAAAGTTCGAAGGTCGAAGTTTGGTTGGCGCTTGGGTCAGGATGGGTCCTCATTGTGACGAAGCTAAAGTTAGTGGTTGTGTCGAAGAAGAAAGGTCTGTCGCAGCCTAAAATGTGACTGATGGGACAAACTAGATTTGGCGGCGCCGGCACGTGAGCTGCCTTAACTGCTTGTAATGATGAGATTTTGGGAAAATCTAGCGCCGTGTGAACAGAATTTACCACCGCTCCATCAGATTTGGTGTCCTTAATGCACCATGATGGAAGATTTTGTCGTGGGATTCTATAAGAAGCCACACAGGCCTGCGACTCCTGCATTACACATTTTCTTGAGTTTACAGTTAAGACCATGTCGAATGATCGCGAAGTCCAGGAATTGTTACGAGAGTTTAGGGAGAGAGGTCTGCAAAACCTTATCAGCAATCCACCTGCATCTAAACTCCCCCAGTGCTGCATCCACCTATGCAGACATGTTCAACCAGGAATAAATTTAAGGCAGAAGTTCACTCTAAACGGAACGAAGAAAGGCACAAACCCTCAGGAAAGACTCCGGAGGATCCCGAGATGTATCCTCCTAGCTCAACAGAATGGAGGCATGCTGTTTGTCTTATGCAAAAGTACATTGGCATGCAATCACAGGGGTACCATATGCTAAGGACCCAAAGTTGTGGATGGTCAAATGTTCGATAGGACATGAACGGGAGGCAGTTCGAGGGATGGAGTCGCTAATAGATTTAGAAGGCCCAATGATTCCCATGACCATCATAAATATTGCGAAGGAAGAAAGTAGCATAAGGAACATAGGTAGTCTGCTAAGGATGAAAGGATGAAGGATCAAGCAAGCTGCGGCCGTGGTAGAAGTAGCAGAAGGGATGACGATGATGACACACATATAAGGGAGCAGGAGGGCAGGAAAATTAAAGGTGATGGTTACAGAGATGCAGATGGATACATAACTCGACAGAGTGCAAAAAGAGCTAGTAGAGAAGGAGCAAGCAGCCGACAGCAGTTTACTATCTTTGCCTACAAGATTCTCCCACCAGAAAAGCAGCAAAGTGTCTCAGGACGAGACACTGGTGAGTCTTAGGGGCCTGTTGGGGCACGTGCCTTAACGGTCACTAATTTTGGTAACTCCGCGGTTTTTGTGGAATCTTGTAAGCGGAGTTGCGAATCAAAATAGTCTTAGGGGTGTCGGGGTAGAGTCAAAGCCCTCTTTTTGTAATTGTCCATAATTTTTGGGTGTAAGCCCATGATTTTGTAACAGTGCACTTGTATAAATAGGCACTCATGTAAAGATGTCAAGATCATCTAATGAAATGAGGATCATATGATGCGAAGAAGTTAGATCTATTTTTGGGTTTTAAGGTCAAGTCCCACCTGTGTGCATGGACAACCTCTGCAGATGTGTGCGCAGATCAGAACTGTTGTTTTGTAAGAAGTGGAATAAAAACGCAGTTTTGTGGACGTAGCCCCTACACTGGGGGTGAACCACGTTATATCTTGTGTTGTGGTTCTTTTGTGTGTTTTCTGTTATGTTTTGATGCTTTTGATAAGTAGGTGAATGCTAAAGTAAGATAACTGTTAAATATTAACTTCGTTGTGAATTCCCAGTTAAGGGTTAAGCAAGAAAAGTCTTTTATCTAACTACGAAGCTAATTAAGTGAATATCGAAGCTCTATTTGGTATAAATATTTGTTGTTAAGGCTAAAGGTACAATAATATCCCTCTTCTGCTTGCAGAAACCTGATTCTGCGGTACCCCATAGCTGTTTCGGGTGAGACAGCAACCTGTTCATAGATTGTTGCCAAAAGGGCCAACACTGTGGGTCTTTTTGTTGGTGCGAAGTTAAAGTATAAACCCTGGGTCTGCCCTATATCCCAACAACTCTATTATGACCAGTTACAATAATAACATCCCGACGAAGGAATAATAACATCTCCCTTGGGGTACATCAGTGAAATACATTTAGAATATTCTTTGAAGTTACAAAATTTCAACACTCCCCCTTAACGAGAAGGGTATTCTACTAACAACATCATCAACTATAGGAGTAATGAGAGAGAGCATCTGCAACATCATCAAGGTGATACATCTATACGTCATAGGAAATTTTCACAATTAGTAACTGGAACAATTATTCTTCAATGTCTTCAGTACTGGAACATTGTCTTCTACAACACTGAGTCTTTATCTTCTGCAACACAAGATCACTTGATCCTTTGAGGTGACACTTCGATCTTCTTGATCCTTTCCAGCAGCACTTCGATCTTCTCGATCCTTTGCAGCAACACTTCGATCTTCTCGATCCTTTGCAATAGCACTTCGATCTTCTCGATCCTTTTCCACAACACTTTGATCTTCTTGATCCTTTGTCGCAACACTACTTGCAACACACATGATCTCTTTATGGAATGACCAATCCCTATCACTTTAGGACATAGGTCCAAGGATGATGCAATCCTCCATCAGTATACTCCCCCTTAACAAGGAGGGTCCATAGTATCAACCAGCTGAATCATCTACAACTGAATGTAGATCTCATCTGCACGTGAATGCAGGAACTATCATCCGTAAGGACTCATCGTAGGACATCCTCAGTGTTGAATATAGGGCCCCTCCATGTGAGTGTTATACTATGATTTTTTCAGGGCCTCATCGTAGAGAATCCTTAGCACTAAATCTAGGACCACTCACAAGCGATTGTTATTCTACAGTACACTCTCCATGCGAGAGTAACATCTTCCACTGCAGATCTGGTGTCCGTAAGGACTCATCGTAGGACATATTTAGCACTAAATCTAGGACCACTCCATGCGAGTGTTAGACTACAACATCCGCAAGGACTCATCATAGAGCATCCTCAACACTAAATTTAGGACCACTCGCAAGCGAGTGTTATTCTTCGGTACACTTTCCATGTGAGAGTAACATGTGCTAGTGCAGATCTAGCATCCGTGAGGACTCATCATAGAAAATCCTTAGAATTAAGGATAGGACCACTCGCAAGCAAGCGTTATTCTACAGTACACTCTCCATGTGAGAGTAACATCTGCTACTGCAGATCTAGTGTTCGTGAGGACTCATCATAGAGCATCCTTAACATTAAGGCTAGGAGCACTCACAAGAGGGCGTTATCTTACGACATATACATATGAATGTAGGTACACTCTCCATGCGAGAGTAACGTCTACATGACCATCCTCAACTAGTAAGGACCACTCTCACGAGAAAAGTGTTATTTTTCCACAAGACCATCCCCAAGAGAGGATACTATCGTCCACAAGTGAATTTCGGACCTCGTTGGCATCTTCAGGCGCACTTGGCCTCTTTCATATTGGAGCATCATTGTCATCAATGAAAATCTCATCATCACTCCCCCTTTCCAGGGAGGATCTATATCATCAACCTGCTCCCCCAATTTCCGAAATGGGTTCATATCTTCGACTTATTCTTCCTTTCTGAGGAGAGTCCATGTCTTTGACCTATTCCTCCTTTTCGAAGAGAGTCCATATCTTTTACTTGTTCTTCCTTTCTGAAGAGAAAATATATATTCGACCTGTTTCTCCTTTCCGAGAAGGGTCCATATCTTTGACTTGTTCTTCCTTTCCGAAGAGAGACTATATCTTTGACTTGTTATTCCTTTCTGAAGAGAGTCTATATCATCATCATTGTTCCTCCTTGCGAGGAAAGTTTGTATCATCACCATTGTTCCTCCTTGAAAGGAAAGTATTTTCGAACTACACCAAGCTTGTTGCAGAAGATTGGTCAGCACATTAGTAACTTGCTCATTGGTACTCACATACTGGAGTTTTATAGCTCCCTTCTCTACCATATCCCTTATGTAAAAGTATCGGATTTCTATGTGCTTTGATTTATATGGAACACATGATTCTCTATCATCTTTATACAACTTTGGTTGTCACATAGAACCACTGTGGTATCCAAATCCAGATCAACTAAACCTGACATCATCTTTCGAAGCCATATCACTTCACAACTAGTGGAACAAGCTGCTATGCACTCTGCTTCAGTCGTGCTAAGAGCAACACTAGAATCTTTCTTACTAAACCATGAGACCATGGTGGATCCCAGACAGTGACATCCACCTGAGGTTCCCTTTTTATCTGCGACACTTCCTACCCAATATGAATCATACAATTTGTAGTCATGATCTCTATCATAGTATAGTCCAATTTTTTTGTACCTTTTAGGTGCCTTATCACATTCTTTGTAGCTATTAGGTGAACACATCTAGTCTTTAACTAGATACTTATTCAGGGTGTTCACAACAAAGCATATATTTGGCCTAGTATTCGTCAAATACATCAACGAACCAATAATCTATCTGTACTGAGTCACATCCACTAACTCTGATGATTCAACAAATAACAATTTTAGGTTGGTATCCATGGGTGTGGCCATTGATTTACCATCCAACATATCAGTTCTTCTTAATATTTCCACAACATACTTTGTAAAGACGCATTGCTTCACTAGAGGATGAACATGCTGTAATGTACTTAGCCTCTTCAAGAGATCATACTTGATCCCAATCATCCTGATGTGCTCTTTTTGGCCTCAACACTTCCTCTTTGCATCTACAATGAGTTCATCATGTTAGGCCATCAACATATCCCAGTCTTCCACATTCAACCTTGAAGGTTGGAACCCACCTTACTCTCGGTAAAGCCTTAGTACATCAGGAAGTTGTCCATCCTATCGTACCATGTCGAACTCACAGATCTTTTGCAGTCACTCCCCTTGAAGCGAAGCTTCATATTACCTTTGTATTTTGTACCGGTTTGTCTCAGAAAGAGGGAAGATGATCAAATATCGAAACATTCTGTACTTGAGTCACAAGTAGCATCCTCTACTATTGATCTTCTTATGTATCCATATCCGATTTCTAGATACCAAGATCATTGAATTTTGTTGAAAATTTCCTCTTGCACCCATATGTGAACTTGTTGTCTTCTATAGGTTTACATCTTCAACCTTGTAGTGAAGGTTAAGATATTCATCACTCTAAGTGATCTTCAAGCTCCTTATGTAACTAGATGTGCCAAGGTTGTACAAAGTCTTTTTTGCACATGTGTTTCTTTGCTCGATATCTACTTCTGCTTCACTGGAGAAGTGTTTCTGGTCAACAGAATATGTCCTGCCATAATCTACGTCCTTTTTGTGAGACAAACCATGAACCTTTGTTTTTATACTTGATCTCGTAGATCCACATGGAAGACACTACAGACTTCCCTTTAGGTCTTGGAACCATATCCTAGACATCATTCCTCATGATCAACCGATACTCTTTCATCATAGCTTCTTCCATAGTTGGAAGGGTCTGCATCAATGATGTCACTCAACTGTGCCACATAACTAGAGTGTATCTGAGGCCTCTTACTTTAGTTGGAAGTCCCGTCATACTTTTCTTCATCTTGAATTATCTCTCATTCCCAAGGTGGTCTTCATATTTCGAGGTGGATCTATCATTCTCTTGTATTCTTCTGAAGCTCTTTCTTCCATCACAATGTCTTTGACCTTGTGAGCTTCAAGTTCATCTTTATGTATGTTTATTGGAGTAAATCTTGAATTGTCATCCCTTGTTCTTTGGAACAAGTCTCATCCTTCTTTTCTTGTAGGCGATTTTACACAACCTTTCCTACAAGTCACATACACGAGTTGCATGGTTAGAAACATTTAATATGCATAATGACAAATTCTTATGCATAATGATATAATCATGAAACTATTTTAGCGAATACAACATTCATCCATACAGGGAAGCTTTCCAGATGCCTTCCATCTCTACCATAGCATCACTGAGATTGTGCACTAATCCCAATATGTCAGCAAAGAGGTTGCATTCTAGATAAGTAGCAATGGAGTGTTGTATAGCACCATGGGATACTTTCCCGTAACATGCATATTAGTAGTATACTGTCATTAATGCAACCATTATATCATGCATAATACATTTCTTTGAGCGCAACTAAATAATGACAATTCAAATACTTATCTTTTGTTTGTTTGGTAGACTCCTTCTTGATCATCATGTCTTGGATCCTTCTACCGAATCTGAGAACCAATAGAATTCACATTCCTCATCACTTGAGGAATCTTCATTGGTGTGAGCATGATGTCTTTATTTGGCTTCTTCAAGTTGTCCTTTGATTTGAGAAACCCTTACGAAGTGGAACTGCTTGGTCTCTGAGTTATGTATCTTCACATTCTTCAGTTGGTTCCTCAATGTCATCTTTCTGTTGATATTATTTCCTTCATACAAGATGGTCATTGTACCGAATGTGTCCTTGGGAGTATACAAGGATGATACACATGAGGTCCAATGGAGGCGAAAATAATCCTCTTGGATTTGACTAAATCCTTCTTGTGCTTTGTCTTTATCTCCCTCTACATCTGCAACTTCTTCTTTGACATAGTTCTCCAGGTCATGCTTCTTCGGGTATGAGAAACACTCTATACTTCCATGCTCAGAGGTTCTCTGCTTCTTCAAGCTCGGTACTTTTCTTCATCATGATAAAAATAAGAACCTCAAATGGAAATAGAGAGGATATAACTTACCAATGAGATTGCTTCAACTTGATGCTAGCTTGAGAGCTTTTCTGGAAGACTGCTTCTGGTGGACCTAGGGTTTGACAAAGAAACCCTAATTTTTCAACCTAGGTATCTTTTAACTCTTATTGGATAGAAATATGCACCTCCTCAAGGCGAGCTGAGAAGCATACTCATTTTCCCAAAACTTTGAATAAAACTACAAAATATCTGATGCCCTATTTTTCTTTAATTTCTTCTACAGAATTTCTTGATTGTGTTTTTGTTGTATCTCTGAAATTACTGATCCTCTTGGTCTGAAACTTTGAATTGAGGTATCCTAGTCTGTCTTCTTTCCAACCCCACAATTTAGAGCAGCATTGATTTCACCAATTGGGACTTAAGCGAATTTTCCCAAGGTGACCTATTTAGGGTCTGTTCAACATATCAAACTTGTACAAACTTCCATGTGTCACTGTTTCATCATCACAGTTTGAAACGTTTACCAAAAAAACTACAATATGTGCCCTATCTGAAACATGTTGAGAAATTGCATTTGGAACTTCCTAGACCAAGATATAGTGATTCTCCCTAGGTCACATGTTTAAGGATGAATTATGGGAGAGGATGGAATCTTGAGTTGGATGAATCATATCTCCTATATTATAGCAAATATGAGGTTGAAACGTTTAAATAGGGTACATCAAGACTTCATCTTCGACCTGTAAAAGGTTCAGCTCTTGAGCCTTCTCCAATCTCTAATTGTAGTGAAAGTCCCAACATGACTAGTTTTTGTCTTCTAGGGTTTTTAAGCATGAAACCCTAATCTTCAATAGTTGTAGCTATAGTAGTGTTTCGGCTGCACAAAGTCTTTTTCTCAGGGTAGCTATGATACCATGTTAAGTTTTTAATGGTTATACAATATATGATAACATTTAGAATTATAACATCATAACCATATGCAAAAGTATGACTGAAAGATAGACAAGTAGAGCCACACAAAAGAACACAAAGATTTATCCTGGGAAACCCTCATGGGGAAGAAAACCCAACAAAACTTCCTCTGTATAAGATGTATCAAAAATACAAGACAAGACCCTAGACAGGTGCACCTTCTTCCATCATATATATATATATATATATATATATATATATATATATGCGTTATACACAAGTGAGTGTGTGTTAAAATGGGGAACACATATCCTCTATTTATACTATTTTTGTCACTTGACTTTTAACCTAACAAGTCGGCCCCACTTAACTCACTGGGCCAACTTCACCTAGGAAGACTCAAAACAATATTATATCATATTCATTAGGGTACTATTGACCCGACTTACAATGGAGGCTTTACCTCATGACTCTATGATGACCAATTACAATAATAGCATCCCGACGGAGGAATAATAACATCTCCCTTTGGGTACATCAGTAAAATAAATTTAGAATATTCTTCAAAGTTACAATATTTAAACCCCTCTCTCTCCTAAAGCGCACATGAGAGAGCAAGTGAAGTGTGTATCAGCTAGACTACTTGTGGGGCTGACCTACCTAAGAATACACATAAATAAATTTTACTTTATTTAACCTGGGGAATATTACCCCTACTTACAACTGAGGGTTTACCTCAGTGACTATACACAATGATGGCATCCCGAAAGGAGGAAAAAACGTCTCCTATGGGGGTACAATAATATAAAATAGTAATAAACATAAGAATATCTTCTAAGGTTACAATTACAACAACACTCCCTCTTAACCAAGAACGTATTCACTCGCCACAATCATCAACACATATGGTCATTGTCACTGAGTCATCATCGTTGCTGCTGCCATTTTCATCTTGTCCAATCTGTCGCATATATCCATCATAGGAAGTTTCTATAGAGCCAACCCTTTTTCATGTTGGTTGTAGGCCTAGACCTCATCTAGGTCTTCATCATATCCATTAGCATTCCATCGCGTAGGTATAGACTAGGACCATTCTTTACATTTCCACTACAGTAACCTTTGTCTCTTACCATCTTCTCGTCGTATCAGATCATCGTGTAGGTACATCCAAGGACATTCTTTACATTTCCACTGTAATAAATTGTGTTTTCTACCATCATCTCATCGTCATCATGTAGGTACAGTCAAGGACCTTATTTACATTGCCATGACAATAACCTGCGTTTCCTACCATCATATTTTCATATCCAGATCATCCCTTTTGTCCTGCAAAAAACAAAACAAATCACACAGATCATAGCCCAAATGCATACCACCTTCGTTATATCAACATAGGAGCATATCAGGATGTTACCAAGACAATCCTGCATCTACCACTATGTGAGAACCTTCTAGGAGCACACTCAGTGCATTGCGTCTCTCTACGGTCAACTTGCGTTCTACCAGTAAAGGAGAATTTCCTAGGTGCACCTCACGTGCTTCATGACCTTATCATATCCAGCATGGGAACACACACATATATAGATATATATGAAGGAATGATTACAACCAAATGACTTGCTACATCAAGACTTTTACGTTCTAAGTCTACCTCAAGGGCTTATTACATCTGAGCAACTTTCATCCAGGATCTTTTTCGTTTTGACAACCTTCAAGATATATTACATCCGAGTAAATTGTGTACCATGTTAGGTCTCTTTTTACACTCAGACAACCCACTGGACTTATTACATCCAAATAATCTGCGTACCACTCTAGGATGGCATATTTACATTTGGATAAATTGTCTCAGGACTAATTATGTCTGAGTAACCCGCGTATCATGCCAAGAATCGTATTTACACTCAGACAACCTACATGACTGATTATGTCAGAGCATCCTGCTTCACCAGGATTTTTCCTGTTCGGACAACCTGTCTAATTTCCCATGTGAGATATCATGCATCTTTGTCTTCTGGTCTCTCGCTATTTATAGCACAGAAACATACGAGGAATGATTACGTCCAAGGATAAATTGTGATATTTTCCAGGACTAATTACATACGAGGACAACCTACAGGACTGATTATGTCTGAGAAACCTATGATCTTCACTAGGATTTTACAGTTATACAACCTGTCTCTTCAGCTATGCAAGAATTCGTCACTCTCTCTTTCGAGATGTCTTGTTATATATCACACCAATTCTTTCTTTGAAATGCTCGAACTTCACTTTGACTATTTCTAGCATAGGATCACATAAGGACTGATTACATCTAAGGATAACCTGCGAGCTTCACCAGGACTTATTACATCCGAGGAAAACTGATTACATCCAAGCAACCTATGAACTTCACCAGGACTTTTACACTCAAATAAACTGTATTTCTAGCTATTCTAGAATTCATCACTCCCTCTTTCGAGGGGCCTAATTACAGATCACATACTAGAGCTTCCTTTCTCCTCTCTGTATCAAAAAATGCAATTCAGATTTTCCTCACAACTAGTTGAACAAGTGGCAACATATTTTTCCTCGATTGTACTTAGCTCCATGTATGATTGTATCCTACCAACCCAATAGATCATACTATATCTCAAACTAAAGAAGCAACCCAATATTCTCTTCCTCTCAGTGGTGTTTCCTTCCCAATCCGAATCAACATAACTGTGTAGGTTAGTCTTCGTATTTGTATCATACTTGAGCCCATACTCAACTGTACTACCCTTAAGGTACCTCCCTACATGATTTGCAACAACTAGATGAACATGTCTCGGATCCGTCAGGAATTAGCTCAGGGTGTTCACAACAAAGCATATGTCCGGTATTGCATTCATCAGATACATCAATGTTCCAATCATTTGACAATACATTGTGGCATCAATCGATAGTGATGAAGCATCACACAATAGCTTCAAGTTCGATGCCATAGGTGTGGCTATCGCCTTGCACTCCAACATTCTGAATTTCTTCAAAATCTCCACTGCATACTTTCCATTACCAAGGAAAATCCTATCCGCATTCTTCCACACCTCCATGCCTAAGAAGTAGTGCATCATCCCTAGGTATTTCATTTCGATGTCAGTGGCAAGTCTCCTCCTTGCATATTCAATGAGTTCGTCCTCTCCTGTTAGGAACATGATATCGACATATAGCAGGAACATCATTGATATTCTACCTTCAACCATGAAGTAAAGGTTGGAATCCACTTTACTGGCAGTAAATCCTAGGCCCATCAAGAAGTTTTTCATCCAGTCATATGATGCCGAACTTGAGGATCTTCTACAGTCAATCCCTTTAAAGCAAAGCATCATTCTCCCTCTACATTTTGCACTCCATGTATTGAAACATTATGTACTGGAGAGACAAGTATCTTCCTCTGTTACTAATATTCTATGTATCCATCTAGTGTCACTCAATACCAAGATCCTCTATCTTGAACTTTGTTGAAAAGTTCCTCTTGCACCCATATGTGAGCTCATTGTCCTCTACAGGATTTCATCCTCAACCTTGTAGCAAAGGTTGAGATCTTCATCACTCTAGGTGATCTTCAAGCTCCTCATGTTGTATGTGCTATCACATGGGTGCCTTTTGAGCTCGTACAAGGCCTTCTTTAATTCTCACACATGAGTCTTCCTGTCATGTGTCTCAACTCCCAATGGTTGATCTAGAGTCTACATACACTTCCTCCTCAACTACACGATTCAAGAATGTTGTCTTGAGATCCAACTAGTGTGTCTCCCATCTCATACCTAGACGTATGGATCTAATGGAAGTGTACATTGCAACTGGTGCAAATATCTCCTCGTAGTGTATTCCTTCTTTCTGTGAGAAGCTTCATGCTACAACTCTTTCCTTGTATCCCTCGATGCTGCCATCTGCTGCATCCTAGATATTGTAGATACATATGCAAGACACTATGGAATTACCTTTAGGTATCAGAACCACATCCTAGGAATCATTCCTCTTTATCAACTGGTACTCTTTGATCATAGTCTCCTTCCCTTTCTTCTTGGCTACTTCTTGATAGGTGGAAGGATTTGCATCAATGATGTCGCTCAACAGTGTCACATAACTAGAATGTTCCCGAGGCCTCTTACTTTCTTTGGAAGTCTCGTCATACTATTCTTCATATTGGATGGTTTCTCACGCCCAAGATGGTATTCATCTCTTGAGGTGGATCTATCGTTCTCTTTATATTATTCTGAAGTTCTTTCTTTTTCCACAGTGTCTCTGACACTGGGAGCTTCAGGTTCCTCTTATGAACTGTCGTTACTTGTTCTTCAGAATTATCTACAATTTAAGTTCAGTTGCATGATTAGAAACATCTCATAATTTCCAAAACATATTAATAGTGACAAATATATGTCACATAGTCATTGCAACTATCTTAGACAATGCTACAACATTCATCCACATCCCATACACATATAGTAACTTCTAGATTCCTTCTACCCCAAGGTTATTAAGAGTGTGCACTACTTCTAATATGTCAGCAAAGAGGTTTCAATATAGATAAGTAGCAATGGAATGTTGTACAACATCACTTCCTTCTTACCCATCATGTGCAATTCAGTAGTATACATGCAAACACACAAATATGCATAATACATCAACTGAATATAAACAAATGCAAAACCAAACAATATCATGAAATGAAATTTGAACACTGGTCTTTGTTTGTTTGGTGGGTAGACTCCTTCTTGATCCTTATGTTCTGTAGTCTTTTGCTTCATCATCTTCTTCATTCATAATTGTATCATTTCTTATCCAAATGCTGAAATGGATAAGAGTTTCTTCATGAGTTGAATCCTTCTAGATTAGAGTACATATTTCTCATTGCTTGATGAATATTATTTGAATAGTGAGAGTTTGATATTCAATTTCTCCCATCTTTTCTTCTCTTGTTATGAGTCGAGATTCTTCTTGTACGCACTCTTCCCAGAGTCTGCTGAAGGTAATCAACTTCCTTCTAGCACACATCCCTTGACTTAATATATCCCATGATCTTGGGAGGCCATTCAAGGTGGTTATAACAATCTCTTCTTCGACTCCTTCGTCACAACATCGAACACTTCCTTTGGTGTCTTCAAGGACGACACATGAGTGGTGAGATGATCCTTAATAGAATATGCAATGATTCTCTTGGATCTAACCTTATCCTCATCTCCCTCAGGCTCTTAGAACTTCCTTACTGATATATGGGTCCAAGTAATTTTCTTCAAGGACCAGGGAGATCCTATACTTCCGTGTTCAGAATTTGTCAGCTTCACCAAGCTTATCATCAACTTGGGTGTGATTAGTCATTTTGAAATGAGAACCTCAAATGGAAATAACAAAGATTTAGATCTTAATGATTTGAGGTGTCCAACCTGGTTCTCGAGCTAGCTTATCTAGGGTTTGTCAAGAAAAATCATAATTTTCCAAACTTGGAATTTCAAAATTATGATTGGACATAAATATGCGCCTCTTCAAGGTGAGTTGTCCAATGTACTCCTTTTTTGAAAATAGTGGTGGGAAGCTCCCAGAACATGAAGCCCTAGTTTCTCCAATTTACTCTACAGAATTGTCTATTGATTATGATGTATCTTCGACGTTTCGACTCCTTGCAGTATGAAAATTTGCACTGCGATATCCTAATATGTATTCTTTCCAACCCCATAGGTTAGAGAAGAATTGGATTCTCCAAGTGGGACTTATGTTGATTTTCCCAAGGTTATTCAATTTGAGGACTATTCAACATAGAGAAATTGTACGAACTTCCATGTGTCCTTGTTTCACATTCAGGCTCTGAAAAGTGGATAAACTAAGCTATAGTTCGTTCCCTACTTGAAACATCTTACGAAATTTCATTTGGAACTTCCTAGCGCGATATATAGAAATTATCCCTAGGTCACCTATTTATGACTGTATTATGGAGGAGGTTGGAACCTTGATTTGGAGGAATCATATCTCCTAAAGTGTAGCGAATCCAAGGATGAAAATTTCACACAAGGTACAAAAATGTTTCATATTATTCCTATATATGTTTAGGCTCTTTATACTTATCCAATATCAAGTTATAGCGAAAGTTCCAATATGACTAGATTTAGTGTTCTAGGGTTTTCAAGCATGAAACCCTAATTTCTAGTATCTTCCATTGTAGTTGTACTTCGGCTGCATAGTGCCTTCTTTCAGGGTGGCTCTGATACCATGTTATTTTTTCTAAGTTATTTTACTTAGGATATTTATCTGAAAGAATAACAAGCACATCAATACATCAAAGATACACAAGATACACAAGACACATAGATTTTCATCGGGCAAACCATAAAAGAGAAAACCCCGCAAACCTCCTTAGAATAGTTTTGTCATAAAGATAAGATGGAAAGATATAATAACCCAAGAATAATATGTATGCAATAGATATATGTCCCTCCTCTTCCTCTCTCTCCTAAAGCGGACATGAGAAAGCAAGTGAAGTGTGTATCAAATGAGGAGGGCGCCTCCCTATTTGTATTCTTTTGTTGAGTTGTTAACTCAAACACTAGGTCATCCAGGTTACTTGTGGGGCCGAACTACCTAAGAATACACATAAATTCATTTTCCTTTATTTAACCTGGGGACTATTTCCCCAACTTACAATAGAGGATTGACCTTAGTGACCATACACAATGATGACATCCCTAAAGGAGGAACACACATCTCTGATGGGGGTACAACAATATACAATAGTAATATACATACGAGTATCTTTCAAAGTTACAATTACAACAAAACGTTAAATAAAGGTATAGAATGTTTGAAAAAAATGAAGAGAAGGATAAAAAGCATACAATCAAAGAAGCTAAAGAAACTACATGTTCTACTAGAAAAACAGAAGAACAACTACAGGTAGAAAAAATACAAGGCAAACAACCTGTTTTTACTTCTCCTTCTACTTCTCGATTACTAAGTTGAATACCTTGATGAAAAAGTCTCAAGATATACAAGGTAAGTTTTCCTACACCAAGTCTATTTATATTGTAGATTCTGTACCCAAAATTTTTCCATATATTTCCATAAAAAAGAAGGATAAACTAAGTGTAGTAAACACCCCCCTAAGACAATTGCCAGCGAATTCATTGATTTGGAGAAAGAACACCCTGCATAGATTATTGATCAAACTCTAATCGCCTAGGAACTATCTAAAGACTCTGAACTAGATTCCAAAATTGTTACTATTGGTGAAGAAACTCAAGAATCTAAAGAACCCGTTGAGCAAATGACCCATCCTGACACCACCTATCATAGACTTGATACCCTATAGGATCCTACAACTGTCAAGCATTCCAAGATAGAAAAAAGTACTCAATAAGTGTCATGAACAATCAAATACCATGTCCCTCCTTCACAAACCAAATATTTCACTCCTTCCGTATTAAAAATCAGGTTATCAACCTTAGTGAAGTCACTGAAGGAAAAACCAATTTGCATGAACAATCCGAAATAATCGCTTCTTCTCATGGCATGTCTCAACCCATCATTAGTAT
Organism: Pseudotsuga menziesii; assembly: GCA_001517045.1. Lineage (NCBI taxonomy): Eukaryota > Viridiplantae > Streptophyta > Pinopsida > Pinales > Pinaceae > Pseudotsuga > Pseudotsuga menziesii. Next base: position 87,796 of record LPNX010410191.1, read on the forward strand.
CACAGACTTGTTAGCCTCTACAGTTGAAAAAGCAACATATTTTGGAGAAGATGCAGTGGTAGTCTTGGGAGATTATAGTTTCAACATAAGACATAAATTTGTCATGAAAAGAGGCACTAAAAGGAGCAGATATGGTCAAACTATAGAAGAACCTCTCTCAGGTAAAATAAATTGGAAGGAATATTCAGAGGATCCTCAAGGAGGATCCATGGAAGTAGTTGCTGCTATCAGTGCCTTTGTAGGGGCCAAATTCGATTTTGTATATGTTCTAAACAAGGACCTTGATGAAGAAAAGGAGAAAAAATGAAAATGAAAAATGAAAAGGAAACTATGAACCGACAGATGGAACACTTGAAGGTCCAACATGATGCATAATTACAAAGCCTAAAATATCAAATGCTTCAATTAACTAGATAAAAGGGCTTAGCAGAAGTAGAGGTCATCCAACAAGCCACTTTATTGGTTGGTCTTAAAGCACAGAGAGAAGAAAACAAACAATGTTACTCTTCTTCCATATTTTTCAAAATGACTCCATAAGAATTCAAAGACGAGGCTATTGCTTGCAATGAAGATATTAGAAAAACCCAAATTTCATTATTCCGTGGTCTTAATGAAGTCCAGGATGACTTCAATAACTTTGAGCATTTATGAGACCAACTAGTTGATCATGTTAGCAGAAGAAAAATGACAGATTCATCATATGAACAACCATGTGAATGGAAAGAACACTTGAAAAATGTTCCACATGATCTCCCTCGCCTAGATTCTACAAAACTAGAGAGAGTCCGCAAACTGATAAAGTATTGGGAGTCAAACTATGAAAATGTTGATTACACAATCACAAAAGGTCAGAATATTTGTTCCAAATAGTGGATGCTCACCGATGATCACATGGAAACACTAGGTATCCCCAATTTTAATGAGTTAGCTGATGAAGACCCAACCATCTTGAATATATTTGAAGTGGAAGAAATGAGAAATCAAGTAGCCAATACAATCCAAAATATACCATAAGTAGATATCTCCTCATTCAAACTATTTATAGCAACACCGACACAACTTCAAGTTAGCTTACAGAGTTTTCTAGATGGTTGGTCAAGAACCAGCTTCAACAAAATTAGGTCTTTGTTGTGTAAATCTAACTCTAAATAGAACATGGTAGCTATCGAGAAGTCATAGATATGTTAGAGGTATACTCGAAGTGGAAGGAATTTGTTTCTGGATCTAGATAGTGAAAGTAAGACTTGTGTGGTAGTTGAACCTAAATTGTCTCCCTGATTTATGGAGATAATGTATATTTATTTCAAAAACTAAGAGGACATGGGGGGGGGATACGCGCTGGAGAATTGTTAGAGAAATCTCTTACACAAGAGATTGTATGTTATTTTTGACTTACAACAACCAGTTTATAATTTTTTATAGATTGGGTCATCTGAGATGAGATGAACTATTTCTTGCATGTAACAATTTTGCAATTGATAATAAAGTTTCCTTTTTTATGTTGTGTCTTTTACTGAATTATTTATTGTTTTGTCAATAATATCCAAGGATTTCATATCATTTTAGGTTTTCTTGTTATGATTGCTCAATCAAGATGAATATGTTCATATGATTAGTTTTGATGCTTTCTTTTGAGAATTCTCTAGCATAACAAGATATTGATTTAACTAGTTTCTTTTACATCAGTTTTCATTGATTTTTTAGTTTCCCACTAGGTGTCCCTACTGGGACCCTTCTACCACATCTAACATTTACAAAACCCATTTCTTATAAAAGTTGTATATAATAAAGTCACACATAAATTGTAAGTCTCTGTCAAAAGAGTAAAACCTTAAGCTAACGAAGGATTAAATATGTCGGTAGCGATCATTCCAAAGGACTGGAAAATATGAAGGTTTTTGAGGAAATATTTTAAAGTTCCTAGATTAGATCTTTTACCTTTGCATTGAAGGTTGAACCAGTTTTAGGAGTCAACACAAGTTTATGCAAATTTTTTGGAGAAACATGTGGTGACACGAAGTTTTCATTCAGTTCAACATACCATCTGCAAATTGATGGATAGATTGAAGTCATGAACATGAAATTAGGAAACCTATTGATATGTTTAATTGTCGAATGACCAAAGGAGTGGGAAAATGTGTTGGCACAGGAAGAGTTCACGTACAACAATTTAGTGAACCGATTGACAGGAATATGCCCATTCCAGGTCGTGCAATGAAGGAGTCCACATGGAGTGATCGACTTAGCTAAGGTACCGATGGGGATGTTGAAGAGTGTCGATGCAGAGTCATTTTTTGACCATACGAAGGAAGTGCAAGACAAGGTGAAGCAACATCTTGATAAGAGAAACATAACATAAAAGTTGAGAGCTGACCAAAAAAGATGATCGGATTCATTTGCAGAAAGTGACTTAGTATATGCACACCTAAGGAAGGAGAGGTTCCCACGAGGAACATATGACAAGTTGAAGTTGAAGAATATTGGTTCATGCAAAATTCAGAAGAAGATATCAGACAATGCATATGTGTTATAATTTACTAAATGTATGGGCATATCACCAACCTTCAAGGTTTTCAATATATCCAAATTTGAAGAAGGGTCAACAAGCGACATAAAATAAATATTCAACTTGTCGAGACATATTCTAGTTCAGTTGATGGATGAAGCCGCAGAGGATCTCTACGAGCGTGAAGTTGGGAAGACTAGGATCCAAAAGATGAAAGAATATTTGTTCTAATGGATGAACATAGATTTAGAAGAAGCAACATAGATTTTATATGAAGAGCTCAATAAATTGTAGAGTCATGAGAAAATTTATTTTGAACCTCGGAAGGTGGAAGCAAGGGAATCTAGTCCCAACAACAATGGTCAAACTTTATAGATGAAGAAAATGCCTAGAGGACATTTTACAACCACCAGCGCAAGGGGAGAAAGATCGATGGATGAAGGAAATGAGTCAGAGTTAGTTGTGGAGATCCCGAATAGGAACGGTGGATGGATGAAGACAAGGTGTTGATGAACGGTTTATGGGGCATAACAACCATAATAGAAAAGAAGTCAAGAAGTGATCCGACGGATGATGATTAGGTAAGAATAACTATATCTAGAAACCTGAGAACAATAGTTGAAACAGTTGCACGTCAGTTATGGTGGTTGTTGCAGAAAATTCAGGTGGGTAAACCTACTTAGGAGAACCATAGTGTGTATTTAATAAATCCATGGTGGTGCCTAGAAGTATGTGAACTTCTCGAAGTAGGTCAAGGATCGAACACCAGAGCGTAGCTATAAATTCTAGTGAATGTTTAGAAACATGGGACGTTTTTTTGGAATGTTTGTTTTTTAGAGACTCTACCGAATGTGTCTGATCATTAAGGATGTAGAATTCCCTTGTGTATTTGTATTTTGTTGTATTTGATGTCCATTCTAACTAGTTGAGCTTATAATCCCTCTTGTAAATATTGTTTATTACTTAATTGAAAGCCATAATTATTGGCAAAAGTTTTCTTTGGGTTGTGTGTGTTTGTGCTTTTGTTGTTTATGATGATATATAGTCGGACCACCTAGGTTGAAGTTGCATTAGTGGCTTGGTTGACTACCCCTTGATGGATGGAAATTCCTCATCATCTTGATAATTTATGTCTTGGTTGGGTTCTTTGGCGCACCTTGGTATGAATCCATTAGGACACATGGCTTGGGGATCCTAACCACAAATTATTTATAGAGGTGATTGCATTTGTAATGGTTGTCATATCCACCTTATAAAATCTCATTGATACCCCTTGGACCTATATTTATTGTATCATCCCTCTCTCTTTGTCATCTTGTTCTTCAAGAGAAAATCGTCGACCTTATAAACAAGAAATAAGAGGTCATACCCACCTAAGAAGGGTGTTGATGGAAAAGGAACTTATTGGTGTTAAATGGGACATTGCGTCCTCCTTCCAAGCTCAACTCATCATCAAGTTGAAGCATTCCACCTTATTTTATGGTTATTTCATGTTTTATGAGGTTTAGTCCTTATATTGTGGGTGAAAACCTTAAAAACATTAAGTCATTTTAAAGACAAATGATGTAGGTAGGCCTAAAGTAGGATTAAGTTAGTATTTTCAAGTATAAATAAGGAAACTACTCATTTGTAATCAAAATTTGAGATAAACTAATATAATGTTTCTCTTTCTTCTTATGTACATGAGAAAATCAAGGGGTGCACACATCTTTTCTTGGGTCTTCTAGGGTTTTCAAGGGATAAAATTTTAAGTTCAATGTTTCTTTACTATCCTTTAGGAGTTATCTAAGGTGAAAGGATTCCTAGGAGGCTGATCTCTTCTATTTTTTTCCTCAATTGTGGGAAGATCTCCAAGTCTCTTATCTTGCATTGTTGGAGGCATCCAAGGTAATAGTAATATAGGGTTTTTATACATAATAACATAGCCTTGTAACTCAAGCATCCTTCTTGAAGGATCTTTTTCGTGTTGGTCCTTGACATCTTTATTTTCCCTCATTAGGTTAAATATAACACAAACAAGGGTTTCTTATCTTTTCCCTAGTTCATATAAATATTGAACTGTCAATTATTAGGAGAAATCTTAACTCATATTTCTCGATGCACCTAAGAAAAAAAGACCTAGGTATTATTCCCTCATCATCACCTACTTCTCTTTTGATCAAATTCCTTGTACTATATATTTGAAAAAATACAAAAAATATATAATAAATACCTTAAAAATCAAATATTTTTTGAAAAATTCCCCTAAAACAATTAATGTTCAAAAGTGATTATACCATTGAAAAATCCATTAAAAAGTGATTATACCATTGAAAAATCCATTAACAAAGGCAAAAAAAGCAATAAATTTTTTGTTTACAGCTAAAAAGGCCCTAATTTAGGGTGATGTTAGCCATAGGGAGGGTGACGTAATCCCTAGGGAGGGTGACATGACTCCCTAAGACAAATTGCGGATATGGTTTAGGTGTTTTTCAAGTTCATTTTGATAGGAAGATCAAACTGTAGGGATTGGAAAAGGTTCTTTTCTCATCTCCAAGTCACCAAAGGTTTGACCTAGGGGGTTTTCGAAGTGCCAAATAAAGTTTCGTAGCCTATACTGCAGAAAATTACAGACCTAAAAGTGAAATCAATCTAAAAACACAACATTTATCCATCAAAAGACGTGCGCCTTAGGGGGACTGAGTCTACTCAAGTTGTTGATTGTTAGGAGCTATTTTTGGGGTATTTCCATGGTAAATTTTGGGATCTCTTTCAAGTTTGTGTTGTTGTTTTTTATTGAAAAAACTCGATTCACATTATTGATAAATAAGAATTAGGTTTTAGTGCTCTAAAACCTTCCCATCCATTGGGCGTTTATAACATATCTTGTTGACTCCATTAAGGCGTTGGTCTACTAACTTAGTAGGAAGGTCATGTAGAGATAGAGTTGTTCACGTTGTACATATTGGATGTCTATTTCTACCATATTTGGGAAGCCTCATGTGGACCAACAAGCAAGCCTGAAGAGAGATGAAAGTGCATTGAGGTGACAATGGGTGCATCCCCTAAAAACTTTCCAATCTAGCATTTTCCTAATTGACCTAATTCAAAGAGTGATAATGTATGAGGTAACATGTCATACCCTAAGCTCCCTACTTTTTCAACATTCAAGTCCATAAAAACCATTAGTTAATTAGTGGATAGTGTCTTAATGTAAAAAGGCCTTCCTTATTGAATAAAGGTTCATAGGTGGTTGACCCGCATTAATAGAAGGACCACAACTAATTAATCCTTTATCTATTGAAGCACTAGTAAGTTATGTAACGAGGGTGAAGAATTATCACTGTGTTTGGAAATTTCCTCGTAGAGGTTCCCCCCTTGAATTTATGGGTTTACGTATATTACAAGTGGTATTATAGTTTCTTGGGAAGAAAGGAATACTTTTTAATACTAGGGTTTATCTCTTTCAAACGATCCATCTTGGCATTTTTGCACCAAATTCTTTTCAACAATGTTTTAGGGTCCAAAATTTCTAAGGTACGTAAAGGACTTATGAAATTAAATTGTCTCAAAATATCAACCTCTCGTTCAATATTATTCCAAATATACACTTTGTGTACGTTAGGATTTTTTACTAATCCAAAAGGCTTGGTTCCTTCAAATGAGTCATTTTGACATTTTTTCTCCAAATTTTTTTCAGTGAAGGTTTTGGGTTTGAAAATTTCAGGTTACAATGATGATATAAGGAAGTAACTTGAGATAACATTTGAATTTCTGAGTTGTTATGATTCAGAGATATGCACTATGTAAGTTAGGGTTTGTGACTAGCCCAAAAATCATCCCGAAATATGTGTTTTGGGTAAAGCTGTTACGTATTTGAAGTTTTAAAAATACAAATTGAGTGCCACTATTTGTATTGGAAAGAATACAAACTAAACTATTCATGGTAATAATTTCAAATTCAAACCTAAAAAATTAGACCTGTGGTAGGTCATGCAAGTTCCCTCTTTTGAGAAGGCTAAAGTCAACAAGTTTTGGGAAAATTACCCTATTTTTCCTTGGCACATCAAAATTCAGTTAAAAAATGTGGCATTACAGAGTAGATATATTAGGATACTATAAAACAAAATTTCAGGCTCAAAGGTGTATACATTTCAAAGTTACCAAAGGTTCAAGGTGAGCTTGTAGGACCCTCTCTAAATCAAGGTTTTACAAGGAATTGTGCTTGATTCAAAATTTTGGCCTCAAATTGCTATGGACCAATATCCTTAAAATAACACGAGTACAAATCATGTACTATAATGTAAACATCAGGCACAAATCCAACATAGCTAAGAAAGATAAGTTACACAGTAACTCCTTAAATAAGAGGAGATCCTTCTCCAACTATCCCAATACATTCACATAATCCATTGACTTTTTTTCAACCGTTTGACCACATTACCTCTATATATATCTCTTCACCCATTTCACATGTGGTCCCTTCATTAGGGCTGACCACTATTACATATTCATTTACATCGATACATATACATTTTTTCTAACATATAATTCAAATTAACAGTCAAGAATCAGAGCACTCGTATTTTATTCTATAGCTCACTCTGTTTTTTAACTAAGTCAGCTTACAATGTAAGTGCACAATTCCTAATATCTATCACATTCCCTTTCTCCAAGTGTAGTTCTTCATTTTTCATCTCATAAATTTTGTTCATGTTCTAGAGTGCCATTCAATTTTATCTTTCAAAGAGTTGGTTTCTTTTTTATAGTCAATGTTTTGGGCCATGATGATAACGTTGAATTTTGTGGTGAGAGCACTGGCCACATGCACATATTCCATGGATTTTGGATCTCTATCTACATGGGCCAATAATTCCACTTTAGTGGTCACTTCCATGGAGGGTTGCTCAGGGTGTTCAAAGAGTTTGAGTTTTTTGTGAATTCTTTTAACTATTTTTTTCTCTTACTATCAAATACAAACAACTCAACGTTTCCATTGACCCTTCTTTAGATGTTGTGAAATGCCCAAAATTATCTCTAGTAGTGGAAAAAGTCCTCTAGTAATATGAGCAAATGAAAGAGGCATAAAGTTGAAACCACCTTAGCTGTTATTAGTAGAGGTGTCCAAAGTTCTCTCTAATAACTTTATTCATTCAACTACTCTTCCTCACCCTTCATTGATATTTCTTCTTTTGAGAGCATGCTCCTTTTTTATTGTCTTATTGCTTCTTATATTCTATTCACTTCTTCTTCCTTATTTTTTAAACTTCATCAACAATTCTTTTCTTTGTTCATTCCTTGAGGCTTTGTTATTTGGAAATCGTCATAGCACATCCTCCTTGTTCCTTTAATAAATATTCTTGATTTTTTTAAATATTTTTTTTCCTTTATTGATGGTGCATCTCATTTGCCTTTTCCCCTTCTACATGATAATTATTTAGGGGAACAAACTCTTCATTGGAACAAACTCATTGAACTTCTATGAGTCCTAGTGTCTTTTGGCTACCTTAAGAGGGTCATCTCTTTGAAAACCCATAATATTAAAATGGAAAGCACGAAGATACTGTACTTCTTCATAGGCATATTTTATGGGTTCTATACTGTAATTCCCAATTACTAGAGATAATGGATGTTATAGAAAAATTTTACCTGCTACTAGTGTTAATCTGTTTATATTGATATAATTCTAGTAAGAAACTTCCGTCAACACTGCTTTGTCTGTGACGTACCTAGGAAGAATATGTGGACGTCGAGAACAGCTCAAAATTATCATATACAAAAAATATTTGATGAAGTACAAGTCACCCATATATATAAGAGCTAGGAATGTTAAATAAGACATGCATTTCATCAGTTGATCAATAATCATGTACAAGGGCTTGTTGAACTCTTCACAGATTTGTTGGTGGTTTCCTATGTGTTTATGTTCCCACAATAACTTTTCATAGATATAAAAATTGGTTTAGATGGTTTCCATCTCCATTTCATGATCAAGAAAGAACTTGAGGTGCAAATCACATCCAACAAATAGGATGACATGTAGAATTCAAGGGCTTTCCCAGGTATAAAATTCCATGTCACTACAATAGCTTAGCTCAAGTTATCCAACAAAATGGTTCCCCAGTTGAGAGTATGACCACGTGTGACAACAATGTACAATACATGAATCCAAAATTCATAAAACAAATTTTCATTTTCTTTACCATGCTGTATTGCAAATCAAAGTGTCTTCACTACAAATCAAAGATTCATTACAAATCAAGGGGACTTCTCATGTGAATAGTATTGCATTGAATGAGCTTATTATTGGGTCTACTTGAAAATTATCCTTGGGTTATTTATAAGGCATTTTTCTTCTAGCTTGCTAGCATATTTACTCAGTAACTCATGAGAAGTAATGTTGGCCATGCTTATCATAGGAGGAACAAAATAACAAATCCTTTCCAATTCTACATAAATTTTTAGGGATTATTTTGGATCCCTAAAAGCGATTTCCTTTCAATGATTTATTGGATTTGCAATATGGTTACTTGCAAAGTTTGAGACACTTGGTTCAATTTCAATCACTTATTTTCCAATGGAAGTGTCATTTTGTGTAAATAATGTTGTGGTAAACGAGAACAAAATTTAATGTTATAGTGGGGGGAATATACACGATTAGATCCTATTGTATATCATAAACCATGTGGTATGTTCCCATTAAATAGAATTAATTTTTTCTTTGTAAGGTGCATAACATTCACTGTTCCAAATGAAAGTTGACAGTGAAATTAAAATCCAAATAAAGTGCTTAAAATGGGTAAAAAGGAAATACTAAATAAAGGGAAGCATTACACTATTCTTTATTGGAACTTAAAATGGCTCATTCTTCACCTCGTATGATTGTTTATATATCCCTTACACATCGATAGAAAAAGGATGTGGTTGAAATCAATTTCCCAAAATTTTTGATAAAATAATGACCCTTTGGACTAACATATTTACTTTCTCCAACCTTATGCATCTTAAACTGATTAGAATAATTTCAATAACTACACCAAAATCCACTCATACTAAAAGATTTATCTTTTCCATCCTTGATCATCTTTGTCTTGATTAAAGGATATGAATATTTTCTAGTTATGAAAAGTAAAGATAATTTTTTTTTACTAGGGGAATCAACAACTGGGGTGGGGCTCATACTCGTATGACACGGGGTCGATTCCCATCTACTACAACTATACCACTAGGTGAACCTACATAGCCCCCCAACATGGGGAATGAGTTAGCCAATATTTGAACCTATGTTGTTGTTGGGCCACCAATTTTTCACCATCATGTCACCACCACCACCACTACTTGCAGACATCCATTTTATCATTATTACTTCATTTTCCATTCCCTTATCACTCCATTTTTCATAATACCTCATAAATTGTCATTTTATTCCCTTTTTATACTTTAGTGGTTAGTTCATGGTTGTTTTCCTTCATTTTTAATAAATTAAATATGATTGTACTTGGTATTTTATAAAAAAACAAATAATTACAAGTTTTCCTCATTGTTTACAAGTTTTCTAGAAGCTTGTAGGTTAAGTAGTTTGAGATAGTTGTGGGGTGCCAAATGAAAACACGCCACTTGGATTTGGTAAAATATGGATCTATCATGGTTTTATGTTCATTGGATCGTACCCATCTCACACATGTGAAGCTCCAAGACTTGTTTAAGATTTTGGTCAAACCCATATTTTTAGCAGCATATTTTCCAAACTTCCAACTTTTCCTTCAGTTTGCGTGTAGATGGAGGTGAACCTAAAGATTTTGACTCCAAAGGTTTTTATAAAATACCAACAAATTGTGTAACTCCTAGATTTTTTCAAAACATATGCTTCATTTTGAGAGATATTAGTTGGGGAATAAGTCAAATTTGCCCAAATGGTGTAAATACCTAGATTTTGTGCATGCACGATTTTCCAAAATTACAAATTTGTTTTAACATATCAGGAATTTGGGGATTCAATTCTATCATTCCACACTAACTGTTCATGTATAAATAGATGTATAAACATAATGATATGAAAGGGGGATGTAAAAAAGAGTAGACTGCTCTCTTTTTGTAATTAATAGTTTTTATCTTAAGTAAATGAGAATTGTTTGTTGTTGATTGAAGAAGAGTATTTAGTTTTCCTAAATGTTTCTAGTGGAAATCACCATTTTGGGAGGTCCCCTCAGTCCAGGTGATATGATGCTTATTTGTATTTGTTAATTATTTTATTGTATGATTGCTTGGGTTGTGTCTTTCTTAATTAAATTTAGTTTGTTGTATATGGAATTAATAAAAACTCAATTGTCATTTTTCAACTATTGTAACTCTCTTATAATTCATATTTTATTAATTTGATCATTGTATGCAAACCATTTAACCCTTCTCAAAACTCTATTTTGCAATGAATTATTGACGGTTAAAGTCATATCTATAAATGCAAAACAATGAATCAATTTTCTTTTTTTAAATCGCAGATCCATTCTATTGTTTACTTGCTTTGTGGATTTATGTCTCCATTTGAAGGTCTGTTTATAAAGACTAGTAATCATTTTTCTCTTGCTCCCAACTCATTCATTTCTTTCCCCTAGTTTTTTGTCGATAGGTTCGAGAATTCTTCAAATCAAATATCATACACGTAGTCAATGAAACAAAGAACAAATTATTCACCCTTTTATTCATTATGTTCAATATCCAAGTTATATCATTTGCTTTCTTTGCCATATAAGTTGTTATCATATTTAGTACATTCAGTTGTTGAAATATATTTTAGTTTAGGGTATGAATGTGTTTTTGTTTTCTAGTTTTCCTTGATTTTTTTAGTTTGTTATTATCAATGAATTTTATCTTTCACTAGATTACGCCAAGAGTACCCTTAAGTAGGTTTACTTTTTTGCAATTCATTTCTTGTGATTTACATTTCTAGATCATTTTATTTAGTTTGTTTTCATTCATTTTATCTTTACATTTTCCTTAAGTTTGGTTTGATTAATGTAGTTCATGATTTTGGTGTGGTTTTGAAACTTTAATATCTATTAGAAATTAATCGAATCCAATAGAAACTTATTTGTATATTTAGGAGTAATCTATGAATAAGTGAATTCAATCCATTGCAGTGCTATTAATAAATACTCCCGAGAATAAAGTGCATATGAAAGAATATGAAAATGATTGTTAGTTTCAAGAACTACTCTCTTTATAGATTTGGATTTGAATTCAATTCATAGATTGCAGATTTAATTAAAAAAAATTAGTTAGCTTTAGTATTGCACATACAGTGCTTGCACCGCACAATACCACAAGCCTCTGGTGGACATTAAATTGTTGGATGAAATAAAAACATAATTTTAACCCAAAAATCATCGCAAGGAGTTCATTAATAATACACTTTATAGCTGCTTGATATACACCCCTTGGGGCCACAAGAAAAATAACTTATAAGCACCTCAATTCATAACAATACTATATTAATTTATTATCTGTTAAGCCATATATATTATAACATTAAATTTCTATGATTATATTAGTGTTGCTTGTATTTTTCATGTAGTACCTCAATTGTAATTGTACCCTTTGTATTATATATATATATAACCTAGTTATAAGATCATCTCATTGTCCATATGATACATTGTGTAAGGAGTTTTCCTTTTAAATAGGTCTCTGTTATAATTTTAATGGTTATACAATATCTTTAAACATTTAGCATCATAATCATATGCAATAGTATCACTGAAATAAAAACAAGCACATCAACACAAAAATAACACATATATTTATCTTAGGAAACCACAAGGGAGAAAACCCAACAAATTCTTTAGTGTGTATTATGTCACCAAGACTAATTCCAACCAAGATAAGATAAACCCCAAAGACAACGACATCTTATTCTCTTCTCTAGTGAATTTCTTCTTCTCTCTCATGCACACTTTCTTGAGTGTGAGGTGTGTCGAAATGAGTTGAGTTCCCTCTCTATTTATACTCATCAAGTGAGTGACCAAAATAACCTAACTAGGTTGGTATGTTTCTCTAAACAGTGCCAACTTAGCTAAGGAGAATTAAAATAATATTTATACAATATTCTTGTGGGTACTATTGACCTGAATTACAATATATGGGTTACATTGATCCTTCCAAGTACATTTACATGAACAAGTAAATTAATAATATTTCCCAAAAGAGGTACAACAATAATACAATAAAAGAATAAGAAGAATATCTTTCGAAGTTACATTATTCAACACTCCCTCTTAACAAGGAAGGTATTCTTTCATCACGGTCGTCATCCCTGGACATCATCACTGGGCATCATCACTGGATATCATCACTGGACATCATCAATGGTTCTCATCATCACTAGATCTCGTCACTGGACATCATCACTTGATCTCATCACTACTACTGCAACTTGGTTCTTGGGCCATTGACTTGTGACATCTCTCAAATCTATACATCATTAGAATTTATACAGAGCCAACCCTTTTTCATGATGGATGTAAATATAGATACACTATAGGAATTCAACTTCCTATTAACTGACCATGTGCCTCTTGGTAATTGATCGAGTACCTTCATTCTCAAAGAATGGATATCAGCCATAGGATGACCTCGTTGGGCTCTTTAGTCCTAGACTGAATCCACTTCCTGGTAACTGAAAATGCGCCTCTTGGTAACTGACCAAGTGCCTACATTCTCAAGGAATGGCTATCCTCCCTAGGATAACCTCGTTGGGCTCTTCAGTCCTATACTGAATCCACTTCTTGGTAACTGACCAGGAACCTCTTGGTAATTGACCAAGTACCTCCATTCTCAAGAAAAAGCTATTAGCTCTAGGATGACCTTATTGGGATAGTTAATTCTATACTAAATTCCCTTCTTGGTAATTAACTAGGAACCTCCATTCTCCCAGAGAATGGTCATCATCCTTAGGATGATATCGTGGGGATATTTTTGGATCTTCCTTTCGGTGATGCCACCAACCATATTTAAATCTATCCTTGGTGATATGACCAATCATATTGGTATCCACCCTTGGTGATACCACCAAACATGTTGGGATATACCCTCAAATATATGACCAACATCCTCTCTCACCCCATTGAATTGAGGAGTCAACATGCCTCGGTTCAACCCACCTCATTGGGGAATCCTACATGTAACAACAATCACCCGTTCAACCTAGTACATTGGAGAACCTACATGCAATACTGGGATCTCCCTCACTGATACCACCAACCATGTTGGGATCTACCCTCATATATACAACCAACAACTATGGAGATACAACCAACTAAGCTGGGCTATTGTTGGAGGTGGTAGTCGGTGAGCTGACTAGTGAAATAGCCAACTAATCAAAGATTAGGTCAGCTGCATGAAGTCATGTCGATTGACCGAACCGACAGGTAGTTATTTGTAACCGTTTGTAATCATATATATTAGGCTGTTGAGCCAGATGAGAAGTTGGTTAAGTTTTTGTACATATATGGACCCTCATGTAATATAATCTGTCACTTCCTTATCTCTTCTTGTCTTTTGTATTGGTTAGGTTTTTATGTTTCTATGTGTATTATTGGTAACCCTATGTGATATGTGAGATTACAACATTGGTTTTGTTGCCGTTAGTACATATACAGATGTAATGACCATAAGCAGATGATATCAGAACAAGAGATTAAGAATTGGTGGGAGCGTAAGATAGCAAATTATTTGTAAAACTACGCAAGGAGAAACAAATTGACCATTACTCAGAAGGAGAAATTCTTCACTGAAACACATGAGAAGTTTGTAGAGTTGGTACCTCAGTTTTTGAAAAAACTTCTGGATGAAAAATCCGTAAGAAACTAAGGAACAAGAGCTACTGGAGAAACTAATTAGAGGTGGATGAAAAAACTTGTTGGAGTGGTTTGAAAAGATCATAGATGAATTCTACGAAGAACAAGCCATGGAGGAAAGAGTTTTGGTCGAAAGCATTGAGAAAAGGTTTTATACAAACCTCACTGAGCAGTTTCTTTGCTCCTTACCGACCCTTTTGTTCAAATTCCTAATAAAGAAGGGAGTGGGCCATATCATAGAGCCTCATCCGTCACTATGCGAACCACCACCAAATTCTAACTGGGTAGAGAAATAGAAGAAGTGGGAAAAATTCATTACCGAAAGGAAGTGGGAGTACTTCCTAAGAAAATAAACAAAACTAGCTGATATTTCTAAAGCGTTGGGTAGGCTATGGGGGGGTAGTTGGTCATGTGTCGGGGTAAAGTAAAAAGGATTCTAGTTGACTGGAGAAAATACCATTACCAGCAATGAAAAGTCGACCTAAGAAGGAAATGGAATGGACAATGACACATAAATGTACGTCAAATTTGCAAAGGATAGAAAGAGAGAAGAGGCTGAAAAGAAGGGAAGAAAGAAGAGACCAGGCTACAACGCTACAGAGAGGGATGAATACTAGGGTGATAGACCAAGAAAGAAATCTGCCAGAGTCAGGTCATGACCGACAGGAAGATGAAGAGGCATCACCCATTGTTGTTCAGGAATAAACACCTTTGTAACCGAGGGTCTGGGGTTACCAACATACTTCTAAAACTTGCAGAAAATCAACTTTAAAGTATAGAAAGGAAATACGAATATATGGTGGACTCACCCAATTAACGACAGTTGATACAAGCTTTGTCTTCTCCCACTCTACTCCTCTCCAAAGCTTTCAGGGATGCACCTCCTTCACCTGCAAAGAGACAATTCTCCAAGTACAATATTATAAATGTATATATGACAAGTTAGATGAACAATATATAGAGTGCTTAATCAAAAATATTCATCAAACAATGATACATGAAAGAGACTCAACACAAAGTTGGAAGAAGAATTCTCTTTATTAACAATAGTGAATAAGATAAGTGTACAACCCAATGCCTAAAACAAGGACTCCTCTGCAACCAAAGGATTCTGAGTTCTGCTGCTCCAAAGACTTCTGAAGATATACCACCAGCATAACTTTGCTCTCCAAGATTGATTGATTAATTCTCTCCCCAAGGCCTCTATTTATACTTTAGGAAATAGAGCAGTTTCAAAGGTTGAGGAGGCTGAGACAGTTGAGATAGTTAATGATTAGGGCTCAACAAATATCCATTAATCGTGTTTTATTATTTTTAATGTCAAATAGATGTGTACGCGAGTATTGATACTAGCAACCCGCATATGACACGCGAGTAGCTATATGGGAAACCTGCGTACAGATCTGTACGTGGGTTGCAATGAAGATACTCGCGTACAATACGCGGGATGCTATGGAGATAGTCATGTATGGAATTCAACATATGAAAAGGTAAAATTGCAAGCTGGTTAGATAGTGAATGCATCTCATTTCATTCCCATCTATAGTGTTTAGGAAACCTTCAATCCATAAGTGTTTTTTTGTGTGCCAACATATGAAGTGTCGGCACTCAGATGGAGAAGTGCCATTTGGGTTGATAATAGATGCCCCCTAATGTGTGAGATCAGAGGGAAGCGATGACCAAAATACATTATAATCATTATCTTTGGAGAACTCAGAAATCCAATGGAGCAGAGGTAGTACCTAAAAAAAATACATAATAATGTCATATACAAGTCATATCTGAGGATGCTATGTTCAATATACTGAAACACTAGCTCCTTTACAATGTTTGAGTACATCATATAATATGGGTACAAGACCATGTATATTACAAAGGTGGATCGAAGCCACAATATACAATAATGATGAGTCTTCAAAGATCTCGAAGCTGTGTAAATGGATCGAACATAATATTGCGCAACTTAGTCCATGGATAGAGAACTAAGGTCTTCATAAACAATCCCAAAGAACCAATACAATCCAAGCCATGTGAATAAATGTAGGTTGAAGTCGAACATGGAGTGGATTCAACAGATTGTCAATCAATAGGTGATAATCGACAACTGAAGCAAAGGAATTCACCAATAATGAAAGTGAATCCTGAGGTACGATCGTCATAACTCTAGGTATTCATCGTTAGGAAGTGTTGATGCGGAACCATACTGTGATAAGGAAGGCAATAGATCCTCCAACGGATCACAAGAGTGACTAGGAACTGGGTGAAGGAAGGGAGACACAAGTGATAACAAATAATGCAATGATGGGATCAGGATATAGATCAAACATTGAGTTAAGTCCTTGAACAGTGAGCATGACACAGAGATGACCCAAGGCAGCTTTTAACTTTATAGATAGAACAACCAAACTTATCTGTCATGTAGGAGACATGATCAGATTCCCCAAGTAGAACTGACAAGAAGATGAGTAATAAACTCGAAGTAATAGTTGAACTAAAAGTGAAAACTGAGACATGGGTATCGGAAAAAATAGAGAGTGATATGTTCAAGGATGACATGCTGCCACTAACTGAAAACCAAGAGAAAACTTCTTCCTTACCTTCCCTGTTAAATTTTAATGAGTACAGTAAAGTCAAATTGGATCTCTTTTCATTTTTTAACAAGCTTGAAGAGAAGAGAGAATAATGCTTGATAGTGTCATTGATTCGTGGATTTAATGACCCCGAACTAGTACATGCTCAATTGGTGTTTTCACATTTAGAGAGTTTGAAAAATCCAAAGAAGACTCTAGAGGGGTCCTTTTCATCCAATTTAGTCTCCTGAGGCCGGAAAAGTATAAAACATACTAGAGAAGAACTCTCTTAACTTCCATAGAAGAAAAGGTGAACCTTTTTCGTGCTTAGTCAGGGAGGTTCGAAAAAGGTTAAAATACCACCTACCCAATGCTCCTTCAAGAGCAGCATATAGCTTGAGTTTTACGAGTGTGAAGGAAAGCAAGATCACTTGGAAAGATCCATTTGAGTACGAGAAATGGGGCTTACAACAATAAACTCAATGCCTTGTTCTTTAGTGTTTAATGAGCATGACAAAGACATAAAGTACACTCAGAATATTTTTCATGTTTTAGGTCCAGAGCACAAAAAAGAGAAAACTAAGCTCATACCGGGTGTTCCTTTTCTGTAAATTTAGTCCCTCAGGTATGGAAAAGTGATAAACCTATGCCTGAGAATAGTTTTCTCAATTCTGTAGAAAAGAGAGTGATCCTTTCTAGTATTATTCTGCATGGTCCAAGAAAGAGATAACCTACCACCAATGCAGATGCCCATTCACATATTCTTAACAAGCTTGAACGGACAAGTTAACTCGGTAGTCAAGTTTGTTTTTAGGATTCAGACCTGGAATATGGACCAAGAATCACTCCAAAATGCCCCCACTGTGAATGTTTTGCGGTCAAGTGGGTTGTTGAAATTCTTTTGCACATCACCTATGCGGGCCAATGTCTTCCTGCTAGAGTTCATGATAAAGGGATAGCTTGTAAAAAGAGACCAAAATGAGGCTCCATTTGGCATGAAAATTAGCTACGAGGATTCCCCTGTACCTAAGACAACTACAACATGAGTATCGAAAGACAACATTGGTTCTAAATGAGGATATTCATGAGAGGAAGGCCCTATCCAAGGAAGAACAATGGTAAAGACAAGGAGCTAATGGTTTAAAATACCATAGTCCGTGGTTAAAATGTTGATTGCTAGGTTTAAGATGGAGTAAGTATAGATGCAAAATGCATGTGAAATGACAAAAAACCACCCTATATGAGCAAAAAACACCTTAAAACAATGATAAACCTATTACAAGGAAAAAAGAGATATGGTATTAGTTTAGTGAATTATGAACTATAGGAAAAAACCCACTTGTGAAATTTTATTTCTATAAATAGTTCAAAAACATAAATAAAACTCACCATTTTGAATTTTAGCCATAAAAGACAAGTTTTCACCTCTACCTTCAGTTGATTGGTGTGGACAATCCGGTGGCCCAAATCCAATTCCACAAGTGTTAGGTAAGACTACACCCTAAGCTCTTCAATTTGATCCTAGCAAATTTCAAAATTGAGTCCAAATTTTATATTTTTGAGCGCCCTTAAGCAAGGAACGTTGTGTACGCAGGTTCGCTATATTGAAACTCACGTACACGCGTTCTGTACACAGGTTTCCCTGAAGGACAGTCATGTACAGTACCTAACATGCCTAACTAGACAGTCGTGTACGCTGCGTGAAGGGAAAAAGTAGTGGTTTGGGTCAAAATTTTGAATTTTTCCATGAAACTAAAGGTTTGCAATGTTTGTTGTACTAGGTTTGAAGATGGTGCTTGAGTGGAGGGAGCATGAGCATGAGGATATGGACCAAGAATCACTCCAAAATTCCCCGACTGTGAATGTTTTGCGGTCAAGTGGGTTGTTGAAATTATTTTGCACATCACCTATGCGGGCCAATGTCCGCCTGCTAGAGTTCATGATAAAATACTGGGATAATGATTTAGGCATGTTCAACCTTCAAGGTGAATCCTTGGAGATTACTTCAGAGGATATATATTTCATTGCCAGTCTGTCACGACGAGGAGCTCCAGTCAATTTGGAGGGCACCGACAGAGGTGGTGACCCTCTGAGTGTCCAAAACTACATTGATATATACTGTGCACCAGGTACCCAAAAAAGAGGGAGCTGCATCCCTATTGTACACATACATGATATTCCTCTATAGGTATTGACAAGTAACATAGTGAGGGTTGCGGGATCATCTTCTATTCATCTCGCTACACGAAACCAGATGAGATTGGCAGTGGATTGCATGTAGGGGGCCCTATATGATTGGTGCTTGGGAGTTATCCCAATTTTGAGAAAACAACTCTCTGACTGCAAGAGAGGAAGGAGGAAGAACTTTGGATATTCTAGCATACTAGTTGCCTTCTTCTTCTTTGAGAGTGCCAGGATTGAGTCCTGTAGTACCCCTACCAGTTCGTTCTCCTCGTCAGCCTAGGATGAGTAGATGGGGAGATATCTTCCTCTGCCAGGGAGGAGGTGGCTCAGTGCAAAGTGTATATGATGACGGCTTCTACTTTTGGTGGGAGCGGCAGTTACCAGCACTGGATCAATTTCCATATGCTGGGATGGATTTTCATGGTGATCCAGACCTTGTCTTCCCTCCAGGAGGAGCATGGGGAGAGCTAGGTAATTTTTATTTTCAAGTTTTTAAAATTTTTATGAATTTTAAATATATAGATATATACATATGTATAAGAGTTCTAATCCTATAAACATGTCAAAATGCAGATATTGGACCAGTTCGCCTTGAAGGGCATCCACGCATGTATGTGCATCCTGTCTTAGGCGAAGACCAGAGGATGATTAGGGTTCTGGAGGGGAAGCTGGCCAGGATTACCCAAAGAGTACCCACCTTGCGGATAGAGCACATCCCAGCCATCATGCATGAGTTTGTGGTTGGAGTTCCACCTGTCTGGATACGCCTTTTGAGGCAGGGAGCCAGAGCAGTTTTAGTATACATAGATGCTGTTGAGGCTGCTGAAGCCGAAGAGGCTGAAGAATCTAGAGTACAGGGAGACTGGGGGGACCAGGGTGGTCCAAGTGACAAGGGTGGTCCTGCTTAGATCTAGGGCATTTGATGGACTATGATCCATATTTTGTATATTTTTTGTATATTATACAATTATGACTGGATCTGAGGATCAGAGACTCGACCTATCTATAGAAAGATATTCACATATATATATATATATATTTTGTCGGTTATTTACAAATTATTGTTATGTGTATGCTGTATGTTTTTATAAAAAATGTGTTAAATGCCAATCCAAGATGTAATTAGCATATGCATCAGTTAATGAATTCTGATTTCTTGGAATATGATTGAATGTAATGAATTCAAAATTTCTTTCCAATAACCTAACTTGCATAAACTGATGCAATAGAATAGGTTTCTGCACCTGATAAGCTCGATTGAGTTGGGAAAGCACCAGTTGAGAGTCCATTTGGACTTCCAGCTGAGTGATTCCATGTGACAAAGCATCCTATAGAAGCTCAATTACAGCCTTATACTCGGTGACATTATTAGAAGTAGGACCTAAGCAAGTGCCTCCTGAGGCAACTAACTGTTATGAGGGAGAATAAATGACCCATGCCGCTGAAGCTAGATTACAAGTGTGGCGACTGGCACCATTAGCGAAACCTACGAACCTCTCGGAAGACATCTAAAACAACCAGCAGATGGTATAAAAAACACAAACCAACGAACTAGTGTACATAAAAATACATACAATAAAATGCAAGAAAAAGCGCTAAGCCTAAGCATAGTACTTTTTCAGGTAGAGCCCATTTCTAGTCTCAGGTAGCTTATTCCCATCAAAATCAATTAACTCATATGCACCCTTCTTTAAGACCTTCAACACGACATAAGGCCCCAACCACATGGCCTTGAATTTTTTTGCCCCCAGGGGTTCTTTGTCTTGGTCTCAAAGCAAAAGAAGTTCCCCATTAGAGAAAATTCGAGGCTTGACCGACTTATCATATTGGCTTTTGAACCTATTTTTGTGAGTTTGGTTTGCTATCAGCGCATCTCTACGATGCTCATCAAGATGTTCTAAGTGTATTAGACGTTATTCAAGCTCTGTTGTATCGAGTAACACATGAATAGCTATTTTCAAAGACGGGATTTCACATTCAATCGGGGTAACGACTTCCACTCCATGAACGAGTTGGAACGGGGAGAAACCCGTAGAAGTTTTTACATTAGTTCGGTACACCCAAAGTGCGGGGTATAGCATGATATGCCAGTTAGAACGGGTTGCATTAATAGTACGTTTGAGGATAGTCTTCAAAGTTTTATTAATAGCCTCAACCTGACCGTTCGCTTGAGGATAGTACGAAGATGAATGTTCTTGTCTGAATCCAAGCATAGTGGTCAGTTCCATCATCATGCTATTTTGAAAATGACTACCATGGTCAGTGAAAATCACCTTGGGTATACCAAACCGTGCTATAATATGATTGAACATGAAGAAAGCTGTTGTTTCCCCATCGGCTTTAAAGGTGGGCATTGCCTCTACCCATTTTGTAAGATAGTCTATAGCGGCAATGATATATTTGTGCCCCCCAGCTGAGGCTGGGTTACACGTCATGTAATCAATCCCCCACTTCATGAAGGGGCCCATCGAGACAATGGGAAATAACAGAGTGGGATGTGACCAAATTTTTCTAGTGTAAATCTGACACGGATGACAGTGCTGCACAACTTCCACACAATCCTTAAAGATCGTGGGCCAGAAATAACCGGTACGTAGTATCTTTTGGGCCGTTGCTAACCCAGATAAATGAACCCCACATGCTCCACTATGAGAATCATTTAGGACAATCTCTACTTTCTCATGGGTAAGACATCGACGCAAAATGGAATCTACCCCTCTACGATATAAAGTATCTCCCATGATGAGGTAGTTCTTAGCATGAAGGCATAATTTATGTCGTTCCTCCCATGAGGAAGCTGCAAGATACTTCAAAGTCTGGAGATATATAAGTATATCTCTGTACCAGGGGTCAGAGGTGGATATCAAGAAGATATGCTCATCTGGGAATGAGTCTTCTTCAATGACTACATCTTTTTCTGTTGGAAATTCTGCTATAAGCTCAGCAAAAACTAAGGATTTTTTAGACTTAGCGGACTGGAAATCCAAGTCAAAATCTTGGAGAATGACTATCTATTTGTTGAGTTTGCCTCCAACAATCTGTCGGGACAAAACATATTGAAAAGGATTAACATCCACCACTACTGTTGTAGTCCTTAATAAGATGTAATGACGTAATCTTTGAACAACATAGACAGCTGCTAAGGCCAATTTCTCGATGTGGGAGTACCTGAGTTTAGATATGGCTAAAGCACGGCTAAGATAGTAAACAACATGCTCCTGGAGCTTATCGTCTTCTTGGACAAGGACTACCCCGATGGTCGACTTGGACGCGACCAGATACAATATAAAATATCTAGAGTAATCTGGCAGACGTAGTAAAGGTGCCGACAACAAAGCTTTTTTCAATGCCTCGAAAGCGAGTTGTGCAGTTTCATCCCATACAAATGGGGTGTCCTATTTTAGCAGGTGCATGAAACCCTTGGTAATCTTGGAATAGTTTACAATGAAACATCGGAGAAAATTGGACTTTCCCTGTAGGCTCTGAAGTTGCCTGATAGAACGAGGAGGAGGCAGATTTACAATCGCCTCTACTTTTAATGGATCCACCTAAATGCCTCTATTAGAGATAATGAATTTGAGTAGTCTCCCTCACTCGACACAGAACACGCACTTGTGGGGATTCAAGTGGATCTTATAGTATCTGTATTGCTCAAATATCAACCATAGGTGATCTGGATGGTCAATCCTCTTACGAGAATGTGCAGGAAGATCATCAAGGTAGGGTTCGACAATGGCTTTGATATCATAGAAGGCAAAGTTCATTGCCCGTTGCAAGGTTGCCTTAGCATTTTTCAATCCAAAGGGCATTTTTTTGTACGCGAAGGTACCCCAAGGACAAATGAAAGCAGTTTTATGTTGGTCTTTTGGTTTTATTTGAATTTTATTGTATCCAGAGAAACCATCCATAAACAAGAAAACTTCACTTCCCGCGCAAGCATCTATAATTTGATCTATAAATGGCATGGGATAGTTGTCCTTAGGACAGGCTTTATTCAAATCTCGAAATTCAGTACAGACGCATATGGTCCCTTGCTTCTTATCAACAGGAACTGGGTTGGATACCCATTCTGTCAGAGCTATGGGATAAATAAAACCAACTATCAACAGTTTTTCAACTTCATCCTTCACAACCACCGCTTTACGTGGGATAACAGGTCTTAACTTTTGTCGAACAATTTTAGTGTCAGGGTATGTTTGGATCTTGTGGTCAACTATCGATGGATCAATGCCTAGAATCTCCTCATATGACTAGGCAAAAATGTCATGGAATTCCTTGAACAAGGATGTATAGATTGCAATCTCCTCAGGAGAGCAGTTTGCACCGATATGTATATTTTCCACAACGTCAGGATTTACAGAGATGTTGATAGGGATAGTGGTGGAAATATTTGACATATTCCCCATGGCAAACATTTATTCCCTTGGTAAGGGATTGATGGGTGTATCAACATCATTTGTCAGTCTCATATGAAACTCTTGATTCTCTATCCTGCTTAGCTCTGGAAGAAAATATGATCGATGATGAAGATATTCACAGATCTTATCACGTCCGTACATGGCTTCTAGAATGGCTTCATCAGAAGGTAAAACCATATCTAAGCAATCCGTAGAATGCAAAGAGTTTTCTGCCCAAGAAGGAAAATAGACTTCTTCCAGGTCCTCTGAGACTGTGAGAGGGTCTGGAATGGTATCAACAGTGGTTTGAGTGATAGCTTGGTAAGCCACTTCCACTGCCGAAAAGGGCACTTCCGGTTCATGGGGGGAAGGGAGAACCTAAGGATCAGTCCTATCAACAACCGTGGCTATGGACTTCCCCACACTAGTAGAACCTATATAGTTAATCGGGAATGGAAGATCAAATATGCCCATCAGTGATGCGTACATTCCAGCCCCCAAGCTCTATGCAGCAGGTTTGACCTAATCAACCAATGGCATAATTGACTCATTAGATTCCTTGCGTCCTTTTCAAGTAAAATTGAATTGGTCAATAGTAACCAACTTTCCTTCATGTGGAAATACTACCACCCAAAAGACGGCCAATGCAATAGCAGACATGGCATAAGTCTAGCTTCTTCCCAAAAGCAAATTATAGTCCAAAGGTGCATCAATCACTTCCACCTCAACAGACACTGCTTTCCCTGCCAGCTTAATTTCAAAATCTGATAGGATACCATGTAGACGAAATGACCTTCCATCGAAAGCAATAAGTAGAGTGTTTGACGAGACCAGCTTTGGGGATCTGAGAGCTTTCCAACATGACAAGGACATAACGTATGTAAAAGCACCCTCATCAACAACTTCCCTTCCAATGGTCTTTCCACCATGGATGACATATATTGATAAGGCTACATGGTATGGTAGGCGAATTTTAACATCAGACAAGTGAAATTTCTCCATGAGACTCGATGAGTCCATGATTCCTAAGGATGCTAAGAGGGCATCCCGCTGGGTGGGATAGCTCTGTAACACCGCTAGCGGCTGACATTGCACAAGGGTTTTGGGCCAAGTCTTCAACCACAGAGTAGTTTGAAGCAACCCTAGCATTAGGGTTATGCAAGGTCTTCTTAAAGACACATTTTGGTATCTTATGCATAGTTTCAGCAGGCTTCTTGATCATGAGAGGGTTAGAGGTTTCACCTATAGCCTTACCCTTCTCAGAAGTCTTTTTTTCATAGTTTTTATTCCTAGTCTGTAGCAAATTCGAATATCGAACCATGTTGATATAATTGGGGTCAGGGGCATTTGAAGTGCCCCCTGCTACATTAGAAGCTGAAGCAGAATTCTGCCCTTGGGGAAAAGGATATTTCAGTACAGCCGGTTGTTGAGATTTTAGCAGCTTCTGGGCTTGTTCCATAAGGGGACAAAGGTGAGTGAGGTGATCCTCATGCCACAACTTACACATGAATTTCACCTTTTTCTTTTCTTTCTTGCCCCCATCAGCACTATTTACGGGTTTCTGCTTGTTTTGATTTCCCTCCCCTTTCTTTCCTCTCTTCTTCTTCCCACCGGGCTGCTGATTGCCCTTCTGAGAGGTCTGTGTAAAAACATTTGCATTTTGGGGTGAGGGGGAAGCCTTTGCTGCCTCTGCCATAGAATGTTTGACGGATAATTGACGGAGCTGTTTGGCCAAAGATTCTACAGTGGGAGAGTTTATGGACCCAACCACACCATTGGCATGGGGTCCAGGCTTCGGTTTCTCTACATCGTGGGTAGGCCTCGGTGCCTCAGGGATAATATTATACAAGATCCCAGATTGTGAATAAATCAAATCCAATTGCTGGGCCCTGAGAATGGATTCTTCTTCATTCGTCACTCCTGAAGTGGATACATCCTTAGATATGTAAGGCAACAGGGATTTAAGGAACCACTCTAGTAAAAACTCAGGAGTAATAGTGGCTTTAATAAGGCTCTTTCACCTCCTCCACTCTTGGATGTGATATGAGATGTGGGTAGCCTTGTTCTGCCTGAAGGTAGATAACAAGTCCGTTCCGAAGTCATATCAGACCGGAAGCTGAAAGTGGCTAGGGAATGCACTAGCCAAGTCCCAAAAAACTACTGAATGCAGCAGAAGGCAACTCAATGTACCATTTTGCTGCAGTACTTATTAAGGTTCTTTGGAACAACATCAACTTGACTGAATCTTCATTCAATGAATTAGAAGAACACCATAAATGAAAAGTGGTGGCATGAGCCCTAGGATCTTCACCAACTTTTCCCTCGAATTTTGGGATGTACGATGGAAATTTGATGGGAACAGGTGGCCACGAGGGGTCATGCCTCACCGGGTTGTTCATAAATTTAGACAAATCTGGAAAGTTTAACGCTATCAAGAACCAAAGCTTGGGTCGAACCGGAGCACTAAAAGTGCCAGTCTAGGGATTAGAGGGACTTGCCCCCAAATTCCCATATGTAAAGGTGGGGTTGCCCCCTGCCACCGGTTGCGAAATGGATGGATTACTTTGAAATGGATTCCATCCGTAATCCACAGGATTGTGGGTGGGAGGTGCAGTATAAGAGGTTCAAGCCATCCTAGTCAAAATTAGGGTTTGAAAAA
Source organism: Pseudotsuga menziesii (assembly GCA_001517045.1). Taxonomy (NCBI): domain Eukaryota; kingdom Viridiplantae; phylum Streptophyta; class Pinopsida; order Pinales; family Pinaceae; genus Pseudotsuga; species Pseudotsuga menziesii. The sequence goes on from LPNX010410191.1 coordinate 113,943, forward strand.
CAAGAGCAGGTATCCCTTTGCTAAACAACGAAAAGAGAGAGCTAATGAATGGGGCTGAGACCGGAGTTTGAAAACCTTGCCCATAAGAGGTAGTGTTTCGAAATTGCACTCCTACATAAGAAGGTGATGGGCCTACATATGGAGTGGATGGAGGAATATGCCCCCCATTCCAAGGAAATCCTTGGACGAAAGCCGAGGATCCTACCGGACTGCTCTGGGCAGTGTGAGTGAAGGAGGAAGGAACAGTAGGTATACTAGGAATCCCAGTAACCATGCCACCATAAGCACCTGCTAGGATTATGGGAACCGGCGGTTGAACCACTCGACTTGCTGGAGTTAATGGCATAGTAGGTATGCTAGATCTAAGGGCACTCACCGGGGGAGGTAGTCCCCCTTCAGCTAGAATGGATGAGGTGAAAAAAAAGAACTTTCTCCCACAAAAGACATTATCCTGCCCATAGGGACACCTAAAACAGGTGAATCAAAAGGCCCAACCTAGACAATCATAGGATCGTTTAAGTCAGTCAAGGGTGTATTAAAATTCCTTGCAAACTCGTCAGCCTACAAGTCTTCTATCTCAACTGTACTAAAATCAAAGCAGTTAGCCCTAAGTGCTGGCTCACCCATAACTTCACTTACTCCTATCTGTTCAAATGGACCGTCCGTGTCCAATCCCCACCTTTGAGGTGGATATGGAGGTTCCAATGTGATGAGAGGAGGAAGGTTTTGCAACCTTCGTGACCTTCTTATAGGTTGGTCCTTCATGATTGTAAATTTGACAATTCAAATCATAAGGTTGGCTAAACAAAGACAAACCACAGAGAAATCACTACGAAAACTCATAAAGTCTCAACAGTCAGCAAGGGTAAAAGATATGCTTTCTTGAAGAAAGCTGAAGAACAATTACTTGGCATCCTTGAAGAGGTTCTTAGGCACAAGCCGAGGAATCACCCACCACCCTCCTACACTTTCAACAAGGGTTACCTTCCAAGCCCGTCCAAGGTGAACCAGAAATAGCCTTCCGGTTTACTTATGTATGAACCTTAGATGTCAAGAGACTAGAGGCTACCTTAACTATACCAATAGTCTGGGGGGACAGTCGCAAGCCTGACTTGTACGCATGGGCAGGGTAGTTGAGCCCAAAACTCTGTCTAGGACAGAATCCCCAGATGCGTAAAAGTCCTGATTTACGTTTCGACAAGGAATCAGAGGGTTATCTCCTCAGTCCAATTCCTCCACGCGACCTCGTGCTTGATTCCCGTTTGAGAGGAGCTTCCCAGATACACTAGTACAAAATGAGGAATTAGCCACTAGGTGACTAAAAATTCTAGTCACCAAGTGTTTTTAAAGTGATTTACTACTAAATATGAGCAATTTTGATTGACCCAACTATAAACGACTAAAATTAACAACTAATTTAGTCACTGGTTAACAAATATGACTAGATAATAAGTGACAAAGTTAAAAATGACTAACATAAATGACTAATTTAGTCACGGCATAAAAAAATGACTAGCTAGAAGAATATGAATTAGTCATTTATGTTAGTCATTTTTAATTGTGTCATGGAAAATTGCAAATTTGACAATGTAGTGTAAATTTTGTAAATTTTCTACCTTCTATTCGTAATATTAGTGCCATGCACCTCGATCTTCAAATATCCAACAAAGCAATTGCAAGAAAGATACATCTCAGCAATGAGAGAGTTCCCAGAGCATCTCCAAAATTAAGAAAGATACACTAAAAAATCATAATAAGGGGTGGAGTGATCAAAATGATAGAACCTAGACAATGTAGTAGAGACAAAATCTATAAGAATTAGGAGCACCTTAATGTAGCAGGGGAAGCCAATAGAGTCACAAGTGGAAAAATCCTAGACAATGTCGACCAAAGTAGAGAATATTGAGTGGCTAACATATTCCTTGAGATCCTTGTTAGCTGTAACTACGTACCAACTACTCAATGACATGCTTATATCATGAATTTGGTCCTTCCCTTTACAAAGTAAAATGGACTTCATGACATCGACCTTCAACTGGACTTATTATCTAGGTGTGTGTATATGTTAATAATTTCCATGTTAATGAGTTGTTCCAGTTTTAGTAGTTGGAGAAAGCTCTGTTGGAAACACAGTATGTTCCATATAACTCTTCGCCAACATTTTCAATCTACAACTAACATAAATTATTCTCTTTCTCCTTCTCCACCATATTATAAACGTCATAGACCTGGGCGTCTGTTATATGGATCCCTAAAATTTCCAATTATAGGGTAAAATAACTGGTCTCAAATATCAAATCACCAACCTCCATCTGTTACTTCTCTAGTTTAACCAATATTGATTGTAGTTCCTCATAGCTCTTAGTACTAGATATTATAGTATGCTGTTGAATGGAGTATATATGCAACTAGAACTTGCTACATGGCCTTTTCTAATGAGTTTTGTAAGGAAGGACATAACATAGAATAACGCCATTATTGGGATGTTTTCCCTTAATAATGCCAAATATATAACCATTGAATATGACTATGGTAGTTATATAGGAGGTATTATACCTAAAAGACATGGGAGCAACATAGATCTTGTTTATAGAAGGGGTTTCTGCGGATATTATTTGTTTTTAACATATTGGGACATGGTTAAAAACCTCTACCTCTATTAGCTTGAGAAATTAAATTTATTTTTTAATCTCATATTACTTCCCCTACCATAAATTTGATTTTGTTTCTTACTTGGGAGAAGAGGTAGTCAAAGTAGAGCCTTAGCCATTTCTTAACCCTAATTGGGCTAGCTGAATAATGTTTTAAAGTACCAAAGGTTGCACTAAGATGTAAGAGAGAGCTGGGTCCTAAAATATACCCAATCATATTTGACTATGATGTAATAGAATTGTTTTATAAGGTGGTTTACTTTATAGTTTCTTCTATTTGACTCTTCTTACTTCTATACATTTCATAAGAGTACACAACCCCCTGCATTATTTTAAAGATTATTACTTAATCTTACAAGGACTTGCAAAAAAAACTTTCATAGAGACACATTTAGAAATCCCTTTAAATATAAAATCCAACAAAAAGCCCTTTCATTGCCACACAATCCATTTAAATATAGAAGTCCCTTTAAATATAAAAATCAATATGGTTATATATATTAGGCTTTAAATTATATTGAGTATTGTTAAAATTTATTTAACTATAATTAATTTCATTGGTATTAAAATTTATTTAGATATAATTGAAACCTTTATATATGACCATTGAGTTATAATCATTCCTTACGTTAGAATTGGGGTTGATTTTCATAGTTATTCATCCAAGTTAAAAACAAAACCAGGGTTTTCAGTTTTAAATGCACCTTTCCAAGCGGTGTGTATAACCTCCAGAATGCATACTAATTTGCCAGGTGTGAGAGGTGTGAGTACTTCCTAAATGCATACTAATTTGCCATATGTGAGAGGAAGCGATGTTTTAATTTTGGTAAGAAAATAATGACGTATTTTTTATGTTTAGCTATTTCTATAAGTCGCTGTTAATTTTTTCTTAATTTTTCTAGAGGTTGAACTTTAATCAAAGTGGTTTCTAAACCCAAATTTTAATTGCAAGTAATATGGATATGGTGGGTGTATATTGCATAATGTTAGAGGGTGTCATTTATGATTTGTGTTATATTTGGTAAATATTTTTATTAGATTTTTTTTTAGTATATAATAAAAAATAATCTTTTTATTGCTTATAATTTTTAATAAAAAATTATTAAAGAAAAAATTTTACACTAATTTTTTTTTTAATAAAACTTTATATGTTTTGAAAAATAAAAACCTAAAACGTAAAAAAAACAAAAATTAGTCTGAAATTCCAACCCAAGACGAAATGAAATTCCAACCCTGATCATCATCATGCCCTATTCCCATACCATTTGCAAGTCATGTCAAGGGCCAAACCACAAGCCAAATCAGGTTTTGCTTACTTTCGACAACTTGTTTAGATGACATTCGATATTGGGTTGGTCGGCTTGACATGTTCGATAAGAACAACTCTTGGATCAATACGACAATGTGCTTCCTGCACCCACGATTTGGAAGTGATACATCCATGCATCCTCTTGAGCTTGTTGCTATTCATATTTGACCAACAGGTAAATATTCTGTCCATGGCCCCCTCAAAGTGAAGTAGTGTTTCCTGTCCAAGCCCGCTATTATTATTCAAAGGAAGCGGTAAAGGCACTGGCATTGGTAGGAACATGATGAAGGGATAGAGACAATGCACGCATCCATCCCAATGCTTATGGACATGCATGATCTTTAAGGGGAAACTATCAATCCGAAAATGAGAAATCATTAAGGGGCAGCGCTTGTGAATCATACCGATATGACAGGTCAAGGCATGGAAGATAACCTAGATCCGGCGGCAGGCCGGGAACAGATTCCAACATAGAAGAGAGGCGATCGGATATTCATGGAGGCCGAACATGGATCCATAACTTTGATGTTCCATTTTATTAGCCATGCCTAACATATTATTCCATTCCATATCCAATTGGAGCTCGAACAGAAGATTTCAGGTGCAGATTAAATAAAGTTCCCATCCGAGCAAGTTCATCAAGTAAAACCCCACAATTTATACTATATGCATTATTGTGTTGAGAATATGAAAAAGGGTTTTGGCCATTTGCCACATATTTGATGGATATGCAGAGATTTTTTTATGAGAAACGTCGTAGTAAAGGTTTGCTCATGAATCTGATACAATATACAATTACATATTGAAAATCATAGTTAGTAGCATATATTTAAAATTCATGGCTGATCTTTAGTGAAAATGAACTCAAAGGGAGTTTCTGCATTGCAAGCATCTCTATTTTTTTTAAGGAAGATCAATGTACATTGGGTGTGGTCGATCACTAGTGCAAAATGAGAGATTAGTGACTAGGAGACCAAAAATTTTGGTCACCACAATTTTTTTCAAGGGATAAATGACCAAAATTGATAAATTTAATTGGGCTAACTAAAAAAGACCAAGATAAATGACCACTTTTGGTCACGGGATAAAAATAAACTAAAAAAGACCAAGATAAATGACCAAATTTGGTCACGGGATATCTAGACTAAAAATGACCACATAACAATTGGTCATTTTTAGTTGTGGATCTTCGGCAATGGAAAATTACAATTTTGACAATGAATTTCTACATTTTACTAAATTCTAAGAGTGCACATGGATTTAAAGACCCCTAGAACCTAGTAATTTGTAAACCTCCTCATATGTCACAACTCCATTGTTGACACCAAATTATCTATGACAATGTCCTAACGGTGAGCTATGGCTTATATATTTGATAATAACTATACAAATATACCTATAATATACATTTGTTTTTAAATATTTTATATATAAATAATATTAATTATTAAACTATTTGTATTATAAACTTAAAAAGAAAATGTTACTAAGTATTTTTTTTACTATATACTAATAATATATATAAGAAAAAAATTAACTTATATATTTATTATAATAATAATAATAAAACAAAATTAAAAAACTTTCATTCACGACACCACATTAGTGTAGTTTAACAATTTTGGTTTTGGCACCAACTTGAAGTGGTGGGTTCCAATGTAAAACAATCTTCCCCTTTCATTACCATATGATAGGCATCCTTATAAGATTACATTTCACTCCAACTTGAGGTGACTGTGTTTAAGGCTTCAATGGCACAAAGTATGTTTCAATCTATGTCCATCCCATTTTTTTTTCAATTTATTGTTTTTGAATTTAATTGATATTGGAATGATAAAATTTTAGCCTAAAAATACTCATGGAACTAGTGAATGGAGGAAGTGGAATCCCAATTGGAAAGCTTGAAATCAAGACATTAGAGGACACCCATTATAGGAAAAGATAACAACATTAGGCTTGAAGAAGTGGAAGAGAAGTCCAAAGGGCTACTGGAGACAGTGGAGTAGTTGGAAGCATAAAGGAAATTGGCAAGGGAAGTGACACATTTGAACTCTCCTCCTTTACATTCCAATGGATTCTATGGGCCAAAGTTGTGGAGAGAAATGGAGGAGGTAATAGTATAACAAGGGGCACATCGTGATCTAATCAACAAAGGAGGCCCATACCTCCATTTGGTGGAAAGACTTCTCATGAGCAAACTCCTCATCAAATTCCAATGTTAATACATGGTTTACATATATGTTTAGTTAGTAGGATAGTTTGTAAAGCACTTCACATACCATTTGAAATATAGTAGATATAGTACAATTGAAATATAGTAGATATAGTACAATTAAACAGTGTTCCACCAAGTTTCCGGGACGGGGGGGCATGGGAGCAGGGAAACGCACATTGGGGACGTGTAGAGACACCCCAAAATTTTGGGGTATTTTGGGGGACGGGGGGGCAGGGATGCGTCAGGGTCCCTAACATAGGGGGGTCGGGCTCTAAAATTATAAAAAAGAAAAAAGAAAAATAATAAAAATATGAACCCCAACATATAAACATATCAATTCCTCATCCCATCAACATTTGCATACTAGCATGCTTATGTTCCCGAAGAATTTAGTGTAATTATTGTAATCGTTATAGCCAAGCATATCATATCGATATTTGTTTCTATTTCATTTTAAAATGACCATTTAGTGTAAAAGCCTAAAATTTAAGATGAACCATTTCTTTTTAAAGTAAAAAAGTTTAAAAAATCGAGGGCAGTGGGGGCCTATCGGAGCCCCCCATTTTCAGGAGGGGGCGTGTGGGAGCCCCCCAATCCGGGAAACTCCTAGACCTGCGTTTCCCCAAGTTTCACAGAAAGGGGGGCGCTGGGAAACGTTTCCCATGGAGCCCCCCAGCCCCCGGGGCGTGGGAAGCGTAGGGGGCGAGCCCCCAACCCTGGGAGGCGCATCCCCATGGAACACTGCAATTAAATTGATTAACAATAGATAATGTATCAATAAATTAGTTAAGACAAGTAGAAGGTCACACTATTTATTGAATTATTTTTGAAACAATTAAAAACATTTACTGGTTTTGTATTATTATGTTTTTTTTCAAACATGACAAAGCTTATCATAACTTCTCTTACGAGATACCTTACATCCAAAGAAGAATATAGATCATGAACCTTCAATATTATATTATCAATTTAGATAATTATTTTAGTACTTTTTTCTCCATACAAATACACCATTCTCTATGAAAATAAGAAAATCAATCTTTTATCCACCAATAGTGCTTCCCGCCAAAATTCATCCACAAGAAGTTAGCCCCAGTAATATCAGGGTTTTGTCATCAGGTTGCTATGCCTCTAGTCACAATCTCGACAACCCTCGCTGGGATCTCCCTCGAAATTCTGCTTCAATGGCGTTATGAATCTTCCTCAATCAGTTTATTGAACGTCATTTCAAACAATCGGTTCTCTGTTAGTTTTCTTGACCTTTTGTCTGAGCAATATTGAGGATGAAAGTTCAGGGGAGGACGACTTTGATGAAGATTGGGGTAAAAATGTGAAGAATGTGGTTGGTGTTGATGACAATGAGAGCTGAGAGTGAAGAAAATGAGAGTTTCGAAGAAGAAGAATCGGTGGAACAAAAATGCAAGAGAAAACCCGTAACTACCCAGAAGGGAGATTCTCGCAGAAAAAGGTTTAGGAAGAAAACTGATGGCAAGTCTCCTAGTTGTCGGTTAAAATTAGACAGCCCTGGAAACAAATTGCAAGGGGAAGTGAAATCAATTACTCTCACTGCCTGTAAGCCTGTTGACTCAATGCAGGAGAATACAAATTGCATGAAACCTTTGAGGCAGGATGATGCCAACAGTATCTGTGAAAAGCTAAAGTCTGTACAAGGTAATGTCACCTTTATTCCCTTGTCCAATGTATTTTGTGTTTCATTTATTTCTTACAAATTATTTAAAAAATGAGCAGGGTTTTCCATTTTTCCCATTGAAAGTCTGTTGATAAGTTAACACAAAATTAAGATTGTTATGATGTAGTAGGCATTTATTACATTTACCAGGCATAGGAAAATGTTCATTTTCTTGTTTGAATTTGCTACGAGAAGCATGCTCCAAGTACTGCTTGGGATTTGCACCCATCCTCGTACCTTTTTGAATTTCCATGAGCATGGCTCAGACCATAGTTAGGACAGAACCCTGGTGGATGGCTTAAATTTTTTCAACCTTACCAATGAAACAAAAAACCCTATTGTTGGTCAGAGGAAAATGTTTTTACTTGAACACATGCTGCTTAAATGGTTCTTCAATTACAAAAAAATGCCTTTGATGGCTAATTTTGCTTGCAAGGATTGAGTCATTTCTTGAATATTTTCCTACGCAAAGGTCCAACGCACATAAATTGCCATACAAAATTCATGTTTTATTCCTTTTGTGATAAGATTTGGCTTGAAGGTGTTAGTATAGTTGAATGCTTAGGTTGCAAGCTGTCTGCCACATTGCCAGCACATTGCACGTTTCATTTCAAGAATTGTGCTTGAGATTGGTTACTATTATAGCAATCTGTGGATAGAAAAGCTCGCTAATGATTATAAATACAGCCAATTCATCTATTTCAAACTTTTTATTAAACAAATTACAACTATCAGCATTAATAATTCAGGATTTTGTTCTTCTTTGAACATAAAACATAATTGTTTGGCAGGTAATATAAGGTATTGTTTGCCTGTTCTTTACTATGTCACCTACTTTTTAAAAGTGAAAGGTTTGAATGCTTTGCATACTTGGTAAGTGGCAGTGGGATTCCAATCACTCTGTCTGGAGAAGTTGCAGAGCGCTTTGGCTGCCGCATGACAGAGAAGCTGAAATTCCTTTTTAAGTAAGCATTTTGTACATTTTCATTGGTAGGCTAAGATGCAATAGTATAAAATTGTTTTTCAGGCTTGTCTAATTAATAAAGTTTTCTTTGCTTTTCTTAGAGTTTATGAAGGATAATAATCTTGGTTTGATGTCACAGTGGCAGCTTAGTGTTAAATTGCATATTAGATCCTTGTTTGTTTTGCCTGACATTTTGACTGTAAGCTCTTGGAATTAATGCAAATAAGCCAAAGGTCAAATGCTTACCATAGTCACAGATTTAAGGGTCAACGTAGCTAAATCCTTGAGCTTATCTGACATTAAGGCATGGTTGAACTGGTCTCAATACATAACTAACCATTAATAGTCGTAGAACTAATTTTCTTATATGCCACAGTTAACTGGTCCACATAAGAAACTGGTTAACATGTCAGCTTCTAGAAGTGCCAAGATCAGTTACATAATTGCTTAGGCTGAAATGTTGCATCAACAAATGCCATACACATACTTACATGGTGAGAGATTGGTAGGTTTAATGCAAGACTCGTTTAAAATGTTAAGATTTCAGTAGTTGGTGGAGCTCAACACAGTTTTATGGATTGTGTGTAAGCATGGGGCTCAAATATGTATGCGGGGTTGTCGGTAATAGAAAGGATGCACATTTACATTGTTCCACCAAGTTAAGGAGATGGTGGGGATGTGAGAGCAGGGAAGTGAATCCAAGGGATGTGAGGCGACACACCCCAAATAGGGGACGTTGATCCTTATCACAGGGAACCCTGTCTCTGAAATCCTAAAAAGTATAAACATAAAGATATAAAGATATGAAATCATAAATAATATATCTATTTTTTTTTTCTTCTGTTAAAACCTATTTTTTTGGTTTGAGAAATATGTCTTATAGAGTGTCTTTGGCTAAGCTGCTGCACTATGGGGGGTGCATCTATGCCGTCAAAATCACCCAGGACTTGAACCTGGCCTCATCCGCACCCACTCTGGGGTTTTAAAAATTTAAACCTGGGTCTCTGTGTTAATATAAGCCTGATCACCTTGCTGCTTGCTGCTTGACCAGTCTCCTGTGGGCTAAGTGTTACAACTTAACGATGAACATATTTAAATATGATATGAAAAGCATGACACATGATTTATGATTTGAATCAGATTCATAAACATGAATGATGTCATGGAAACGTGGAATAAGTTAATAAATATTTGCATTGGCAGACAAGTTGTAGCGAACATGATTTATCCATCACCATTGTATTTATTGTTGAATCTATAATATTCAAGGGATACTAATCAGTGATACAGGATTGCTAAATGGAAAAATCACTCTAATGCTCACATGCAAATGAAAAATCACTTGAGGGAGGTTTATTAGGTAAGATGACTTAGAAATGCATTTTAGTTTTTTTTTAAATACATTTATAAATTCCAAAAGTTGAATTTTGGGGGAACACCCAGGTGTCTCTGATTTCAGGGCATTGGGGGAATGAATGGCCTAGTGTTCCCCACACATTCACATTTCACTGAGTTTTGTAAAAGTGGAGATATGGAAGCTCATTCTGGCCATCCCATCAAATCTGAATCTGCAATGTACAATTTCTTATGTATACATTCCACAGATCTGATACCTACATGTGACGGTTGGTTCCTAGTGTATCAAATTAAAATATCAAACACAGTTCTAGTCAGTGTGCAGAACTAGTTTCATTCTTTGTATATCTGCTGGTGAGTTTGTCAATATGTGGGTTAGGCATCTTTGATCTTCATACTTGAAGTAAGTAGATAGGGAGATCCTTGAGCCCCTTTAGAGGTAGTGGTATCACCTTGTGATCTCATAGTAGAAGGGACACTTGAAAATGAGGTGCACTTGTATTTTTGACTCTTGAAGGTGGCTCATCTGACAAATCTTGTTTGGTTAATGAATATGTTGATTGGTCTCCACCTAGAGTCTATGAGATCCAAGTTGGAGTTGGCTTATATAGATATTGAGTAATGCATCCAATGCCTTTACATGAATGGGGGATGTATGATGATGCCATCTCACAACTCCAAGAAATGGTCCAGATAGAAAAAACATTTTGAATCTAGGCTCTTCGGAGGTGAGGTCCAAGTAACTTAGATATACAATTTGTAGATGTCCTCTCTAATGGCATGATTTAGTTCTTGTCTAGTCAGTTAGATATGGCCTAACATGTTTAGGGAGTACTTGATGGGGGGAAGACACTCAGGGGAGATGGTCATTGATTGAAGAAATTGAAAGGCCTATGAGAACCAATCTTGTGCAAGGCCTCTAAGAACTAACCTTGTGCACGATCTGTGGGGAAATTTGAAGCAAGGGCCAGAAAAGTAGAACTGTAGGTTAGAGAGAAATCTCCTCAATGCATTGAAGATCATGACCTTGTTTTTCCTAGGTTGATCCTCAACTTTTGATGGTCACAAAAAATGGCCAGGGAATTAATTTGTCTTTGTAGATCCCCAAGAGCAGAGGCCATAAAGATTAAGTCATTGGTGAAAGGAGCAGGGAAATCAACACTTGATATAGAAGGCAACAGGCAACCATTTCCAACCTTAATGTGCTTGTGGATGAAGGATTCCAGCTGTTCAATGTAGACCCCAAAGAGGGTCCTTTGCTCCTCCTAAGAACTACTTTGATCAAAGGTGGAGTTTTTTAGAAAGGTTTTCTTTTACTCATTTGTCAGAAAGTGATCA